>CAKNXH010000229.1:500247-525866 GCA_932178445.1 Andricus quercusramuli
TATATATTTAAAAGTTTGTCATAAGGACAACCGCAGGATTTCGCCGGGAGCGGGTGCTAATCTGAAAAATTGCAACCGCTTCCAGCGAAATCGCGGTAAAATTTCAGCTGTAACCACGTCTCACGACCGTGAGATGGGTGGTTACAGTCTGCGCGAATTCAATACGGTGATCCGGCGAAAGTGTCGTGCACCCTAAGGACACGGAGCGACCCAAGGACGACCGCCTTCAGCATTCTCCCTGCAAGTGTCTGAGCATTTTGTTGACACGCAGGGATGCTTTTCAGGCTATTAACAAGTGAAACCTTGGCACCTCCAAGAGCGCCAATGATCAGGACGATTAGCTTAACAGAATATTCCGGGTATAACCGTCGCAACTCCCTCATAAGGTCTTTCTACCTTTCTTTCTTTTCTTTCTCCTTCGCTGTGACGTTTTTGTCCGCTGGTGCCGAAAATTCGATAACGAACATGGTTCGTTTCTCGAAGTCAAGAAGAACCATGTCAGGCCTCGAGTGCGCAACAGAAACAATTGTCGAGAATATGAAGTTCCAATATATGCGGCACTTCTCATTTTCGACAATTGACTCTACTTCTCTAGGGGCGTTCAGCGGAGTGGTATCTGGGCTAATGCCGTAAGAGTGACAGAGATGGTAATAAAGCACTCTCAGTGCCGCATTGTGCCTTTGGATGTAGGTTGTTCCCGCATGAGCTGGACAACTAGATAGTATGTGTCCTAGATGCTCGGGGTGTTCATGACATGCTCTGCAGCTATCATCGGGACTATCTTGGCTCAAAATGTGGCGACGGTATGCTAGAGTGGAAATGACACCATCTTGACATGCCAAAATAAAGCCCTCTGTGCCCGACTTCAATTCGGGTGATCTAAGGAAAGTAAACGTCAGCTCATACGACATCGACTGATCTTCCACATTTCTGTGGAAGATGCCGTGCATCTTCTTGTCGAGGAGCTCTTCGCGGAAGTTTTTCTCCTGTGCTTTCTTAATTCGGGCCTTCAGGAGTGAGTATTTAAGATGGATAAGATTTGATGCATTTCGCTCACCCCTGATATTGAAGTCAAGGCCGAGTGTTTCAGCAGCCTCTTCTGCTGCTTTGTAAAGAAACGCCCCTTTGCCTACTTCTTCGTGTTTTCTGACCATTTTAAGAAGAGGATCTTGTCCATTTGCGACAATATGTGCTGTACCCAGAATAATCCTGTTGTGGAGACATTCAAGATTCAGTATTCCACGACCACCTTGACGGCGTGAGATGTAAAGTCGTGGAACAGAAGACTTAAGGTGCATGCTTTTGTTCATGTGCATAACCTTTCGGGACCCGATGTCGAGGGATCTGAGCTCATCCTTCGTCCACGGAACTACTCCAAATGAATAGTGTACTACTGGGACGGCAAGCACGTTCGTTGCAGATACTTTGTTCCTCGCCGACAGTTCGGAAGACCATATCTGTCGGAGGAGACGTTTGTATCTGCATCGGAGAGTATCCTTTATAGATGTTACGTCCTGAATGCGGCTTTGTGGCACGCCCAGGTATCTATAGGTCTCTCCAGCGCAAAGGTGTCGTATAGCGCTTCTGTCAACGAGTTCAGGATCTTCGAGGATGCCGTTAAGTTTTCCTTTCTTCAAATTAACCTTGGCGCATTTCTCTAACCCGAACTCCATTCCAATCTCTTGAGTGTACTCTGTGACAATTTTTAGAGCTAGATGTAGTTTGTCTTGATTTCTAGCATAGACCTTAAGATCATCCATGTAAAATACATGAGTTACCTTATGCTTTCGATTTCCAGGTTTGCCACAGAGGTACCCTTCGGAATGGCGAAGTGCGAGAGATAGTGGCAATAATGTGAGGCAAAAGAGGAGAGGGCTCATGGTGTCGGCCTGAAATACACCTCTCTGAAAGGTGACACTGTTAGTGATCACACGATATTTTCCAGATAAGATGGTAAATCTGGTTTTCCAAAGCGGCATTAATCTCTCTATGCATCTCACGATGTGTGGATGAACCTTCAAGCTTTCCAACAGACAGATGAAAAGTCTATGGGAGGTTGAATCAAAAGCTTTTCGGTAATCTATCCAGGCCATCGATAGAGATCGTTGATAGGATGCTGCATCTTTACAGACACATCTATCGATGAGCAGGTTCTCCCGACATCCTGCTACGCCTTTCTTCGAGCCACGTTGTTCATACATCTCTCGCCACACAGGTTCAATTGTCCGAAGAATCCTATCATTTAGGATGGCTGTGAAGATCTTATACAGTGTGTTCAGACAAGTTATTGGCCTGTAATTCTTAGGGTCAGCTAAGTTGCCCGTCTTAGGCAGGAGCACTGTGCGCCCTTCCACTAACCACTCCGGAATAGGCTCTTCCGACTTTAGATATGAGGTGAAAATTCGGGCCAGATGCTGGTGTGTTGAAGGAAACTTCTTCCACCAGAAGGTCTTGATACCATCTGGTCCCGGAGCGGGAAAGTTCTTCATGCCTTTTAATACGTTTTTCACCTCCTCGGTAGTGATAGGTGGGCATTCTTCCTCAGGTGTTATGAGGGCATTGCACAGCTTCTTGAAGCTATTTATGTGCTTCGAGTCTTCTTGAAGTGGATGCTGGACCTCGTAGACTTCTCTCCAAAATACTTCGACCTCCTCTGGTTTGGGAGGATGGTCGACAGTAATTGGAGGGGCTTGGAAGAGTTTAGATGGATCAGATAAAAATTGTTGATTTTCTCTGACCCACCTCTCTCTCCGCGCTAGACTTCTCCTAGCGTTAGATAGTATTTGTATTCTGTCAACAATATGCTGTCTGATGGTCATTAGCTTTGATTTGTTGATTGTGTGATGACGGATCCGCAGTTCGCGCGCGAACCGTCGAACTTTGGCAGTGAAATTCCTGCCAGATGTTATGTAGTCAATCACACACTGAATGCGGGACGCGTACTGTCTAGCCCAGCCTATCTTTGTGCTGAGTTGATGCATTCTTCTTTTGGTCTTATGATTAACCGTTGGTTTTGTTTTACGGCTTGCATCTGCCAAAGTTCTCGCTGCATTGTACACACCACAACTGATAGTCCAGAGGTCGGATTCTTCGGAAAAATCTCCACGAAGTTCATCATCCAATTCAGTCAGATCTTTGGGCTTGGGAGAAACCTGAATGTTGATGTTTCTCCGGGTCCTGAAGCATCGTTCTTCCTCTATTGGATGCCTGTTCGCGGTTGGTCTCAGTATCGCTTCTCTTTCTCTGTTGCCGGCTTGTTCTGGATGCGATTGAGTAGGCACTCCGCTTATACAACCCCTTTTCCTAAGGTTCTCGGCATGGTTTCGCAGACGTTGTTGCGAAAAGTCTGAGAGCTCTGGGTGTTTCTCGCACCACAGAGCATGCAGTCGTGCCATGTAACCTTCTCGTTCAGGGACCATACTGGCATCGTAGCACTCCAGCAGGCCGTCATTGAGTTGATCCGTCCACTTAAAAGTAACAAGATTCCGCCGGTCAATCGCATTGACTCCGTCTTGATTGGCTCCCCCAACTGTAGGGTAGTCGGCATTGTTGTCCGACCCATTGTCGGGAGCCCTGCGCGTTCGATTGTTTTGAACCGCACTTACTACAACTATGTTTGGTGTTGTCGTTGTTGTTCCCACGAGCAGCTAGGGAAAGGGTTCGTCCATCCTTGTAGAGCCCCGCATGCAAGGATAAGGCTGTATACTCTGAGAGTCGCCGATTTCCCAGAATCACCGTTAGAGACACCTCACCTCACGCCTTCGCTTAGGGGTTATTCCTTCGGGACCATCCCTGGACAATTGTCCGCGACTGCTTATTAATTATTGTAACCATATTCAGCAGAAACCCTTGGTACAGGGACCCTCTATCCGCAACCCGAGGACGCGTTCGGTGGCTTTGTCATAAGCCCTTCGGTTCTATTCCAAAGGAATCGAAACCGAAACTATATATATATATATGCCAACGGCCATACCTAGAGGCTCGCCGAATGGGAAATGGCTTAATGGTATATAATATAATATAATAATATAGGTTATATAGCCAAAAATTAAATTTAAGTACACTAAAAAATGTGCAGAAGCAAAAAAAATGAAAAAGTGACAATTTTGACAAAAAAAATCATATTTTTTATATTTTAATATTAAGGGCTAAAATTTCAGCCGTTTTTTCTGATAATGTGTCACTACAAGCAAAAAAAATTAGTTTACAGGATCGTCCAAAAAAGGCATTTATTATGAGGAATGAAAGACTTGTGTACATTTCACACAAGGCTAAAGTCACATATTTTATTACTATATTCTTCACTCTGGAATCAAAATATACCCCTAAAAAAATTCAACCCGAAAAATAAATTTCGATCATACTTGCCACACTGGGGTGTTTGATACCCCACGCAACTTCAAACAGTTATCACATACGCGTAAACTAGTGCAGTGCTATGCCAATGCCCTGAATTGGTACTGGTAGTCTCGAGTTATTGGCAAATATTGATGTTAAGCGATTTCCTTCACGTTTAGGTACTTAAAATTAGGACAAAAAGCCTGGGGTGTAATCCAACCTACAGTGGCAAGTAAGGGTTAAGCTTTAATTTTAAAAGTTCTATGCACAAAAGAAGGGGATGTACAAAGACCGAGAGCATAGCGGGAGGTAAATACATTATTGAGCGCGTAGCGAGAGATAAATGTATTACATTTAGTTTATAGGGGTAAGTCGTATTTTAGAAGAATGCGGAATCTATGAGTGCACGGATACGTTGAGTGGTGAAGAATGAGAAATTCCAGTAGATCTTACACTGATTGTTGTCCACAACGGACTCGAGTTCCCGCTGGGCGTATGGCAAGACGGACAATAGATCAACACCATAGAAGTGTCTAAGATGGTGATATAACACTTTTAGAGCGGCATTGTGTCTCTCTACGTACCCGTAGCTTTCATATTTAGATTAATTAAAAATAAATCACTACTACTATTATCATATCTCTTTTTTGTCTCAGGCTTAAGATGGTCACAACCCAATATGTCGAAGGCTTCTCTTGTTAGAGTTGCATCATTGCATAGTCTGCACGGGGCTGTCCCGGTATATATCATCAGTCACGGAAGCATTTTTGTAATGCAATCAAGTGATCTTATTAGAGCAGTATGCCTAATTCGACATATTGGGCAAAGCCTGGTTTTTTACTCCATCATTCACGGACTGGGTTGCACTCAAACGCATGATGGAGGGATCTACAGCTTAAGGTGGGGTCCGAACCATCAGAACCTCGGAAAAGGTACAGGAAACAAATTCCAGAGGTTCCGGCTCAGGGATCAATCCCCAGACTTCTAATGTGAAGACCGAGCGTCTAACTACCGGAGCCTCCGAAGCAACTGGAACGTGTACGTCATCCGCTTCTGCTCTTTCTGTCCTAGAAGGTGAGCCAGAGCGTGAAATTTACGCGAGATAATATCGGGCAACACTGTCCCTTGAAGTTAGATCTTCAGCTGCGGATGACCTTACGCGGAAGACGGGACAGTTGGAGATGAAGGTTTTACCCCTGGATACTTTTTTAGACCTACCAATATGTGTAGAATGTCATGAGGAACAGTGTTGACGGACCAGATGAAGTGATCCCAGAAGAACAGCCTCTTGCATCCCGTTCGCGATGGACTGATCCTGACGCTCCTAAGTATGTCCCTCCTAAGTTGGTCCGACCATTTAAATCGATGTTCTCGCGTTTGTCCGGGGTTGTTGCCTGGTCGTCGCCTCGGTTTGTTCCTATTGCCACTCCCAACTGAACCATTGCCTCCATCCAAGAGAGAGCCTATTGTGGGAGGCACTGCGCGATACTGCTGTCGTAAATGCATAATTCGTTGCGTTGGAGAGTTAGCCCAAAGCAATGTGGCTGACTGCAAGAGCCGGAGCTCTCGGGCGATACGGACGCCACATCCCTATCATTATCATTATATTGAGAGAAGTTGTAGGCTCCGGAAGCTACGAGCATGGTTCCTGAAAGCAACCAATCCCGAAGCAACTGGAACGTGTACGTCGTCCGTTTCTACTCCTTCTGTCCTAGAAGGTTCGCTAGAGCGGGAAATTCACGCTTGATAATATCGGTCCAGCATATTGGTCGCCTGGATCTTATTCTTTCCAGATAATTCGAAAGCCCACATTTTTCTGAGAAGCTGGCGATACCTTTTTCCAAAGGCCGTTTTTAACTTACGCACATTTTGGGTTTCCGCTTGCGGTATTCCAAGATATGTATATGTTTCTCCAATACCAAGATGTTGAATGGTAATTCCGCCTATGAGTTGAACATCCTGCTCGTCACGCGATGATGTAGTTTCTAGTCTTCCTTGGTGTAGGTGAACGCAGGCACACTTGTCCAGTCCGAAGTTCATGCCAATCGCTTTAGAATACCTATATACCGCCTCTACAAGGATGTTAAGGTCCTCTTTCGAGGAAGCAAAGAGTTTAAAGTCGTCCATGTACAAAAGGTGGTTGACTTATATTATCTTCTGTTTGGCGGGCCACATTGGTATCCACAGCTTTTGCCGTGGAGTACAATAGATAGAGGCAAGAGGGAGATGCAGAAAAGTATTGGACTTAGAGAGAGTCTCCTTGAAAGACCCCCCTCTTATATGTGACATAGCTTGTAGTCACTTGTCCTTTGTCAGATGTTATGACAAATCTTGTCCGCCACAAGAGCATCTCAATATTATGCATCTCAATATTTATGGATGCACCTCCATGCACTCAAGGAGCCTAATAAGTAGATCATGGTTCGTGTTATCGAATGCCTTATGGTAGTTAATCCAAGCCATGGACAGATTGCGTCGATACCTGACCGAGTCCTGGGTAATACACCTGTGTATTAACAGGTTCTCCCTGCAACCTGCAGCCCTCTCTTGCATCCTCGTTGTTCAACTATTACACTCCATACCGGCTCGATAGATGTTAATATCCTCTCTTTGAGGATGACAGTGAATATCTTGTAGCTGGTGTTTAAACAAGCTATGGGTCTGTAGTTCTTTGGACTTGACAAATCTCCGGTCTTAGAGAACAATATCGTGCGTCCTTCCACTAGCCAATGAGGGACGGGTTGTTCTCAGTTTAAGAAACTGTAAATATACGAGCTAGATATTGGTGCATAGAAGTAAACTTCTTCCACCAAAAGTTGTTGATTTTATCTGGCCTGGCGCTGAAAAGTTCTTAGCTCTAGCGATAACTTTCTTCACTTCTTCAGCATTGATTAGTGGACACTCTTCCTCTGGACCTTGTAACCTTTGCCTTTGGCGAAAATTACGAAAGAGTGATATATCAGAAGCGTCTTCATTTAGCTTATAATCATCGGTTTCGATGCTAATTATTCTCTCAATATAACCTCAGATCTCTTTTAAAACTTCAAATTAATATAAATATCGGATGTCATTGGAATTATGCATTCGATTTTTAGAAAATTATTTTTAATTTTCAAGCAGATAAACTTAATATAGCGCAGGTTAGTTGCACCAGTCCCCCCACTCATAATTTTGGGCTCTATTCAGCCTATTGAACTGTATCACAAATGCGCTTATATCCGCCACCAATGTAAAGCTTGTGCAAAGAAACCCTGAAAGTTATATCAGGTGTTACGTGGGGAAGGGCGCTGAAGAAATGCAAGAACCTCCGTTCAAAAAATTAAAGTTCAGATTGCAGAATCTTGGAGAACTCTAAATAAGCTGATATGCGCCGTCAAGCAGAAGTTCTGCGCCACATTGATAACCGAGCTATCAGCGATTCAAGTTGGGGGAAGGGGGGTTGTTCCTAAATAATGAAAGAATTTTAAATTCATTGTAGCTACCTGTCATAACTTGAAATGCACTTAAATGCGCCACCAATAAAAAATGCCGGGCTAACTATTTAACAAAGATATCATTTTGGGGAGAGGGGGCCAGTGTATCGCAGGTGTTAAACTTTACCAGTAATATGAAACTCAGAATTACGGTTTTGGGGTCATCTGTCTTTAAATGCGCTAATATGTACCACTTTCAAAATTAACAAAAAGCCATTATCATCCTTCTCATTAGAATTTGCCAGCGATTCACTTGACGCTAATATCACAAAATAACTCTAATTGCAACATAAAAGTTGATACTGGGCTTCTCGGATGGGATTTTAAATGCCCTCACATGTGCCCATTATCAACTTTTATATTTCAATTAAAGTTATTTCGTGATATCAGCGTCGGATGGATTAATTTCAAGTAGGAATGAGGGGGCTGATTATGGTTTTTTGTTAATTTTGAAAGTGGCACATGTGAGCACATTTGATATCATATGCAAAAAGCCCATTATCAACTTTCATATTGTAATAAAAGTTATTTGATAATATCAGGGTGGAGTGGATCGATAGCAAGTCGTAATAAGAGGTTTGATCATGGTCTTTTGTTCATTTTAAAAGTGGCGCATATAAACGCATTTGAAAACCTATCCAAAAAGCCGGCCTTCACCTTCGACTAAAATTTTTTGTTTGTTGGTCCCCACTTTAGAAAGTGTTATGACCTTCATATCTTGGACAATTTTGTAGATATGAAACAAATTTTCGTGGCGCATATGAGCATATGAGCATATAAGCGTAGAAACTTCCTAATAATAATAATAAAAAGTGATGAAAAGTAGCATACCTTACAATGTAGTTTCTCCGTAAAAATCTACAGCGCTTTGAATAGATAACAAGTTTTGTGTACATGGAGCGAGTGAGTCACTTAGATTACTTTATTCGTGGCGCTTTTATTATTTTTAAATACATTTTTGACATTAAAAATTCATAAATCTCGTTTGCCTTTTGACAGAAGCATAATTAGGTACGGCACCAAAGAAAGTCAAAATTACAAACTCTTTAAACCCCCGAAACGTCGTAATGCAATGTAACGTAATGTAATGTAATAATAAGTGAGTCGCCAATTTTGGCCTAATTTTCACCAAAAACATCCAAATTTTCGAATATGATCATTCTACACAAACATTCAATGCGGCTCGTTGATTTTCTTGTGCTCAACAAAGCGATCAAAATATTCACGATAATCATAAACGTTTAACGTCCAAGGGATTCCTGTATTACTCTTACCCCAAGAGGGACCTGCCTTAATAGTATAATAAGAAAAACACATAAGTATAATATAACGCATGTGCATTTTTTAATAACATCTTCGTTTATAGCAATCGTAAACTTGAAGTGCCTTTTTCTCAAAAACCATACAGAGAAAAAAATTATACATATTTGACCTTCGAAACAGGAAAACCATTTAGATGTTGAAAGTTAGTATCTGCATATTAAGCGTTATTATCTTAAACTTTATTATCTAGGTTCAACAGTAATTTTTCTCTTTGTGATTTTTCGTAGTTTAAAATTTAAAATTGATCCGGTAAATTTTTTTCATCCTATTAGTAATTGGATTAGTAATTTTTTTTTTTCATCCTATTAGTAATTTTTGCCAACGGCAATACCACGCTGAAAACACCAGTTCCCGTAAGATCACTGAAGTTAAGCAGCGTTGGGTGCGGTTAGTACTTGGATGGGTGACCGTTCGGGGAATACTGCGTGGTGTTGGCCCGTCGTGGTTGTGGTGGACCCACACTGGTAGTATTTATCCACCTAGAAACACTACTTGAATCGGGTAGTGAGGCAATGAACTTTCGAGTTCGAAATGCTAATCAATTTTTTTTTTTTTTTTAGTAATTTCTGCTGATGAAGCAATCGCTTAAGCAGATGAATGATTTAATATTGCGGACTGAAATAGTATTCACATTTCAGATTTCTCACGTCACTAGTGCGCCTTTTCTGATTTTTCAATTAGTCCCTGTCGATTGAGAAACATTCCAAAAATTAGTTTCTATTGTTTTCACAATATTCTTTTTCTCAGTCAGGTACACCTTATGCGACACGTTCCATATTTCCACTGCACGGTCAATCGTGATCACCCCAGGAAAATACTCTACTGATTCTACATTCTAACGGCTGTACCTTTTTTTTAAATATGTGTACTAGTATTACTAGTATTACTAGTATTATACAAATTCGTAAAAAACGTCTACATCGAATGTCCAGAAGAATAAGTCACTAACCAATTTTTCCGAAAACAGAGCGTATAGTGACTTACCATATTTACCGGTAAAATTACCAGAAATGACCAAGAATGTCCATAAATTCCTGGAAATTTTTAAAAATGAATTTTGTGTAATTTATGGTGAACTACCATAAATACCTCTAGCCCCCTCCAACTCCTCCATCCACTGTTCTCCCGATTTATTCTGCCGAAGAATCTTTACCACATTCACTTGCTAGGTTCCTTTATCGTAGATTCCTCTTCTACATCCTTCCCATACATGGTCCCATGTTTTCTCTTTCCATTCACAGATTCGACGGTCTTACATGCTTTTGCTGCGACGCCGTTCCTGGATTTTGTTATTATTTTGAGAGTTGCATTGCACTGTAAAAACTAGGATTCGATTTAGAACTTAATTCGGTATTAAAACAGTTCACGCAACAAAACAATCACACTTCAGTTTGATCCGCCAATCTAATAAAATAAGGTCGATTTGTGGATTGAAATAGGCTCGAAATGAGGATCATCAGTCAATAACTAAATCTGATGAAACAAATTCTAATCTGTCAAGTTTAGAAACCAACGTAACCCATAGGGCTGAAGTTCGCGACGTCTGAGTGTGACGGTTCAACACTAATTATTACGAATTTTTAATTTCATCTATTTTTTGTTTTTTGTAAGAGTGAAGTTTGGAACAATTGAAACAATGCACCCTCTGAATCAAATTATTTCGCTATCTCGGATAATTTATCAATCTGAAGTTAGCAAACTAAACAAGCCAAAAACTGGTACTAAAATAAGACTATTTGTGAGATCATATTAGAACGCCCAAAAGAGGATCCCAGATAAAAATGAATGCCTAGTTTTTACTGTGTGATTTTTACAATAGAAAAGTGTGTCTTCTAGGGCGTGACATATTTTGTAAATTGATATAAATGAAAATTTAAATAAATCAAACCTCCCTGTTTACTTAAAATTCAAAATAATATTGAATGCATTATTTTAATATCGAACTCTGTTGTTGCATAAAGACGTATTTTCTAAACTTAAACGCGCTGTTGATGCATGTTTTAATTGCTTATACATTAAACTTCGTAACTTAGTGGGAAGAGGTGTCAAATTCAGTATCACATCACATGATATTTTAAGAGGCAGTTAAATAGAATTTCACAAAGTGTCACAAGGGTCTGAAGGGGGAGGGAAATCATGTAAGATAGAGTTACGTAATATGTGCACATACGTGCATATACACGTTCTCATCACGAATATTGAGTAAATATTGGGACATTAAAGGCCTCGCACGAAATTATATTACGTATTTTATCGTTGAATAAGACGCCTCTCTCTATAAGGGGATCTTTCTTAAATAAATGTTTGGCTCACGCCCTGGATCTGGATTAGATATCAAGAGCTGTATATACACGGGACGAGAGATTCATTTAAGCAGTTTTTTTATGTGGCCGCACGGAGAAAAATCTAAAGTTGAACCAATGACATTTATCCTTGATCTGGCTACAAATATCGTTTAAAACGAATCAATGATTTCGGAAAAATCTTGAAAATATGGTTTGAAAACAAAATTTATTTTGATTATCATTATTATTATTATTAATAATGAAACACATTTTTGAATCTTGCAAACAAAGAGATTATGTCGCTTAAATCACAATGCTAAAAGAAGTGTAAATATCGTGCTAATTAAATAGAAAAAAATTAGACAGAGATTTAAAATATGTATTATTTGCCTTTCGGGGTAGGCGTGACTTGCTCGGTTGGAAAATAGTAGAGTGTAGATGGGTATATACGTATAACGTAGATGGGTATTTAGGTATAAGGTATAGATATTTTAGATTTATCTAGAATTCTCGTGTTATTTATTTCAATGACACGCTTGTTCCGCAACACTGCTCCGACCCAGGTTGCCGACATAAGCTACTATGTCGACAAAAAAAAGGAGAGTTTCACGCACATCTGCTGTCTCTTGAGAGAAGAGGAGACGAGACGTTGGGAAGGGGTAGGGATTTGACTAAGATTATTTTTGTTACCGGTCTAAGGGGTGCCTTCCCGCCCCGACAAGACGTTGGAAATGGGTAGGGGTTTATTCAACATTATTTTTGTCACCATTAAATATCTATTTTTTATTTTGGTGACATACATATCTCGATTGCCATCGATAGCCAAGGGCGTTCTTTCGTCTCATATCGTGACAGACCCATATTTGAGACATCGCAGTGACAAAAGTAACAATAATTCTAAACTTTTCCCTCATCAAATCGCTTCATTTATTGTCCAATTAAAGATTCTAATAGTTTGTTGGCGAAAAAAAAATTTCCAGCCAAGACAGAGGTGACGCCCCTATTCTGCAATTGCACCTATTTTTATTCCTTAGATACTCATTCCCGCCAGTTATTTCTTCAGATTGGGAAAAGGGTAGTAAAAGTCCGAGGGAACCAAATACGGTGAATAGGAGGGGGGGGGGGGGCTTGGAACGAGTTGGAACACTAATTCCAGCAATTTTGCGGTCACAACTGCAGTGGAGTGAGCTGGTGCGTTGTCATGATGGAATAGAACATTCTTGTAGGCCAATCGTGGACGTTTTTCATGTAGCTCGATTTTCAGACGGTCCCATAACAATGTATAGTATACACGTGTAATCGTCTTACCCTTCGCCAAATAGTTGATGAACATTATTCCCTGCGAATGCCAAAAGACAATCGCCATAAAGTTTCCGGCTGAAGGAACGGTCTTCAATTGTTTTGGTGAAGATTCCTGCTACATTAATTTTTCTCGAAATTCATTTAAGTTTTTATGCGTTTATCATGAAAAATAGTATGTGATACACGTTGTGAGAGTGAACTTGCACTCGTGCTGAAAACATTCTACTTTTGCAAAGTCCCTATTTCCCCACATATTATATTATAATATCACCAACATATTATCAAACTTCAAAACTTAAATTATTGACACGCACTAAATAAAAAATTTTATACGCCGCAGGCATGATTCGGGCGTATTACGTGCCTGTTTTCAGGAACTTAAGTAGCCCTTTATGGGTCAGTGGTGGGAGCAGTACAATAATGGTCTCATTATTGTACTGTACAATAATGGGGCCATTATTGTACTGCTCCCACCACTATCCACCATCCATTATAGTCCGCGTATCATTGGAGCATTGAAGAAATACTTATCGTACATGATAAACCTACAGATAATGGGGGAGGTACAGAGGGGCCTCGGGGGTTGAGAATTGGAAAACTTCAAAAATTTTTGAAAATTATAGAATTTTTTACAATTTTTGAAAATTTAAGAAATTTTCGAAATTTTTGAAAATTTTCACAATCTTAAAAATTTTGAAAATTTTTTGAAATTTTTGAAAATTTAAGAAATTTTGGAAAATTATAGATATTTTTAAAAATTACACAAATCCCCCAAAAAATTTCAAATTTTCAAAAATATCCAAAATTTTCATATTTTTCAAAAATTTTGAGACAAGCAAATATCAACCGGCTCAGAAAAAATCTTGTTAACCGGCGCTAAAAGAGAATGGTACCGATTCGACTCGCCACGTCAGACCTCCCCTGTGATACATGATAATCGGGGGAAAAAAACTTGCAAATCATGCCCTTGGTCTACAAAGTATAATGTGCACCATGGAACTACGTCGGTCATTACGCCTTGTGTGTTTGCAATACTCGTCTCCGCCTCGCGCTTCGCGCTCGTCTACGACTTGTATTGCAAACGCACACGCGGCGTATAATGACCGACTTAAGTTCCTTGGCGCACAATGTACTATTGCCGGAACACTTTGTGTCCTAATTTCACTGTACGAATTTTTCCTGCATAGATTTAAGGGCTGCAGAAAAATAATATTATTGAAAAATCTCTATATCTCTTGTTACAGAATCCGGTAATAATAGGTCACACCTTAATCAGTATCCATCTAACCAGCGTAGAATGAATGGTGATGGCAATGAAATAAAGTGACGTAATGGTCAACCTTATGCAAGGCCCATTAAGGGAATGATTATTCTAGTTGAGACAGCCACGTCATTAGGTAATTTATAAACTAAAATTATTATTATTATATCATTAGGCAGGATCCCTTTCGGGTTAAGCGGAGCTCGTTCGGTTCTAGCCTCATCATACTAACAGGCATAAAGAAATATGTATAGTAAGGGTAAGTAAGAGATATGTAGGAGAAGGGATTGATTATAGGTCAATCTAGAGGTCGCGTGTTGCTCATTCAAACAACATGCTCGTCCCGCAACACCTCTTCGACAGTTTTTGCTGATCAATCTATTCAGTAACTGCCTCAGGGAGAGAGCGTTATAAAGCAGTCACACATCACGGTTTGCACCTAAACACACAAACTGACTAATAAGTTCATAGGAAGATCCATACTGTTCACCCCAATCACATCCACTGAGAAACCATAAGGACATCAATCACGCGGCTGAAGCTCTTCCTCACACATTTCTCATGAACAATTATTATTTTCCTCTCTACACCCCTCTTTTGATATACATATATTTTGCTCCCTTGAAATCCATACATCTTTTCATGCAAGGTCTTGTATTTCTACAGCTCTTTATACCTTTTTCGGATGTGTTCACTGTACACATCAAATTCAAATAAAAGTTTCAGAATCCTACCAAGATTTACAGAATATTAGGATTTCAACGAGATATTTATTACTTGGATCAAATTTACAACAATTGATCGAGAGGGTGTAGGTCCTGTAAGAATAAGAAACAACATATTCTTTTGTTTCAATGCGAAACCAATTTAATTTACCCACTTGAAAAATACCCATCTATTTTTTCTGTGCAGCTCGAAATAACGAGGATCAACCGCCCAACCCATGGGCCCAAATAATGAGGATAATGTTGCATACGAACTTTGCGGTAAAATAAAAACTGAGAAACTATGTTGAACTAATATAGTAAATGAAAAAGATAAGCATGGGCAAGCTTTTTTGTTTTGATAATCACATTATTAAAATTTCACATTTCCCTAAAGAGGATTTATTATTTGCAGACCGCCCCAATACGAAACTGCGAACATACGCCATCACAACAATTGGGAGCAGTAATGGCCTGTGATAGCTACCCACAATTGGTTACCAGTATGGGCAATTTTGATTTATTATTTAATATTTGGAATTTCCGAATATCCTTATTCTGGATTTGTTTGAGATATGAGAGAATTCGTGTTTGGTTATCTTCAAAACTGGCGTTAATTTTTAGACATCGTCAAAATTGGTTCAAATTTAAAAAAAAATTCTGCTCGCTCCTCTCGGACATTTGAGCGCGCCAAGGAGGCGCGGCTGTTGAATCTCGGTTCCTCTAGTTTTTTAAACTTCGTGTTCTATTTCGATGAAAAGAAAAAGTTTATTTGCAAATATTATAAATTTATTAAAACCTCTACATATCAGGTGATTGTTAAATTTGTTTTTATTTAAGACTGCAAAGGAACTTTATTCACTTAAGGTTCTATCAACCTTAACGAACACATTCTCATCCAGACACTGGCGCTTCTCGCTCGAAAGATTTGAAAATCATTTCAACCTTGCGTTCCACGCACGGTTCTGTGCACCGTATGATAGAAAAAAAAAGGTTGTGGGTGATACAAAACCAATCCATTCGGATTATCACATTTTTAGTGCACTTACGGCGCGCAATTTGGTCGTCGCGCTTCGTGCTATGAAATCTATTGATCGAGCACATTGTTCTTCGTGTTTTATGTTCTTCACATACAAATTACTGAATTTGTATTTGATTTCAAATGAATAATGATGATATAATTTAGGCGATAAATTTTATTAGTTAAAATGCTATTTTAGCTTGTGCCGTTTTTCAAAAAAGTTAATTTTCCCATTTTAAATGTATTCTCATAACGAAAATTGATTGCAAATTTGTAAATCTTTTTTGAATGCTCAATTTTTGTCTATGCATCTAATCTCGTACCTTGCATCGTTTTGACAAAAATTTGATTCCTTCACTTTCAATGTAATTTTCACGAATAAAGCTATAACTACGCATGCTATCGAAACATGATTCATAACAAATTTGTACCTATTTTTTTGATGAACAAATTTTGTCTCTGTCATTTTTTTCGTAGCAAATTACTAGATCTTTTTTAGGTGCACAATTTTTGTTGATTTATCTTTCGTCGCATCTCGCATAGTTTGACAACAAGATTGAATTTTCGATTTTTCATTATTTTTTTTGTGGGATCAAAATTTGAATTTTCAATGGTGCCAAAAATTCGGAAAGCTGTTATGAAAATATTGTAGGGTGTTCTGAAAGCAACGTCTTTCTCCCCCTGACTTTTTTCATATCGTGCGTTTTTTGGCTTCAAATATTAATTTTCGTTTGTTTTCTGGAATGTTGAAAATGCTATGACTCCCGTGATTTATTCTCATCAGAAAAAGTCAACAGGATATTTTATTCGTAATTTTGAGTACTACTAATAAACTACATAGAATTTTCAAATCTTTGAAAAAAGTGATATCAAAATTCTTCAAAATGTGCTCAGTTTTTGAATTTTCATCAAAAATAGCTGGTTAACGAACTCGTTCTTTCTTTGTAAGCCTGAAAGAAGTGTGCCGAAGCACAATCCAATCTGAACAATTTTTTGAAAGTGGAGATTTGGTGAAAACCGACAAAGTCAAATTTTACATAAAACCAATACCTTCTTATTAGAACGAAAATGTACAAATGGTTACAAGTAATAAAAGTTTACAGGCCCGCATCCAAAATGCTTGAGTCGCGCGATTCGAGCATTTTTGACAACCATAAAAAATCATTCTTTTTTAAATTATATATAAGAGGACCAATTCAGAGAGTGGCAAGTCTCGATTTCAGATTTCTTCCATTTTTGATGCAAGAAGCTTTACAAATTGGATAATATCTCGGACCGTCATGGGAGCCGTGGAGAAAAGTCTCATGTATCTTTAGGTTGTACCGTGCTCTCTTAAAACGAATTAGTGAAATCTCACTGGTTGAAACAGACAGAAGTGTGTAACTGGCGTTGGTTTAATGACTGAGGTTTATTGGTTTCTCAGTATCAGCAGTCATCTGGTCGTAGGCCTTGTCGTCTGTCAGCTGGTTAGGTATGACACTCTATCATTCATCACTATTGTGTTCACAGTTTCAAAATTATCTTTTAAAAACCGTACTTTACTCTCATAACAATAAACGAAGGCCGGGATGCAATATAATAAGATATAATATGTTTCGCTGAAAATTGTGGGAAGGTCCGTCGCTATATCATCGTGTCGCGTCGCTCAATGTCAAACCCAAGTGGCCAGGCGCCTTCCCACTTCCAAGCGAAAGATATTCTATACCCTGCTTATTACAGCTAGGCGCCAAATATTTAGAACACAAACACTAGTACACAATAATGTTCGTTTTCACTACAGACACTCCAAGACCTTACCGGCGACGCGCGCGTACCGGACGACTGAAAGTTCATGTCTTGCCCGCGTGAAGCGCTATATCACTGGTTGAATCTATCATTTGACGTCACTGCGTATATTCAGTAACGCTATTTTCGTTGAGTCACTTACTAATTCACCCAGTCAAAGTGGGGGAATCACTGATTCATCAGTGATAATTCAAAATACTGATATAACCAGCGAAAATTTCACTGTTTCAGTTCAAGAGAGTGAAGCTTTCTCTTTTTTTCCGGCTCCATACTATATCACTGCGAAAAACGTTGTTTGATGCTCAAGAGAGGCTACGCCCGCCACGAATACAGAAGATAGATATGTACTCATAACTTTAAGCTAAGATGGACAGCTGAATTTATTTTCTAACCCAGAGAAACGTGAAAAATCTTCCTTTTGGTAACGATAACGTACTTTTTAACCCTCTAGAGTAGCCGACAACTTAAAAATGACATTAGACTGAAGGAGATTGATCGACGCAATATTTTATTTATCGAATCCATCTCAAACCAATTCTGAAGAATTAATTATTTATTAAATTAATTTTAATCGATCAGACTTTTAAGGGCGTAGCATACTGATGTTACTTACCATGCAAGGCATGTAAGTTGCTCTATGCTTTCCTTCACAATAATAATATTTTTTTGAACGAACTTCAGACTAGTCGAACAGGAAGTAAACTTTGTATGATTTTCGGAAAAGAAGAGTGCCTAGAATAACGTTTTTAATTTTTCATGATCTTCACCATTTCCCAACGTTTCAACGAATAATATGTATGGATCATACGTGTACGTCTAAGGTTACGCATAAAATTATATAGCCCAAGATGAACCAGTTCGAAAAATGAGTCACTGGGGCATTTTTGAAGTAAGAACTTTGAAAAAGCGTTTTTCGAGAAAGAAGCATCTGAAGTTGACAAGTGCCGTAAGCGCACCTCTATAAATTGTATTTTTTTGTCGGTAGCGGCGCGGTGGCCTTCACATTTTTATAGAAATCCGTCTTGAGACACATCGTAGTGGACTGTGAAATATCAAACCTTCCACTTGGTTCTCTGTTGACTTAAAGGTGTTGGACATTGTATGTTTGCGCCAAACTTCTACAAACTGAGCAAAAACGCGACGTAACTTATATTATAACGCTTTGAAATATTTGTAGTTCCTCGAAACCTTTTTTCTCTTAATTGAACTAACCCATCAGAATAAATCAGGAATTGACTGGTGCAATTGAAATGGATCTTCTAGAAATAAGTGACGAAGTGATGAATTGTAGTAAAAAAAATATTTCCATTTTCTGATTCTCTGGTCACAAAATTTCATCAACCATCTCATTGAAAGAGTGGAATTTCAGTAGTTCACATTTTAAGAGTGTACCTTACAATATATTTCTTTTATATCTTTGTACTCTTTGCAAACGAGTAAATTCAGCGATTAGGCTTCGGGATCGATTATTTATTAGATTCCTTATGCAAGTTTGAAAAATAAACAAAATTTCGCTGATCAAACGAGAAGCATTAAACAATTCTATGTGTCTAAGTAGACACATTTTGAATTAAACTTAAACCGGAGTAGATAAAAAATTAGGAAAGGACAAAATATATCCATTAAAGGGGGTAAAAACAAAAAAGAAAGATTTTTTGCCATCAGATAAGTGAACATTTGCAATGGTTGGTCAGATATTTCATGTCTATGCTACCCAAAGGATTATTACATCCCTAGGGCATTGCGTATAGTGCTACATCCAACAGTTACGCCTGACTTCACATAAACTGTAACGGCCTGTGTCGCCACCAACATAAACCACATTCACTGAGAGCACAGGCGGACTGCATTAATCTGTTACTACTAATTTAAACTTGCTCTCTCCACACTAAGAGAGAAACCTGTACTCTGATGATTTCCACTCAAGATTCATATAGTTCAGCATACAGAGAAACTAATTAAAAATAACTGCTGCTGCTCAATATTCTCATTGAAGTAAAGGGGATATAAAAAGTGGAATACAAAATTTTATATCTAACATTACATGCACTCGGTTTGTATATATGCGAGCAACTAGATATAAAATAAACTTCTCATTAGTTTTATTGCACGTGGGAAATTTAAAATAAGGGTTCCTACTTTACATTTATATTAAATAAAACAGATCCCATGAAAAACTTTACCACAGAAGTTATATATAAAAAAAAGATTCTATACAAATTGTACATAAGCAAATTTCATATTGCCTCCCTAAAGCCATCAAGTTAAAAAAATTGAAAATAAAAAACATCGGTACTGAAAGGTAAACATTAAAGAATATGTAAGGTATTCAAATTGAAAAGCTGGAATATAAATAAATGTTTCACATTGATTCATAGGAGAAAAATAAAACAGTAATGCAAAAGATTTTTTACATTTATGGCGTCTTTCACTGCTATTTTTATCATAGATATTGCAAATCTCGTCAGTAAAAATAAGATTTCACTCTCCAGGTAGATGTATAAAAGTTTTTAAACTCACGTTAATCTAAATTTAAATAAAAAATGACATTCTCTCTTCCTTTTATGAGATATTTCAAACTTGTTTTTTCCTCTATCTCATTCTGTGTTCAAGGTTCGAATTTTCATATTGAAGTAATTGGAATTAGAGTAGGTTTTTGTTTTAAATTTAAGAATATAAATTAAATTCCGAAGAGAGTAATAGTTGTATCATGGATAAAAGAGTAAGTTAAATCAATCCTTCACGGGAGGTACTAGTGTAGTTTATGTCTGGTCAAGTGGAAAACTAACCTGTCGAGTGCGATTGCAACCAGATGTAAAATCGAAGCTGTACAACACAGAACATCGCTGCTGGTCCACATGTCACAAAGTTCCGGTCCTAGAGCCCATTCATGAGCCACTTCGTAGACGGCTCCTGTCGAAAATGTCACACTAAAGCCCGAATAATATTTTCCGATCACTAGTTCTTACATTTTTTAATTTAAATTGATTGAAATTTTTTTGCTACAGTGATTTAAAAAAGGCAAATACTATATATGTGGGCGATTTTCAACTGGATTTCAATTTTGGACAGTTATTGACTTAGATTATTTATTGATGTTTTACACTAGTACGTGTCTGAATTATTATATTACTTTATTATTCTATTACGAAAAAATACGAATATTTGTACAGAATTTTCGGCATAGAAAGGCCCTTTTCCACGGTCTGTTTTAAAAAGCTTTAATGCTAAACTAAATAGTAACTCTTTATTATTATTATGATTATTGATTTGAGCTATCACGAAGGTAAGGTTATCGTTAGATTCAAATTTGAAAAACGCATCGAAATAATTTATTGTCTATTGTTAAACAAATTTCATATATCTCACTCCAATTACACATAGGTCATATATTCTTAACCAGAGTTATGTAGGATTTTTTTGGTTCAAGTAGACACTGCCTCATTTAAATCAGTATTCTGAAAATATTTTACTGAATCACCCACATTTAATGTGAAAAAATATTAATTAAAAAATTTAATTTATTTAGTTTAATTTCAAATGAAAAGAATGAGAATGATGAATTTATTTTGTTATGAATACATAGATAAAATAGTTACCCAAGGGCATGACAAGACAGGCCACCAGAAGATCAGCTACGGCAAGAGAGAGAATCAAATAATTCGCCACACTCTGCAAATTGCGTTCCAGTAAAATGGCGGCTATCACGAAAACGTTACCTGTAACAAAGATTAATGGTTCATCAGAGCAGTTCTTCGAACTAGCGTCAAACGATTTGGCGAAACCTGTTCCGTTTCATTTAGTAATATCAGTAATAATATAACACTCCGACAATGGTAATATCACTGTCAAACTCGAACTATTATAGTTAGACGAAGGTTAGTACAGCGTATTCTGAAAGGTCACGTCTCGAAAAGATTTAACGCTTTCTGCTTCTTTATAGATAGAAAATAATGGTTCAAATGACAAGGCTCTATGGATCTCGGTACATGGATATTGGAAGATCCCATCTGAGAAATCCGGGTGCAAGGTTCTATCTCGGTCGAAAAATCTGGAAGCTTGTAAATTGCAATGTACATTTTATGGCGCATAAGCGCCCTCCGCACGATAGAACCTCTCCATTTGCTAGTTTCAAGATAAAAACTTTCAATTTGCACGCCCTGAGATAGAAACTTTTCATTTGGACATGTCGCTTACAAATTCTGGGGATCAGTTTTAACATTCAACCGTCGGATTTCTTTGAAAATTGCAAGGATTTGAGAGCAGACTGTCTCTTCGACGAATTTTAAAAGAAAAACCTCCAAGTGCTCATTGGGACAGGAGACCCCAGTAATTGGCAAAAACTGAAAATATATTTTATAAGCACTTTACTTCCTCATAGGTATAAAATAAATTTGCTTCCTCATAGAGGAACATTTTTGCCTTATAGAGAAGATAGACCCTTTCAATATTTTTCAAGCTTATGTGTTTGTCTTGCCAAAAATTTTATTTTTAGAAAATCAAAGAAATGGTCAAAAGATCGACCAACGTGTTCTGTTGTATTTAACAACTTATGAACTTACGAAAGGTTTATATTCCAAGCTAAAAAAAAAGATATTCTCATTCAATAAAAGGAACCTTTTTCTTAAACTTTATAAGTCGCTATTATTTGAGCGTCAAAGGTCATCGAAGGTTCGTCAATAGATCAATCGACGCGTCTCAAGGACATTAAATGAAAACATTAAATGAAGCGTTGGGTGAAAAAACAACCTAACCCGGGTTAGATTGTTTTTCCGTAAATCGCTTTTTTGGAATCAGCGAACCCTAATTAGTTAGTACACATATTAAAACTAATATAAAAATTATTATTGTTTACGTAAATCACGTTATACTAGAGCAGGACGTATGGAGAAACGTCGCGCGCGTTCTTCGCTCTCGCAGAGTGGAGCTGTGCAGGCTACAGCGTGTAGTGACCAGCCGGTGAATCAGTGCGCTATTATTTTTATTGTTACTGCTCAATAATTCATTGAAATATAAATAAAGATGGATCAGTCACCCACAGAAACGTCCAGTTGTGACATTAGTTCAACGAGGGGGATCGAAAAACGTCATTAGATAATGTTGAAAACGTGAAATTAATAAGAAAAAATACTTATAATACCCATTGGATTGAAAAACAACCTAACTCGTTTGGTTTATTTTCAATTATTTCAATTATGTTTTTATTTTTTTCATTATTTTTCTCAACATGATTTCACTTTTAGATTGTGATATTTTATGTGTATGAAAGGATTTATTTTTTCATTATTACTTTCTTAGTTCAATAACAGCTTGAAATCTTTGAATCGATTTATTTCAAAACAACATTTTCCGAGTTAGGTTGTTTTTTCACCCAACGCTTCAAATACAGTACTGTGATATTCACAATATCAGAATAATTTCATCTTATAATCAAAGTGAATAATTTTGTTTAAAACTTAAATAACGTTATCGGTAGGTCATGGAAGTTTATAAAAAATTCTTCAGTAGTTCAATCGATGCTTATTGAAAACGCGAACAAATATTTCATATACAGTCCTGCTGTATTGTCAATATCAAAAACGTTTTCCTAATGTAAATTAGATGAACAATATATTTCGAAAAATTATCTTTAGATTTTGCTAGATCATAATATAGGACATCAAAGTTCTTTAATAGGTCATTCGACGCGTCTCGAACACGCGAACAAATATATCAGATATATAGTACCACACAAAATACCTAAGCATCAAATTGAGATGGAAAATCGCATCAGAGCGTTGTCAACTGCTTGCAACATTTTAGTACCCTGGGTTTTTGAGTGACTGTAGTATTTTTAATACCATGAAAGCTTTTCTGATCTTTTTCATATATGTGAATAGAATAAACCATTTGTTCGAAACTTTATAAATCTCTACTAGTAGGGGAAAGACTCTTGCTAATAATGCTCATGTTTCTTGAGTCTTATATTAGTTTCTTTTACATAAAATAGCCTTCTTGAGTACCAATAAAGCTATGTTACGTAAAAAAATTAATATGGAAATGAAAAAACACGAGCATTATTTGCAAGAGTCGCCATGCCCCGCACTGACAACATACCCCACTTTCCCCTAGATCATAAAAGGTTCATAATAGGTTGATCAATGTATCCTTTTTACGTGAATTAAACCGAAATATGTCAAAGTAGTAGATTTGAATGTTTAGGTTATCAAAAACCTCCCTCTGTGAGGGAGCAATTTCATTTCCTTTATTTATTTGAAATGTTTGTGAAATTATTAAAATATTCAGAAATATTTGGAAATGTTATTTTTGTTGCCTAATCTGCATACTATGTCTAATTTTAACAATTTGTTCAGATTTTTTCTTTGAGCTTATGTAGGAAACATTAATTTTCGTATAAGCAACTGAAAATGAAAAAAAGTCTAGAAGCTCTGTAAATCATTTTTTTCAGCATAGAGAAACTTTCTCGTGTTTGAAATGTACTTCCGAACAATTTGAGAAGATCATATCGTTAAAAATGACGAATTGCTGATTTTTTAAAATTAACTCCTCATTCTTAACGATTTGATATTTTCAATGTTTTGGAAGTACATTTTGAACATGAGAAAGTTTTTGTATGCTAGAAAAAATTATTCATAATTTTTGGAGCTGCTATATTTTTTCATTTTTAGGAATCCATAAAAGATGAAGTTTTTCCTATATGAACTCAAATAAAAATTCAGAAAATTTTCAAAAATAGGGCATACTATGCAGATCAAAAAACAATAATAACATTTACAATTTTTCCACAATTCAACGATTAAAAAAGTTTTATTTTATTTCGACTCCGTCAAACTCTAAGATATAAACGTAATAAGGTACACGAAAGGAAACTTTTTGATGCTGAGGCATTTCCGATTTATAAAATTCTTCATATAAATGAATATACAAATATGCATATATAAATATACATACATAAATAAACAAACATATACATATATTTATTTCTTGTGGGTGAATTATAAAATCGATTGTGTGCTGATCATATGAATTTATATCAGTCTTATAACTGACTTATTTATTACTTATTACTCATTATACATTAAAATTTCATGAAATATAATAAATATGCAGTAGTCAGAGTGATTCAAGTAGGTACGCACTTTCGATTTTTTAAATGACCCGACAGGTTCGGTATTTCTCGTCTCGGACGGCATTACTATCCAAAATTCAAACTGGCGGCAATTATTGCGGATTTGTTACATATTTGCCGCCATTATCACATAGTTCTTACAAATGTCGTGATTTCCTTTTTATTTCTATACGATTATTATTGAACTCTTTGGATTAAATTTTCATTCTTAGTGAAAACAAATGACATGAAATAAAGGTGTTTAAAAAGACTGAGGCTTGGTTTAATAAATTTTGGATTAGTTTATTAATCGTAGAGATCTTTGTTAATGTTCGGTCAAAGCGAAAAGCCGAAGGTGTTTCTTCGAAAGTTTCTACCCGCTCACTCTGTTTTTATCGAACATCAGAGAAGCATTCTTGAGGAATCGCTGTTATTTTTGTACATAATAATAACTATCGGAAATATAAAGAAACCACTGCTTGGTTCACGACGGGATTGTGGTTATTAATATCGCGAGAAGGATTTCCTGTGCTATTGGTATTTTAAATCAACGTTCGCCTACGTTATAGTGCCTCAGGCATATCCATCTTATTAAACTCTTGAGTTTTCTTCTAACCCGCAGCTTCTGCTTTCAATGAGTAACACGATAAGAGTATGTTACAAAGTAGTTTTATCAATTTCACTCTTACAAAAAGTTGGCTATAGTTTCTGTTCCCAAAGAAAAATCGAAGGCAGATTATTGTGGTCTATGATCGTGGCCAAACTGTTAAGGCTATCAAAAAATGTTTAGGAGCACTTTTTTAAGTCTTTTAAGGTAAAAAACTCAGGTGTTATACCTTTCATTCTACTTGGCGCTGTTCAGATGTGCATTTGAATTTATTTTCTCATGAAGCTTCCCAAGTTTAAAACAAAAATTATTAGCCTTGTGAAAAATAGATGAAGATGATTTTGCAGATATTATTAAAATATATACTACATATATTACTACTATATATATATATATATATATATATATATAT
>CAKNXH010000229.1:525966-570077 GCA_932178445.1 Andricus quercusramuli
TACATAATCCAGAGAATAAGTACAGAATCCTGGCAAAGTATGTGATACTCTCTATTATACAGAGTGCCTAGGCATCATATGTAATGCCCAGAAGAGACCAGGCAAAGTGTGTAATAAATATTCTTCATTTGAGCTGTTTTTCGTTTTTTTGAAACCTTCATTATTTTTGTGATTTTAAAGATAGATAAGATCTATTTTTTCAATATTCATAATAAGACGCAGTTGAAAAAATACATTTTTTGAAAACAAAAATTTGATTTTTTGATTTTTTGAAAACAAATATTTAAACCCGATTCTGGAGAAAATTCACTTTTGACTTTCTTTAAGGAATCGTTTCAAGATAGCTTACGATGTGCTTTAAGATCCTTATAAATATAAAAATGGGATCTCCCTCAGTTTTCGAGAAATAATTAAGGATGCATTGAAAATTTTGTTTCAAATTCCATTTGTTCGAATACGAATTGAAACTTATTTATTAAATATCACCCGCAGAAGTTTGTTTTATATGGTCCCAAAGAGACCCCTCAAGTGAAAAATTGGATTTTGCGAGTTTTTCGCGCTAATGATTTGTAATGCATGAAATACTACTTTCTATTATATAATAACTAGATGTTCATATAAATTGTTTAGACAATTTATGATAGCTTTCAGGAATTCTTACCTAGAATAGCGTTCGGAAGTCGCGGATTTTCCGAATTTCTAACTTATTTCCAGTATTATTTTTAATAATATTACTTTGAATAATACTAGAAAGTTGTGTTTTTTATGAAATATTCAACCTTTTTTCCACTTATTAATTAGTGCGAGTAATTTGTTAAAACAATTATGCTTGTTCAATTTAATTTATTATTGGTTCGCTCGAACTGAACAGTTGATAATAAGTGAAAGAATTCAGAAGAAACCGCGACTTCATAAATTTTTAATAAGAAAAATTTGCGAAAAACAATAATAAATTGTTTAAATAATATATATAAAGATCCAATTATCAATGAAGAGTCGTATTATAAATCATTTGTATAAGCAAAGAACCGCGAAAGAATCATTTTAGCTTCAATTAAAAGTTTTTTTGGGACACTTAAAAATAAACTTACGGGTGTGATATTTGAAAAATATGTTTTCATTCGTCTTTAATGGATAATTGTGAGGCATTGTGAGTAATGTCAGACCTAACTCAGGTGGTGAATCTATATTATTCTAATGATAATTCAGTTAAATTTGAATTCGCAATTTAATCTAAATTAGTTTCAAATTGGCATGTAATTAAAGTCGAAGCTGTCGTACATTTGCCGACAGCCAAACATGACTTTTCCAGAAGATCTCCGCCCACTTTGTTAAGACGTACAGGTATAAATTTCGACTATCCTATTCTTGCACTGCTTCAAGACCTTTTTTGTATAAATGTGGAAACCTTGAAAAAAAGCAGTGTCGATAATTGAAAAAAAATCGACTTTGTTGTTAAAAAAATTGTTAAAATAATTTTTTAAATATCGCCTGCCACGAATCTCTTTAAGACTTGATGAGCTTTTATTTAGAAAGAAACGTCAAAGTCTAATGAAAATTGTGAATTAAAAATTGATGATACTATTCAAGATTTTTCCACGGGGCAAGGTTTTTTTCAAATATTTCTCCAAAACAAAGTGTCAAACCAATAAGTGTTTATGTGTAATAAACAAAGTTCAGGGTCGATCAAAACGTAATTCCAGCATGCCGTGTTTTTGATAAATGGCGAGTAAACGTGTGTTGAATTGTGTAAGTGTTCGTAAATTTATCATGCCCTTCTTTAACTGCATCATTATTTTCAAAATCAAGATTGTATACTTTACCTATTTCGTGCCGGGCATTATATAGAATGCCTAAGGCCTCGGCGATGTATATAATATATATTCGATTACATACTTTGCCTGTAACATATATATATATATATATTATATACACTACCATATATAGAATATATCGTCTCTGGACGATTTATCGTATTTAGCGTGGTTTTGTGGGTAAATTAAATATCAACTGTAGAAGACTGGCTAACGAACTTGACCTATCTAAAAATGTGTTTTTGTTTGATCTTCATGGAAATATTCATGATTTCGGAAATGTTTCATGAATCAATTTCTCATCGCAATCTTCTTTATTATTATTAGTTTCCAGTTAGTTATGAGTAAAGTGTGAAAGGGATAAAAAGAGTGAAGTAGAAATTTAATTAATTTTTATGTGTTAGGGAAGGATATTTTTTGGACTTTTTACAGACGTCACTCTGACTTTGCTGCTATCGTGGTTTGTGAAGTCTTGAAAGGGGTAGTTTCTTGAGGCATTTCGCCCGCAGCTAAAATTGGTCTGACTTCTGGTTTGAAACTTTAGAAAACTTGGAGAAGGTTTTCTGTCCTTGGGTATTCATCGTCAGTATTGTCGATTTGAGAATGCAAGTTTGTAAGAATGTTCATTCTCTCTTTTATTTCAGGCTCTCGGTCTATCGTAATTTTTCCCTTTGATTATTATTATAAAAACAAAATTTTTCAAAATAAACTATGAAGTGTCTCGTCGTTGCGAAACGTCTGGACGACTAAACGCAGCCAACAAATTATTTCAGAGCTGAAGATAATTCGAAGGTATATTTTAGGTATTAGAAAAAGTGTTTTGAGTAATTTATTTGAGAATAGTGTAAATAGAATTCAAAGTTGTGGGTTCTTGACACAATTAAGGGCTTTGATGTCTATTACAAGCAGCTTAATGTCTCAGTAATAATAGAGTGTCTAGCGGACAGGCAAATGGTTGACGAGGGAGGGTTTCAGACAATACAGAGGGAACTGTGGGTAGCCTGACAAGTTTCTCGAGAAGGGTTTCTCGATCTTTCTATTATATTGCCCTTTTCGGTTACACCGAAAAACTTTGGTCTTAAATCAGCTTTCGGTAAATCAAGTCTGATGCGTGAAAAAAGTTGGGAAATTACCTACAAAAAAGAAAGAAAAAAAAAAAAGACACTTTTTTGTATTTGGATATTGTTGTGATATGATAATATATATGAAAATTCTAAAATAGAATAATCCTCATAATTTATAAAATTTAGATTCTGTGCATTTATTGGCCTAGAAGAAGCATTCGACACGGTAAATAGAAGTAAACCTTGGGAAGTCCTTAAAGAGTATGGAGTGAATGGAGGGCTCCTATAAGCAACAAAAACAATATATACAGGTAGTAAAGCGAGTGTGAGGGTAAATGGGAAACAGAGTGAATGGTTCGATATTATGCAAGGCGTGAAACAAGGATGCGTTATGTCCTCGTGGCTATTTATCATATTTATGGATAAGTGTCTCGAGACAGTGAGGGTACATGGGTAAGCTTTCACAGATGACAAGATTGTTATGGCAGAATCAGTCGAGGACTTGCAAAGAATGTTGAATAAACTTAATACAAGCATGAAGAACATGGGCCTCAAAATTAACGTGAATAAAACTAAAATCATGGTGTTTGAAGGTAAAAGTGAGAAAACAATATGCAACATTGTCCTAAGTGATGAGAGATCAGAACAAGTTGACAATTACGTATATCTAGGTAGTCTATTCACTAACGACGGAAAAATAGATGGAGAGTTAGATAGGCGCATAAATAAGGGTAAGCAGGTTATCGGTAGAGCAGGGTCCATCCTCACAAATAAAAACATATAAAAAAAGCTAAAATGGCCATACATAATTCCATATTCGTACCAACTGTACTATACGGTAGCGAGACATGGACCTGTCAAGAAAAGGACAGGAGTAAAATAAACGCGATCGGCACGAAACCTCTGCGCATAATATGCGGAAAAACACTGATGGAAAAAGTCCAAAACGAGACAATCCTCAAACAATGTGGTACAGGAGAGACACTGGTTAAGATCGTTCGGACATCTTGAAATAATGAAAGATAAACGACTGACGAAGCAAGTATATAAAGGTAAAGTAAATGGCAGAATGCCCAGAGGTAGACCGCCGAAAGAATGGTTAGAATCTGTGAATGAGACATTAATCCGAAGAGACATAAGAAGTCATAGGAACACAAGAGCTTGCATGAAGAAATGCATGGACGTGAAAGAAGCTAGAGTAGTATGCCAGGATAGAAAAGTGTGGCGACAAATAGTTTATGAACAGAGTGACAATAGAGTGAATGATGCCTGAAACAAAGACCTTGGATACTAATGGGCCCAAGTGGGGAACCATACATAACAATTTTGTGAGGCTCCTCACTTGGGGTGATTGCTAGAGAGATTGATCAGCAACCTGGGTCGGAGCAGTGTTGCGTAGTGAACGTGTCATTTGAATAAATAACACGAAAACTCCAGATCAATCTAAAACATCTATACCTAACACCTATATACCTATCTGCCTCATACCGTATAACGACCTTCTTTACACCTATATACCTATTCCACTACTTTCCAACCGAGCAAGTCACGCCTACCCCAAAAGGGAAATAGCTTAATGGTATAATAATAATGATAATAATAATAATAATAGAAACAATAGAAATGAATAGACTTTGCTCGATTCAAATACATGAACAGTATCTTTGAAACGAAATTCCTCCAGGGAAAAAAATATTCTATCAAATTGGAAAGATGTAAGACTCTTGGGATGCGTAAATCGCAACTCAAAAAGTATTGGTCTCCTGAGAAAAGATCAGAGACTTTCGTTCCAGTATAGTTGGAAGAATATACTTTCAAGTGGAATGAAATAGAAAATTTAATCTTGACACATAGATTCCTTTTCGTCAAAGAGATGCGAATAATATCATGCAGCAGTTGGAGGAAGTTCAATGAAACTGGTCTGAAAGCGTTTGAACCAAGCGGATATAAATGGACCTTTATGCTTCCTCTGTTTATCAAATGTTGAAAATAACAAAACAACTTGTGACATAATTAAGATAATCAGATTTTTCTAAATCACTTTCTTAAAAATTCAGAAATCATTTTTAATGTGACAGAAGAGACAAATTCGAACACCTCGACTCTATCTCTTTCATTCCTGAGCTCTTGCTTTTGCACCAACCTGGGTGTTCACATTTTTCACATCTACATCCATATCAATTCTCAATAACTATCATCTGTATGCATTTTCACAATTTCAGATATCACAGAATGGATTCTACTTTTCGTATTTTTTATATAAATTTTTGTAGATCCAAATTGGAGGTATTATAAATTTGACAGGAAATAAATGAGGTCTAAAAATAATTCCAGACATTAAAAAGTCTTATCTAACTCGCCTTTTATTATTTAATTATTTTTAATGACTTCTCCTGAAAGTCTACGATTATTAAAAGAAAAATTGCCTCTTCAAGAATAGGGGCTGTAAGGTCTCTTATCTTTTGTTAATTTAATGGAGCTAATTTTTGGTAATTTGGGTTGGGTGAGATTAGAAGAAAAATTCCTTTTAGTAAAATTTGCAACTTTAATCGCGAGTGACGTGAAGTTTTACATTAGATTTTCCCCGATTGCAGTTTTAGTTTATGAACCATTTTCCCGGCAGCAGTCTCATTCGGTAAGGATACTTGAGATGCTTATCCGCACGCTATATGCTCCGTTTCTAATCGTTCAGAAAGTCCTACATCGTCACATTAGAGAGAAATTAGCGTTCCTTGGTTCTGGGAGCTTTAGATTTGCCCATAGGCTACGCAGTGAATTTGGGTCTCTTGGATTTTGGTTAAGTGCCCTAGATTCTATTCGTGTCCCACATCATTCTAGTGATTACCGTATTTAATTCTGGGCATTCCAAGAACCAGGGAAATTAATTTTGGGTCAACGTGGATATAACCTAAATTTGAACATACTTGTCGAGTAAGTTAATTTTATTGTTTATTAAAGTACGCATTTAATTTCATGGGTTATATTAGATTTGTACACTGTTTCTTCATTTTTACATTATTTCATGATTTCTTTTTAGTTTTATCAAATTTTAGTGGAGTCTCTCTATGTGAGAGATTACATTTTCTCTAGCTGGCGTAGTAAGGGAGTAAAATTCAATTCTCTTTCTTGAACAGTAGCCCCTAATCAGTGTATGAAAGTAAACGAGGAGCAAAATGGTGTAAGGAAACTCGATTAATCTCGTATCAAGGGCGGCTAAAAGGGTCATCAATATTACATAATCTCGAACTAAAGTAGTCCTCATTAAATGACGATGAAACAAAGGATGTTGGGAGGTTTCAAAGTATTCTCACTTTTTCATCTTTTGTTTTATATCCAATCAAGTGTAGAATAATAATTAAATTAATATTATTGAGTAATTATTTATCAACTTCTCAAGGACAATAACTTTTCTAAACATTGTTTACAACTTCAAATAGAGCAAAAAGTACAAGAGAAAGCCTGGACAAAGTGAATATGTCAAAGGAAGTTATGAAAAAGCAAGGAAAATATTGCAATCAGGAAAATTTTGTTTAAAAATATTTTTGTATATCAATTAAGGCTTAGGAAACAGAAAATTACAAAAACGAATGTGATCGTTAAAATCCATGTATTAAAAAAACAGATAATATATTTCATTTGCTTCGTCTGATTCCCTGAGTAAAACTAATAAAACGGGAGGCAAAAGCGAATAGGGGATCACATGAAAATTTTATTCATTGCAAAGGTCTTCTGGTTGTTCCCTTGTGAAAACAAAGATATATCATTGCAACATCTTCTCTGTTTTCCAGATTTGATGGCTCCGTAAGAAGCAACAAAGGGAATGTAGTATTTCTTCGCTTCTGAATTGATGAAAAATAAATAAAGTATGAAACTTGCTGAAAATCGGAATCTCAATAGGTATATAACCTGCTATGAGTTACATAATTATTATTAGTTTGATTATGAATTTGCTTAATATTTATTTTTCCTTAATATTTAAGGATGAAGTATTTATTCCTAATTATATCATTATCATATTATATTGTATTTACCAATTGAACCTGTTGAATAATTATTGTTATTAGGAGCCCTTTTTAGTACTAATAACTGAACTTAAAATTTGATAATAATAACGATCATAAAAATAATAATCATTTCAATTAATTTTTTTTGTTTTATTATTTGTTATTACTGTTTCAACCAAATTTTATGATAATTATCTAATTTGGGAATAATTATATAATAATTGTTTCAATTAATAGTCTTATTATCATTAATAATATAACCTAAGATTATGGATGCAAGATTGATAGAAAGAAGGATAAAAACTATAAAGAGAATAGTTTGATAATAATAATGGAACATATCGTATAATGAAACGTGATTAAAATAATAGGATTCACGGAAAAGTAATCCTTGCACTGAGAAAAATAGATTATACGAACTGGATAATAGGGTTAAAGAATAATACACCGTCTAGAATTGTATATTAGCGCGTATAATCTATAAAAATTTTTTAATATATGAACATGTTACCAAATATAATCTCTAGTTGTTAAATTCTTATAATCCTCAGACATTAAAGTGTAACAACTTAGATTTTAAAATATGCAGGCGTCTGTGTTGTCTCAGATGGTACGTCGCATCGTGGCGCGTGTCATGTGCATTCGTTCGCATTGAAACAAGTAATAATGAAGTTATGAATTAATTATTAGTGCTGAATCACACGTAATTTGGATTCAGAAAATGATTAATTTAATAATTAATTTCTATTACACATCACTGCCACTTGTACCAGTACAGAAACTTAGCCTCCTTTACTTTCTTCTTTGTAGTCTTATGATAGCCACTTTCCTGCTTATTGTGTGTTTAAAAAATTGAAATTTGTTTCCAGTTCTACTTCCGAGCTCGTCCTTCAAAATGTTGTGTAGGTTTATAAATATGTTCGCAAAAATTATTATATATATTTGAGGTTATCTAATGGACCAGGATTATAATATGGATATTAGATTTTAAAATTTTGGATTATAGATTTCATTATCTCAAATTATAAAGTTTGATGATCCAAGATATTATCCTATAATCTCTATTTCTTATAATATCCATAGATTGTAGTTCTGATAATCTGGATCGTTGGCCCATATTGAATAGTCCAAGATTATATCCGGTAACATATTTTCTATTACCGGGCATAATCCATTTTTATTATTGTATTAAAATTCCAGAAACTTGTTCAGGGTTTGAAGAAGAATATTCGAAACTCAACAACTAGTGTAACATAGAGATCGAGGGAGCGGAAAGAGAGAGAGATAGTGCTGTAAGACAAAAAAAGTGGTACACAAATGTGTGCCAGAGAGATGAGAGGGGCTGTCTTGGTCCCATGCGGGAGAGCGTTGATCTTCCTGGGGTCCTTGGAAGTTTTTCATCCGCCTATAACTGGTTGGCCAATACCAGTCTCCGATTAGAGCTTTCGTACCCGACTTCCAATTTTTCCCAAGGACGACTTACCTGACACCCTTATTAACCTACATACAATTATGATACTATATGACCATGCTAGCTTAATGTGGTACCTTACGGCAGCCACCCGACCCTAATTACGATGAAATGAAGTGGCATAGCGGCAGACCTCCCTAATCCTAACTTTGTTCTATTGATCAAGAATCATATGATAGAAAGGTGAACGAGAATTTTGAAAAAATGTTATTTCGAAGCTTTTTTTACTTCTTCGATATCTTGTGCATTTCCTAAGATAACAAGAAAAAACAGGTGGGAAAGAAACAAGAAAAGAATTATTTCACCAAAATCTTTATGTGTAACAGAATTTCATTTATTTCTAAGTCAACTGGATGTCATCTTTTTCTTCCGATGCAGAAAGACTTTCAAAAATTTGTGAGTTCAGAGAAGTGGTCTCTCTCAATAGAGTTGTCAGATTGACTGCTTACACGTACTTGAGGTGAATCATTGTACTGTACCTTGAAAATCATTGCATTAAAGTCTACAGTATTTGTAATATTGACAATATTTACATTATTCTTCATTATTGGTTGTTAGCTCCAGTTTCAAAATCATTGCAAGCTGCAACTAGTCGATCCTAGAAAAATCTTCCTACCAACATTACATGTGAAGCTCGGCATCGTAAAAATTTCCATCGAAGCAATGGATAAAAACGGAATTCTTGTTTTGAAGAGGAAGTTTCCTCAGAATTGTGAAGCTGGAATCATGAAAGGAGTTTTGATGGACCACAAATCCTTCAACTGATGTTGGACTGTGATTTCAAAAAGAGCTTGACTCAGCTTGAGAGAAAAACTTGTTTGTCAATAACGCCCTAAAAGTTAGTGTATCAATTTGTTTCAGCTATTGCGATTCAGGATTTCAACTTAATATCATTCGGTTTAGAGGACCAATAAAAATTAAAGAGCACAACTTCCCTCCCCTTCTTCTCGTGGGCTTTTTCAAGGGAGTCCGGTTTAGTTGCAGCTAGAAGAATGCTTCTTCTCGGCGAGGAAGACATTAAAGTCCTTAATACACGTTTTTAATGTCCTTTGGCTGGTTGGTGATACCAAGAACATCCATGTGATGTACTTCTGCTTCGTTATCTTTACTCAACACTGTAGGCCGTTCATGTTCGCGCTTCCGGGGTTATAGTCCTTGTGGACACTCACTATCGTGAAGCCAATTTGTAATATTCTCGGTGTGGGAGGCAGGTTCAAGATAGCGAAGTCGAATTGTGAGGGAGAGGGTGCGGGAGAAAGGAAACTTAATATTGAACCATCAGTACCCTGGTACTGGTTGGGATGTGTAGGGACTTTATCTGGAATGGTCTGTGAGACGGAAGGAGAGGGAGGGAGAACATTAGAAGCGGCCTTTTGGCCGCGATAGGTCATGTTGAATCGGTCTGGACGCATGGCGTTGTCTGGCATGAAGCTCAGAAATCCAGGGAAACCGCGAGAAGGTAAAAATGATCGAGAAATGCACAAGGAAAAAGGGCGTGGTGACTCAGTGGAATACATGAAACGTCAAAAATCCACAAGGTGATCGAATAACATTGATTATCCTTGCAAGATGATTATCAGTCTGTACATCCAATTTTTTACAGCTCCATGGGGCTCTGCATTATCTTCCTTTAAAACCTCATGGTAAATGGGGTTAACTCTTTGGTTAATATAGGAGATTAAAAAAATTTTCTACTGAGGGCATTAACTCTGATTTTAGTTTCTCGAAAGTCATGCGGCAATTTATATCAAAATTTACAATTTCACAATAAAAAAAGTTTATGTGTACAAATTTTTCACTTAAAATTTGATATTTGCTTTATTTATTCTATTAATTTTATTACTTTAGGTACACGAAAACCTCTTCGAGTCACTTGAAGAACGAGGAACGCGGCGCCTAAAGATCGACGTGAGCGATTACTGTCGCTCGTTATACAAATGACGTGAATAAATGATGAATGAATTGACAAGTTCACTAGCGTCGAGACTCTTCTCTTGTATTGCGAATACGAGTCTTTCTTCTGATTTAAATCAACATGATTTTAAAATGGGAGCAGAATTATTTATATCGTTCGTATAGAAATATCCCGTTACATATTGTTGCTAATATTGACTGAGTAGCTTTACGTACAAGAAGGCGTTTTTCTCCTACCTCTAATTGTATAAGGTGGATTTGAACGTTTGTCTTGATATTGGTGCAATCGTGAAAAATTGCCAATACGTGCTTAGAGTTGTTCGATTTTCTACTCTGAAGATTTCGCAGAAATAAAGTTTGGTTAACTGCATTAGTGGCAGAGAGCAGGAAAAATATGACAGAGTTTTTTGTCTTTATTTTTGATATACTGAGTATATTTACACGTCCAGAAACAAATTATATTTAGCAAAATAATGGTGTACTAATTTTGTTATGTATTTTCTCGTACTCTAAATTTAAAGTGAGAATTTCCTGGAAAAAAATTCTATATATATTTGGAAATATTTCTCTATTTGATTAGGATTTTTAATTTGAAATAATTAAGTTGAAAAATTATCAGCACAAGTGAAAGATACACAGTATGATCGGCCACCTTGTTATTCTGCCAGAGTATTTCTTGTAATTACACTCAACGTGAAGAGACTTTTAAACCACATTATTAGTCCAGCGATCCAGTGGGAGGGACTTTGCTCTGAGAAACCTTGTAACAATAAAACTTCCCTGATGAGATGAATATCCTGCAAGGACAAGACATTCGTTTTTTAATAGTTGCATTCGTTACAACGTAAAGTGCACAATCTACAGCGAAAACGGTAACTAAAGCACTTAAGGATTTTAAAGTCGAATCGTGAAAGCAATCTTAAAAGGAGAGTTTCCTGGAGTCGTTAATTTTGCATTTCTAAAGAAACTGATTAATTCCGTGCCCTCAATATTATTTCAGTCAGTGAGTAAAATTAAATGTATAATAATAATAATAATAATAATAAAATTATCGGTCTAAGATCCTTAGAAAGCGTCGTTCAAAAAGAACGTTACACTGCCAGGAGGGAGGGGACAGGTTTTGCGAAGATTTGTTACGTAATGAGGAGAATTACTTCAGAATACGATATCAAACGTGGTGGAGTCCACTTCAAATGATCACGGAAATTTTCGTGTTGAAATGAGATTTGGCTGTAATTCAGGATATATGATTGCTTGGTGGTGAAAAAAATCTCACTAAATATTTTCGAAAATTCGAAAAATGGCGGAGATATGGGAATTTCATTTTTTACACAACTTTTTTTTCTAAATGACGTATCTTGGGTTCTAATTGGCCGATTTAACTCCTTGACATATGAATTTACTTGCTTCAAGATGAGTTTGAAAATAAAAAATTCTCAATGAAAAATAATTTTTTGTTCAAAAATTTTGTAAAAAAAATGAAAAACGCGTTTCCCAAGGAACGCCCTTTTTTATTATTTTCATTTTTTCTTTAGAAGAAGGTATAAGTGTGGTCTACAAGTCCTGAGATTTGTGGAGTGGGGTTGCCACTGGTTTTCGAGAGAAAAAAACAAATGCCAGGTCTTCCATGGCACGGCGCTGCTCAGTAGGGCAAATTGAAATGTCTGCGGTCAAATTAATTGTCGAACCACAATTATTTTCATCATGTTGAAATTTCTCTATCAATAAAAATTAATTAAATTCTGCATAGATCGTTTACATCCGATTTTATAGAAAAAGTTCTTCATTACTTTTTTATTTTATACAAAAAATGACGATAACCAGAATTTTTGACTTTTGAACAATAGCTTTCGTTATAAAATATTCATATTTATTCAAAAACATCTAGAATGAATGACATAACAATTTACAAATGATTTTCAGTAGAACTGGAGAAGTTTAAACATTTATTGAATTTGTTATAAATAAACGAGTGGATGAAAATAATGTCGTGAAAATTAGTGATGTTTGGTCACTTAATTTCAACTAAATTTGTACAATGTATAGACACAAGGAGTTTGTGAGTTGAATTGATGAAAATTAATAAATAATTAGTAACTATTCCATTTTTGGTTGAAGATTCAACTGTTTGGTTGAAAATGTATACGTTTTGTAGTAAGTTTTTCTATTTTGGTAGAAAATTAATCTTTTCGAATAAAAATGCAACTAATTGGTTGAAAGTTGAATTGATTTGTTAGAAATTGTTTTTATTAGTTGAAGATCAATTTTTGTGTGAAAATTTAACAATTTTGTTGAAAATTCCTTTTCTTAGGTTAGAAATCAATTTTTGAACTACAAATTCAACTGGTACATTTTTGGTTGAAAATCGATTGTTTTTAATTTAAAATTTAAATATTTGGTTGAACATTAACTTTATGATAGAAAATTCATATTTTTGAGTTCAAAATTGAATCGTTTTACAGAAACTCAGTCTTTTTGGTCAAGAAACTCCACTTTTCTGTTCAAAATTCGTCTTTTTCTATTGATTGTTCTATTTTTGGTAGAAAATTCAACTACTTATTTGAAAATGAACTTTTCGGTTAAAAGTAATATTTTTGGTTAGGAAAATTCAACTGTTTTGCATAGAATTTTCCTTTTAGGCTTAAAAATTCAACTATTTGGTTGATAATCATTTTCTCTTCGAAAATTCGACGCTTTTGGTAGAAATTTGATCTTTTTCAGTTAATAGTTCAACTTTTTGAATAAAAATTAATTTGTTTTGGTGGAGGATTCAAATTTTTTGTTGAGAATTCGTATTCTTCAGTAAAATTCAACTGTTTTTTTATACATAATAAAAATCTCTTTTGATACTGAACTTTGTGAAAAATCCATTTTTTGTTATAGATTAATTCTTTTCGTTGAAAATTCCACTATTTTGTTGAAAATATAATAATTTGGTTACAAATTCAAATATTTTGTTAAAAAATCATCTTTTTGGTAGAAACTTTGTTCTTTCGGATTGGAAATTCAACTGTTTTCTAACAAATTTGTCTTTTTTGCTTGAAAATTCATTTCACTTTTAGGTTAAAAATGCAATTGTTCAGTTGAAACTATCACCCTGGGGGGCCAAGCTTTGTGTAATGATCTGTGAAGAAGGGAAAAGATGGGAAAAGTATTCAAACTAGCGTAATGTAGTTTTTCAACGGCCCCTGGAATTTCTCTATGAATTATCTATGAATTTTATGATTTATATTGTTAATTAATAATGGAATCAAGTTGTTAACTCATAGAGCTGCAAGAATCGAATTCCACGACTGAGCGGCTTTTCTGAGAAGACAAGGCGGGTGTGAGCGTGAATTCCAAATTAATTCAAAATGTAAATGATTGTGATCCACGAGGCCGTGCAGTCTGACATGTTAACAGAATGGAGCTCCAAAGGAGTTGGCGAATGTATGAGGATTTGCAGTATTCTCAAAAGCATGTGAATTTCGAATGGCTAACCGGTGAATGTGCCCACACCAGTCATCCAGAAACCTCAAAGATAAAGCTGACGCGAGTAGCAACTGACATTGCAGATAAGACTATTACTCAAAATTACACACTGAACGCACCTGCAAACCGAAATTTCAATAACAATGGAACATTAAGACGATAATTTAATCAAAAATTGCCCGTTGCAAAAAAGAGACGAACAGATTCTGTTCTATTCGACGCCTACTCCAGTTATCCTTTTTTATCCAGGAATGACCATAAAACGGCTAGATATGATTTTATATCTCGCCAACGTCTTACTCGAAAGAGAAGAGGCGACAGGTGCATTGGATAAGAAGTATTTTATTTTCAATTTTCTCGGAACTGTATGAATTTTTGCGAGCAAACATTTTTTAGCTTGACTTAGCTTGAGCTAGTTTTAAATTGTTAAGGGTCTTTGGCTAATCTTTGGAAACTCCCCTTTATCGAGTTTCTATTCCTTCATGTCCTATCATAGTTTAAGCCTATATAATTATACTCTTTATTTTTTCATTCAAAAGTTTATGACATACATTTTATTGACAACGATTATTTTTCAATTTTGAATAATATAATTATTTAAAATTTTTTGAAATGCCGATTGAGAATACTATATTTGAGTGGCCATTATGATGACGTCCGTTATACAGAGCGCACAAAAAAGTGAATCATGCGCAGATAAATAATTTATTATGTTTTTTGGATTTAGTGACTGTGAACCACAATATTTCATGTTAATTTGACTCTAATTTTTGAGATTTTAAGTGGTTGAAGGTTTTGCGGATTCGCTTACAAATACTTTCTTTCATCATGTATTCCAGATGACTGACATTTCAAATGACAATAATGAATATTGAATGACCATTCACTGACAATGACTGCTAGTATGAGTGACGTCACATCAACCATGAAAGCTCCCATTTTCGTAAGCTTTTTCCAATTTTAATAATTAAATTAAAAAATACTTCAACCTAATATACAGAGTGTCCCAAAGTTCGCGCATGCGGACCACATAGCTCGAATACTGGTGAAAAACTAAAATCATATTTCAGAGCTCAAGAATGTTGAATACTCATTATTTTTTGAGATAAAAAAGGTCAAACCTGACCAATCACGTTGCGTCTTCCAAAGTTAGGCAGTGGTGCTTCAATTTAAAAAAAAAATCATCCACAGCAACCCAATTCACGCTAAACAGGTTTCTCGTTCACAACAGTGACCTTTGAAAACAAATTCGCAACGACGAAACTTGAAATGATTTGAAAAATAATAAACCATCACACTTGTTTTCAAAGGTCACTGTTGTGAACGAGAACACTGTTTAGCGTGAATTGGGCTACTGTTGAGGATTTTTTTCTTAAATTGAAGCACTACTGCCTAACTTTGAAAGACGCAACGTGATTGGCCCACTTTGACCTTCTTTATCTCAAAAAATAATGAGCATTCAACATTTTTGAGCTCTAAAAAATATGATTTTAGTTTTTCACCAGTATTCGAGCTATGTGGTCCGTATGCACGAACTTTGGGACACCCTGTATATTTATTTCTTATAAAAATAAACTCAGTGGAACGTCTTCTACAAGATACAATAATACTTTTATTTATTCATTACATATGCAAATTCTCTATTTTCACCCCTTCTATCCAATTAAATTTTAAATCTACCTTGTTATACCCATTTCTATGGTAATGTGTTCTCTATCTATCTTATTTGATTAATTTCAGTTCAGCTTTTCATCCATTCCAATCCTATCTTATTTTACTCATGTATAGTCCTACTTTCTTTTCGAAAAAACTTTTCTTTTCTATTCTATTCTTTTAAATTTCATATTATTCATCTATGTATAGAAAAGGAAAGAGAATGATAATAATAATAAAAATAATGAAGTATTGAGTAATTTGAATAGAAAATAGATTGGAGAGTGATAAGAAGGGTGGAATTGTCAGCAAGTGGAAAATAACAAGAAATTATAATACATGACAGAAAAGTATAAAACTGTTTCTTTTAAATTGTGGAGGGATGTTGAATCCAAAGTTATTTACGTCTGGGCATGATGAATGAACATTTTTTTGAAGGTTGGGAAGAATAATGATATTCTCCAATTCTCAAAACAAAACGTCCAGACTTTTATTTAAAAGATGTTATGAGATGCAAAGTGACGGTAACGTACCGTTACCGTCATTAGGCGCACAAAGTGATAAGGAAAAAACTTCTCTGTCTAGATAAAAATTGGTCCAAGTCGATGATCATGATATTAAAAAGTTCAATTCGAAATGTGTGAAATGTTCAGTGTTGAAGATTTTCAAATTATTTGGAGATTAGAATGGTTGAGAGGTTATTTTTATTGTAACTATGAATTACTATTACATCATTATTGTATATTTAAAAATCAGTTGTGTCGACAAATAGTTTGTAAACAGAGTGACAATAGAGTGAATGATGCCTGAAACAAAGACCTTGGATACTAATGGGCCCAAGTGGGGAACCATACATAACAATTTTGTGAGGCTTCTCACTTGGGGTGATCGCTAGAGAGATTGATCAGCAACCTGGATCGGAGCAGTGTTGCGGAGTGAACGTGTCATTTATATAAATAACACGAGAACTCCAGATCAATCTAAATCATCTATACCTAACACCTATATACCCATCTACCCTATACCCATATACCGATCTACCTCATACCTATATGCCTATTTCACTACTTTCCAACCGAGCAAGTCACGCCTACCCCGAAAGGGAAATGGCTTAATGGTATAATAATAGTTTGTAAGCTAAGAAAAATTGGTGGTAGAAAAATATTGAAAACCGATAAATATTATTAAGAAATTTTTGTATCTGAGAGCGCAAGAGAGTAAACTTACGCTCTCACAATGTTCTGTTTTAAGAAAGTTTAGATAAGTTTGGAGAAATGGAAAATATAATTAACATATTCTTCCTCATTCACAAGAAAATTCCATAAGACTGTTGAAAAGAAAAGTAGGAGAAACAGTCATGAAATTGTCATCATAAAACGTAGCACTTTTTTCAGATACTTTGCTTTGAAATTCATAATATTTCAGATTTGCATTTTTATTAAAATATATTTTAATCAGCTTATTTTTTTATACAAGCTAACATTCAATATTTTTCAATATAAAAAACTCAAACAATACTCAAAATAATTTCACTGATTTGTGTTTCAAAGTCAAAAAGGAACTACTTTTTCTTAAACAATTTGTATAACATGGTATTTTAATAAAATTTGATACATTCAGAAGTGTAGCAGTACTGAAATAATACATTTTCTAGAAAAAGGTAATAAGAATAATGAAATTTCTCGAGGCATTGCTTGTTTGTGAAATACAAATTCGAATACTTGAACGTCATAAAGCAGCTTTGCTCCACAAAGTTTGACGCGGCATGCGACCATGCACATTTTGAGAAAGTTCAGAAAGTTACAAATTGCTTTCAAGCCATTGCTTCGATCATGAAGCATAGTCTAGACTCGCAAGTGTCGTAGCTACTTAAATGAATCACCAACTGGAAAAGAATTGCTTTCGATCGCAATTTACATATAGCGTTTGATAAATCAAGAAGAATGGAACAATTTCGAATCCTCTCAGGGAGAGTTTAAATTAGAAATACTACTAGATTATTCATGAAGTCTCGACAACTTATCCACACCATTTTTCTTTTTTCAATTTGTCTTAAAGCCTTCTCTTCTCAGCGTCTTTATTTATTATAATTTCCACTTAAACTAATTTTCTGTTTATATCAATTTCCATATCAGAATTTTTCTTTGGTATAAATTCGATTTTTCCGATTTTCCTATTTGCTATAATTTTTATTTCAATTGTCGCTTGCCACAATTTTCATTTGCCTCTTGATCCCTAATGAAAAAGAAGTATTGGTAAGTATAGGATCCAGTACTTTTTTCGCGTATAAGTAATGGATTTCTAATACTTATTCGCGAAAAAAGTATTAGATCCAATGCTTACCAATAATTCTTGCCGATAAGTGATATCATGAATGCTGATACAAATTCGTATAAAAAAATTGCAGCAAATTGCAATTCGAATAAACAAAATTGATTGAAAGTAGGTAGAACGTACCTGTATAAAGAGTTTCATAGCCTATTTGAATACCGTATTTTGAATCGAATAAAATATGCCGGTCAATAACGAAACCATCTTCTTATAATTTATTCCCCCTCCTATCTCCTTTACCAGTTACCTTATCGTTGCCCCTTTCGGCAACAGCCCTATCTCTATTCCCTCCCCTCCCCAAAAATATCGCTCTTCTCTCCACCCTCCTATCTCAATAAAACTCACCCCCACCCCTTCTTCACCCTCTCATCACTCATTCCCCCTCCTTAGCTTCTCAGGAACTTTTTAATAAAAGCAGATTCATATAGAGAGAAACTTTTCTGGACAGAATACCAGTGATGCCTATACATCATCTGTAATCCACTTGACGAGGATTCGAGAATAACACAGACTACTTAAAAGTCGCTCGTAAGAGTTTCCTGGGGAAGTTATGGGAGGGATGTCGGATAAAAGTGCTGAATTGAAAGCAGCTAACTTTCTTCTCTGCACGAGATGTGGTTAGCGACTAATAGCTGCCGAGTGTAAAGTTCCTTCGCCCTAAACTTCCGGTATCCGATTACCTCTGCTTTGCGACGGCCTCGATAGAAAGTTTATTGGCCAGCAACGTCATCCCAAATCACGTTCTGGAATTTTCATTTTGATAGCCCTCTTACACGGAACAATTTAGGTCCTTTTTAAACAAAAAGGATATTTCTTGATGGATAGATTGCAATTGTTCAATTTGCACAAATAGATTCAGTTGATATGATTAAATCCAATGCGAACCTTCAATTTAGAACGTAGTTTAAAGCCAGGTCACTTTTTAGCAGATGAACTAATCGAAATGTTCGCTTACAGCTCAATGATTCCTGGTGCTGATGATAATTTAATTAAAAGTAGATTCAGTTAAATGCTCGAATGAACAATTTGATAGATAGTTTTATCTTTGAAAACTTCCTGTCGATTAAAATAAAGTAGAATTTCCACTTCGTTGGCAAACTTATCTAGAATCTATTTTGAAATATAGGTTTTTTATTTCCAGCATTTTATTAGGAACTTTTTTCTCTTTTACTCTTTTGAATCAAAAGAAAGGCAATTAAATTTGGATAAAAATGTTTTATTCAAAGAATTTTAAGTATGATGAAAAGTCGTAAAAGGACCGCTTGGCACGAGAAAAACAGTTCATTACATAGCTTGTTCATATTTATGTCTCTTGTGCGAACGAAAATTTAATTTGATGTTACCGTGATATGAGATCTAGTGGTAAGCTGAGAAATAATATATTTCATACTTTCGCATGACGTTTTCCCAAAAGGAAAAAGGGAGCATAATTTGCAAAAAGTAGACGGAATAGAAGATTGCTGTTTGGAAATGAGAAAGTTGTATCTAGTGAAATAATGTGATGAAGATATGTATCTTTTGAATTAATCTGTATATTTCTTGTTTTTTTAGTTTTTCTCAGAGAATATACAATTTTTAGGGTAAAAATGTCAGAAGAGAGGAATTTGAAACTAAACAGTTGAGTCATGATCACATTTTTAACCTGAAAGCCCTCAGGAGTTTTAAACTTAATTTTGAGTTAGACTTTTTTCTTGGTAAGATCTAACATAGAGCGAAATATTTATAATACGAATTTCCGTTCGCAAATGGCTGAGAAAATTATCAAAGAAAATACGAAGTTAGAAAACCAAGGTGTGTTACATTTCACATGTCCCAGGAAGGTTCTAGTCGAAGTTCAAATCAAGGTTTACTTATCTGCTTTACCTCTAGGGATTGCAGGTTGGCTCCGCAATGCTTGGCAGAGCGAAAGGTGGTGCATTATTTTACTCTTTTTATACCATCATACTCTTTTCTCTTCTCATCACTGCCCTTTTGTCGCCCCTTTCCTTTCTGGATGGTTTTAGCCTGCAGTATCCTTTATCTAAGGAACATCAACTTATCTTCGATCGGCACGAAGAAAGCGTTCTTCTGCCCGAATGATTTCTCTGTCGGAGTTTTTTTTCCACTTTATTAGTTTGGAAAACAATAGATCAAAAAGAAAATAAGGAAGGGAAATATATTTCCATCCTTCAATAAATACTAATTTCTTAAAAACTCTTCTCAAAATATTCGCCGAGAAATTTGTGCAAAGATACAAGTGCTGAAAATGTAGTGGTTGAGAACTACAGAATATTTCTGAGAAGCAGTATAAAAGTGTAAACTTTGATTGAAAAATGAGAACAAACAAGAGATTGAAAATACATACATAGCAGGAATAGTAAATAATAATTTGGTCATGCTTATTGACATAATTTATGATCGTTCACGTAGACGTATGTTCGATATCAAATTACAAAGCAATACGTAACTCGGAAGCGTCTAGGGATGATGTATGTATCCGAATTTGCATTCTTGGTTGGGAGTAAAACGGTTTCTAAGTTTGGACGATGATAAATTTATTACAGTTTATTGTCGATACACAAGGATCCTATACGAGCTTGCAATCAGTGAGCTTAATCTCATTTTCATCGTCCTATAATTTACATTTTCATTAGATGAATTTCGCTTCAGCACTAATCTTGCCTTAATAAGATTGCCTCTTTAAATGTTACTTTTTATTATGTTTCTATCAGAAACAAATATTCCTTCATCATTATTTAAAATATTACTTATAGATATAATTATAAAAATCCACGCGTACCGAATAAGTCCAGCTATACGTATCGATATATTGGCACAAATAGCCCCTTTTCAAGCTCCCCATATTCGCACCAAAAAAATCTGGCTATTTGTACCATAATTTCAGTTCACGTAGCCACGGTAAATATAAATAGAAATCAATTATGATATTCAGGGATGAATTAATTCATTCACTTTTTTCTTGAAGTCGTCTTCTAACTGAAAAAAATTGTTTGAAAACGTATTAGGTATTGTTGGATCATAAATTTAGTTGGCTACGAAGTGCTGCTTTTGATTTTGATCTGCCATTAAAATTTTGGTTACATTCTCATCCTTTAATGAGAAGGTATTAGTTTTATGTAAAATTGAATGTATGTATATCTGTCCGTATCCACTATAGGCACGATGACGTACTTGGTATCGACTTAGCTCCACGCGTCAATTTTGTATAATTGTATCGGAAAAAACATTGAAAAGTATCAGAAAATCAAAATTTAAGAACACATTCATGTTCGGCACCCTTTTCTAGGTAACATGAGTACCTTGATTATGTTGGGTGATGATATACAAAAGAAAAATAACTTTTTCCACAAGCGTCGGAAAAAATTGTTGACCTCCCAAAAGACTTTTTATGTCGTAAAATGTGCCATGTTATGCAGAACCCCACGAAACTCTGTCGACAAAGATAGGACATTAGGGCTCACTATTATTGAATAAAAGCAAGTCTACATTGTTTATATTTATCTCCAAAAAAGCAAGTGTCGACTTAGCCCCACTGTCGGTTTAACCCCACTCTCCTCTATTACTAGCTTATTTACATATGGGTGATTCTCCACATACAGGGCACTTTGGGAATTAGAATTTTGTTTTTAAACTTATGTTTTATAGTTCAATTTAGATTTAGTACCAACATACAAAGAGCTTGTAAAAGTATTTAGGTCACAAATTTATTTGTAGCACTCTCTAATTAAGGCTTATTATCTAATAAAATAAGGCAACGGAATAAACTGTTCCAAAATAAAAGAAAAAAGTACAATAATGATCTCATATAAAAAATTAAAAAAGAAAATTGTTGTTCAATAAAATTAATATCGAAACGTTAAAATATTATATTTTCTGATTAGCTTTTTGGCAACAATTTTTCATGAGATTATAATAATTTATTGTCGATTTTCTCTGAGAAGACGCCAAAAGTAAGGTTACGTTGATGAATGTTACTTTAACGTAAACGAGAAAAAAAACTCTGGCTGAAGGTTTAAAATAGAAGGGATTCTAAAATCCTTTGCCAAATTATTTCTCCCCGCTCTGATTTATATTTTTACTATTCATTCATTCACTTTTATCCTGTACAATGAATGTTATTACCAGTTGCCTTGATGGATTCTAATTAAAATATGCCACTTTTTCTCGGACACTCTCTTTTTGGTGATGGCATTTATATATTTTTTCTTGAAGTTCGGGGAATGGGTAGCAAGATGTTTTTCTTCAATTTGATGCAAGCATCAACCAAAAAGCTATTCCTAGTAGTTGAAGGTTAACCGCTCATATATCGACGTAACCACAAAATTATTTCCATGAGCATTCAAAGTTCAGTACATATTGTAGCCTATATTACATCAAATTAAAATATAAGTGATAAAAATTGTATTTTATAAAATGAGTTTTAAGACCATTGGGCATATATGTTATAAAATAGATAATTATATATTTTCCATGGGGATGCGTAAACTATGCATCGGGCATGTATGGGCGTTTCCACGAAAAGCGTCATTTTCCTGTCATCGTGATATTATACGTAAACTAACACTAAAAATACAAGTTGTATTGCATATAAATTTATAAACAGATTTCCTGAAATAGGAACGAAAGCTCACAGTCATTACAGAAACCCCCCTAAAAAAATATAACATATAATAGTTGGGAAAAATCCCAAAAATATACCTGTGCAATATTTGTCACCAGCTATAAATTGAATGCATCCGTCCTATTGAAAGGAATAATTTTGGTCTGAAATTTTTTTCCAAGAATTTAGAATGTTTTGAAATACTACAAAAAATAGTCAAATATTGGAGAAATATTACTTGTTTCCATCGAATTACTCGTCTGAAAATATTTTTTGATGAAAAGGTTTTTCTATTCAAAAGGCCCAAAGTTTTTCGCAAACTAACATCATATTAGTTAGAATGATAAATAAAAAATCAATTTTATATCAAACTTTTAGTACGTAAATCTGCCTTATTATAATGAGTTAACCCTTTTCTAACAAGTTGAATTGGAGAAGAGTTCAAAAAAATATTTATAATTTTTCTTGATAGTATTAAATTGAAAATAGTTGTTTAATAATAAAAAAATATATTCGATACAATTTGTAACCAACTTTCAATACAAAAATTGAATCAAAACGTTAAACAACATTATACCCGTGTGGAAATCTGCCCAATTAAGCCCAGTTAATAAGTGGGCGCCAACTGGGTCCCAGCTGGGCGTCCCGGGTAAAAAGTTTAATTAATTAAAGCGAGTTATATTAATTATACGACAGGCGGAAGGCAATCTCCCACTAATATTATACATTTTTTTAGTTATTCCGATTTCTCAATTATGAAAATTTGAGCCAATAAAACCAAAGAATATTTACGTCCTGTTTGGACTTATACCGGGTATACCCACGTTGCTCCCATATAGTGTGCGCCGCCGTAGAAAACAAGTCGGGTCCCATATGGAAATCTCAGTCGCTGTCAGTTACTATTAGTAAATTTAGTTTTTACAGACAATGGGTGAATTAAGTAAAAAAAGGTGTGCAAATAATAAATTACGTTTACGTGTGAGAAAACATCGAGCGATCAGTGGAGTTATGAAGACATTGAAGAAGACTCGAGTGACGATAGTGATGAGCATGGTAAGTTACGAAAATCATAGCATTGACTCTTAGATTTCAAAAATGATTAATTATCTGGTTCAAAAATACCTTTCATCTCTATATGTGACATTGCATATTTAATAAAGCTAAAAATTTTGTTAATGCTGAATTACTCGCATTCTAACCTCAAAATTACACAGCCTAATTTTATACTCAATAAATACTAGAATTCAATTTTGTTATGAGACGACTTATCTTTTTTCAATTGAAGTATGTCTGCCAGAGTAAACAATTATCTAATCCTAATACTTTTTGCCTCAAACGAATTTTTAGAATTCTACCTCAGCAATCAAAAAGTCAATTTTTTAAAATAAAACCCTCACAGAAAAAACTGAAGTTAAATTTTGTTCAATTTTGTTGCAGATAAAATGTTCAGCTGTTAAAGATTACATGCTATACGATGGAATAAAAACTGTCGTCTGCTACGTCCTTCGCAGCAATTGAAAAACGGCAAAGTATATACGTGAAAAGCTATACATAAATCAGGACACTAGATTTAGAACAACTTTTTACTTACCTAATTGTTATTTTAAAAATAATTAGACTTTCATATATACTTCCTGCCACAGTCGGTATTGTAGGTTAGGAACACATCCATAGCAGAAGACGCTTTTTGTCACTGACAAACAGCTGACAAATTATCCCGAGATGGTTTAAAAACACAGAATTATCTCAATTTCGTGTAAAGTTTATTCGACAGGGTTAATTTGTGTTGCAGTGAAACTTTCGTCGGAAATCGATGTAAAGTTTATCTTCCGTTTTTTCTGTGCTTCTTTTACTAATTGGGCGTAAAAAGTATTTCCCAGCTGGGACCCACCTGGTTACCCCAATCTGGGTATTAGTTGGTCTGAGCGTTACAACCCAGAGAACAGCCCACCTGGGCGAGACTGGGGTTTCCAGTTGGGACCCAACTGGAACTTGGGCAATTTGGCTGGGACCCAGTCTGGCCCCAGTAGACTTTTCCACACGGGTATTTGCTTACTTTATTGAAAATAAATTTTCCGTTATACATTTAATATAATTTCCAATACTTGAGACATCGAAATATCTAAAAAAAATACGCATCCTATGAGAAAAATATCCGTGATAAAAACTTTTTATTTTCGAGGGGGAAAAGCGACTTTGGAAAAATGCACCCCCTCCCAGGAGGCAGGGGATGGGTTTCCTTCGCGAATCGAAAACTTTTTTTTGAATAAAACTTACGTATTTCATAAAGGAGAATCTGAATTTGTGATAAAAAATTAGGTTTGCCATTCGAAATTACAAAGTTACTCCTACTCCTGCTTCCTGGGAGGAAGGGGGTACATTTTTTCAAAGTCACTTTTCTCCCTCGAAAATAAAAAGTTTTTATTACGGATATTTTTTTCATAGGATGCGTATTTTTTGAGATATTTCGATGTCTTAAGTTTAAAAAAACACCCAGTATATTCTAAATGCAGAGAGGACAATTCAGACACTACTGAAAAGTATCCTGAGCATTAAAAAACAAGAAACAACCCTCTTTCACCTGCAATTTATAAAATATCATTCGTTTAATAGATTTTATGCATTTATTAATTTCAATATTTCGTGCGAAGTGCGCGCATGCGCAAAGATATTGACCAAGCTAAAAAATTCGTTTCTACATGTATGTAGTGGATATGCCAATATGCGAAATGCTTCAAAGACATTTTTTGGGCACTTAATGTCATTTTTATTTGCGATGTCACTGCGTAACAAAATGTAATGAAATTCGTGTTTAATTGATTTTAATTCTATTTCTGCATGTATTTTAAAGCACTGATTCTGAAATTAACTTTCTTTCTTAGCTCCATTTTTTTCCAAATTATTTAAGAGTTAATGTTCAAAATCACACGAAAAATGGAAAAATAATATTGCAAACGTAAAAATACGTGAAAAAACATGAGGTAATTTTCTTAAACATGGGGTCATAGTGCATGCATCAGGCTTTTGTTTCTTCCCTATTAGAAATCTTGAGCATTTTCAGTTTGTTTGATACAAGGTCTTAGAAACAGTCAAAAAATGGTTGTTTTTTTCACTTTCTGAACTTATTTTTTCTGAAAGAACGCGAAAGGATAGCAAATTTCTGCCCTGAGATTCGTATTCTACAAAAAAGCATGCTTGAATATACCATCAAACAAAAATACTCTAATGCCTCTTTTCAAATTAGAGGGTTCATTCTGGGCTCTAAATGTTGGGAATTTATATGGCTATATGCTTCTATGTGTAATTTACATGCGTAAATAAGTTTCTGAATTCAATTTTCGAAGTATCGAATTTAAATTCGCAGAATGTGAAGCACAATGTTATTTTATATTGTGCAATTTTCGGGCTTGAAGTACAAAACTATTCCACTTCCAGGGTGGAGAAATTTGAAGTTAGAAAATGTTCATGTTAGAAAATGTAACATTTCTTAAGATTTAAAGCTTTCCAAAAAAATATTGTTAATTTTTTTTATCAGTTTAAGGTTAAGAGACAAGACAAATTTTAGGTGATTCTTGTTTTTAGATTCTTCAACTTTTGAGGCTATGAATATTAATTTATTTATTTTTGAAATAGGATCTGATTTTTAAACTCTGAGAATAAATCGTTTTCAAATTAGAAAATTTCCAATTAATTTCAAATGTTTCATATTTTGATTTTAGATGCTCTGAATACAGAAGATTTTTATATTAATTTAAACTTAGATTTTAATATTTGAAACAAACAATTTTTCATAAAGTTTACAGAATAAAGCAAACAGAAAAAAGATAAATGGGCAGGATTTTCTTCCTTAGATATTTAGTAGCGATGCTAAAAGATTTATATTTAAAAAAACTGATAAGCAGTTGAAAAACCTCTCAGGATCTTGCTTATATAATATAAATTTCATTTTATTTATAGACAATTTAATAGCTTTACACTGGTGTAAAATTCAGAAGAGAGGTATATGTTTCCAGTGTCAAGAAACTCGGGAGTATAGCGTGCATGAAGATACTCCACTAGCAAACGGATATTCGAATGATTTCCTTATCTTGCATCCAGATTTACACTGACAGTAGGTGGTGCTGTATAGCATTCAAAGAACATTGAAAAGAGCAGGAATTCAATGTTCTCTGCCATTTACTTATATGAGCAACCATAAAATATATGCACATTTCACATAGTAGAGGATTCACGAGTATATTGACTGGAAACCTGCACTAAACGTAAAAGAGGCAAATAGGCTTGGAAAAAGAATTGAGATCTTATCTACACTTTTATCTCTAAATTCGAACAGATCATGAATGGATGGCAGAAACTTCAACACAATGAAAGCACACAGCAGGTTGGATTAACTTGTTTTACAAAATCAAAGAAGAAAATCTTCAACTAAGATACTGTGTTAAAACGCATACGAACTCTAAAAGCAATGACAAACCTTATTCGTATACAATTGAAAATTCTACCATTGCATAATATAATGTGAAATTCTAAATTGGAATGTTCATAATTGAGGCAATATACAACAGAATCGTTGAATAATTCAATAACTGAATACTCTTTAAATATTTGACTCAAAAAGTGAGAAAAATATCATTTTTATTTGAAACGAATAATACTTTAATTTTCGAATTTTTCAAGTTTAAAATTCATAGATTGCTTTATATATTTGTTTCTTATTGTTAAATTTATAATTCTAGTTTTCATTTTAATATACTGAGAAAATTTTCCTTCACGAGACAAAAATGAAAAATAGGAAAAAGGGACCATAGATTCTCAAGACTTGATCAAATTTAAAATTCATTTTATTCTGATCCAATTTCCAGAAGTATCACTAACGAAAGTAAAAAAGCTCAAGCTTGAAAGATCGTTCGATCACGAAAGACATGTCTCTATATGAAATATATATCAAGGAATGAAGTTTCATCGCTTCTACCACATCAACTATGAAGTATGAATGCATATTCCTGCTGAACATAATTCTATTTAAGTTCGGGTGCAGAACTGCTTATAAGCGAATTCAATTTTCGCGACCTCTTCCGCCTTGTATAATATATCTCGATTCGAGAAAGACTGTAATAACATGCGAAATGTGTTCGTTTCAAGTTGGCATGTAGAAGAAGAACAGCCATGGTTCGATTCCATATCGAAATGAATGGGTTTGAGGACCAGTAGGTAAGAAATGGCTATGCCATTCGTGGAGTAATTTCGCCAATTCAATTTTCCATTTTCCGTGTTCGAGCTGGTGTGCACGACCAACTGGTGATGAGGATTTATGTTACTCTTTCCTGTTTTCCCGCGGATCAGGAAGATTAGAACTTGCATGGGAATCGCGAAATGTGCTTTTGAATGTTTCCCCAGCAAATATCCATTATGTTGTAAAGCTTTTATTTAGAATTAGAACATATGATAGAATTAAAAAATACATTTTATTAATTAGCAAACCTTACGACGTATTGAAATATTCATGATTTAAAAATGGTTTTTCACTGAATCATTATTGAAAATTGCTAACATAATTCTACGAAGAAAAGAAAAATGCAATAATAAAATAAATGCAATTTAAGCTTTTATAAGACACGTTTCATGAGGTATTCTTCTTCTGTGGTCTTCTTCGACAAATAGAAAAAGTTGGTTATGCGGGACTGAAAATTCCTGTATTCATAATGTTGTGAATCAATGTTATTAGAAAAGAGAACTTCTGAAATACTACATTTTTCGCTGCCATCTTCAATAGTGCTTGCTTCGGGAACGAAAGAAACTTCAAATTATCGAAAGTAAGAATATAAACGCACATAATGCGTTTAATACGTTTGTAATACGTTTCATAGCACGTAATATGAATTTCTCTTGAAGGATTTTGGATGAGGGCTGTATGAAACCTTTTTTTGCGCATATTTAATGCTTGAAAAAATCTTAAATGAATGTTAACATTTTGATTAAGTAAATGAATCAGAAAAGAGGAAAAATACAGTTATTATTAGGATATATTATTAGGGCATATTAGCGCAGACCATGACACTAATACGATCTTAGCTCTTCTTTTCACTATGACAAGTGTTTTCTTTGAATGTGAAAGATCTATTTGCTAAACATTTGAAAAAAAAAGTTTCATCTGCATTGAAGATATTCTCTATTGCATACATAGCTAGAAAATAGGACAAAATGTCAGTGAGGGACCTTTAGCAGTCTTCTTCCGAAACAGAAGCACTTTCGCCACTTAATGTCCTATATACAATTCCATTCCGATTCTTGAACTTATCTAGTAACCCAGCGTTAGCTTCAAAATCCTTGTATCCTTTTTGAGTTGCAAAAATTCAGCTTTTTCTTGGACGATAGGACTAGATAAGGGAATATCCTGGTTTCAAGCAAATTTCATTCATTCCACCATCGATGTCTCCAGTAATGGAAAGCAAGATGTTTTCATGCGCTTACGATCCGGTTGGAAACAAGAATTTTCAGTAGCAGACGCAATCTTCTCCTTGTTCTTAAAAATGGTAGTTGAAGTATTGGCAGGTATTCCGAAATCAGCAGCAACAACTTTCCCTTTAAACCCTTTCTCGACACATTGAATGAGTTTTACTTTTTTACTCAGAGATAGTGTTTTATACGTCATATTCTCCATACTTTTGAAAGCCATAATGGGCCAATCACACGCAATCGCCCAGGTTCTAAATATAATTTTTTCGTAATAATTAGTTACTCACTGCCAGAATTTGAACTAAAGAGGTTATCATCTCGGCAAGCATATCATATTCTTCGAATTATCGAAAAATATTAATATTGGAAACGTCGATTTTCAGCCGGGGCCGAAAAAAAGTTCGAAATATTGAAAATTCGTATTATAGAGGTTCGTATTATCGAAGTTTCACTGCAATTAGAAATTCTTCTTTCATTATTCAACCAAGCATTTCTTCTCGTGAAGTTTTTTCCCTTCCTGAATGGAAGCTAAGTTTAAACGAAGTCATACAACCCTTCTATCCAAACTTTCTTTAATTAGAAGTGCTACGTCATTGGCAGTTTTTTCAAACCGATATTCAATTAGTTGAGGTTTGATTGCCTGAACTATGTAGATAAAACACCTTTCAGAGAATTTTCCTATATTTTTTCAGTACGTTTATTCAGTGTCGCATCTACATCTCAGTCATTTGCGACGAAAGATAAGTCCTATTCGCTTGACAAAATATTACTTTCAGATTGCTATTCTGATAAAATATTTAAAACTTTTGAAATGGACCAAATAATTGTATATTTTTCATTAGAAAATAGCTAGTCTTATATTTCAAATAATTGCGTGATTCTGAAGAGCAGCTAGATGCAAGATAAGTTGGAAAGGAAGCATAGTTGCGACACACAATACATTTTTAAGAATGAAAAGAAATACTTCCGTTTCCGTTGTTACTTTCTTTTCTTTGAATTCCTCCCTAGCCATCTTCCTTGCTGTCTTGAAACGCGAAGATAAGCACGGGATCGAACGACTTCGGAATAAAAGGAACACTATCTCCCGTGAGTCCTATGATTAATGGGACACAGACAAAAACGATACAACGAAGATTTCTATCGAGAATTTTCCACGATGTATGATACATCTAACAAACTTCATTAAGGGTAAAACGAGTATTGATTTTTAAAGTAAATGATATCATTATTGAGAAGAATATGCGCTGACAAATCATACTATTGGAAACTACAACAAAGTTGTTGAAGTAGTCTATTTTCGTCCATGGAAACGTTTAGATTATCAATCAAATAAGATATCTACAGTAAAAAATGTCCCCTTGAGATTCTATTCAGATTCCGAATTGACTCCCAGTGAAGTACTGGATATAAGGCAAATCAGTACTAAAGTTTACCCACTAAGATGGCCCATATTTTTCATTTTTTCAGTTCCTTTGCTCTCAATTCAAACTTTTATTTCAAAGCCAAAAATAATGATCTTTAAATTTGAACCAAATCGGTTCATATTTAGGGGTGGCGCAAAGTCCATGAAGATGATTGACTTAGCATGGGAAAAAGTCAGCTTTTTGTATATCCAATATTAAAACGCGATGAGAGTTACAAAAAAGTCTGTGAAATTTGAGAATACCCAGTAATTTTTAAATGAATTTTCAATTGTTCAAGGCTTTTTATTTTGTTTCAACATTTTTTTTAAGGTAAGTTGCGAAATGAACCTATTTTATAGACGTTATAAGTTCTTCAATCAATGATAACAAAAAAATAATTTCTTTAAATGAATTAACAGTTATTTGAATCATAGATGTTTGTTAAATTATATAGTTGACCTGAAAAAAGTAGACTATGAAACATTTTATATCACCAAATTTTCGACGGGTTTGAATATTTTTAAGTACTAATTCATTTTCTGAGAATAGTCTCAAATGTTGAAACAAATTGAAGTTGTTCAAATAATTGTATTTAGTTTAAATATTTTATTTTTGCCAGTTTTTGAAAAATGGAAATATTTTTCAGTACTACTATGTTTTCTAAGGATACTTTTAAATGTTTGAAAATGGAAATTATTTTATAAATTTATTTTATTTTACTGATTTGATGTGTTTTTTCTTGGTAGAGAAAACAAAATGTGTTTTCTTTTCTCCAATTTTTCCACAGATTAGATTAGTATAAGTTAACTACTGGTTTTGCGAAAACGCTCTTCATAAATTCAAAAGACATTTCAATTTACTCAAACATTAGGGTTTGAGAGTTTGAACAAATTATTTCAATGTTACAATCTTTCTCTAAAAAACAGGTGCGTCACGAAATTATCAAAAGCTTTACTGTCGCTTTTCCTTAATGCCAATTGGTAATTTTAAAAACTCGAAAAAATGTTGCCAAATTAGCACACATTATGAAGAACCGAGTTTCAGTTGATTAGGATTTATTAATGTAAAATTTTATTAATACATTTTTAGTTAAAATAATTCATTTCCAACCAAGAAGAAGAGAATCTACAACAAAATAGCTGAATTTTCAAACAGACTGATAAATCTTTGATAAAAAAAAATGAATTCTGAACAAAAAGTGTAACAGTTGATCTTTCCACAATTCTTTTTTGTTTTTAATTAAAAACTGTTAAATTAAACTAAAATATACCAGTTTTCAAACATAATAGTTGGATTTTCAACAATGAAAGATTTTCTATTCAACAAGGAAAAAAACTCATCCAAAATTTTGAGTTTTTAAGTCACAAAGACGAATTTGAAAAAAATTCAATCAACCCAAAAATATGCATTTTCCACCAAAATACAAATGTGAAATAGCTACATTTTTGATGAAAAAATATACTTTCAACCAAATTTGTTAAATTTTTAACCAGAGAAATGAAATTTCAACTAACATTATCCATCTTCCATTAAAAAAATAATTTTTCAACCAAAAAGGTTATATTGGTAGCAAAAAAAGACAAAATTTCAACAAAATAGATGAATTTTCAACCGAAAAACATAAATTCTCAAGCAAAAATAGAATGGTTCATTATTCAGTTGAAGACATAACTATTTATCAGAACAAAATAAATTTTCAACGGAGTAGTTGAATTTTCAACCAAACAGATGAATTTTCTACCAGAAAGATTAAATGCCTACAAAAGCAAATTCGAGAAAAAATTTAATCACATTTTCAGTTGAAAATTGAATTTCCAGTAGAAACACTTATTTTCAAGTAAAGAAAAAATTAATTTTCAATAAAAAAACTAATTTTCTAACCAAAAAGAATAATGTTTCACACAATAAATTAATTTTCAACCTAATATTTTGAAGAAGATTAATGTTCAAACAAACATCACATAGTTAAATTTTCAGTTGAAAATATAATTTTCAATAAAAAAAACTAATTCTGAAATGATAAAATTAATTTTCTACCAAAAAAGATCAGTTTTCAAACAAATGCAAAATAGCTGAATTTTCAACTGAAGAAGATAGATGTGCAACCAAACGTGAAGTAGTTAAATTTTAGGTTAAAAAACTAATTTTGAAAAATGATAACCATACAGTTAAATTTTGAGCAAACAAAAAGAGATTTTTCAGTCAAAATGATGAATCATCAAACGAAAAAATAATTTTTTGACAAAGTAGTTCCACTTATTAGTAGATTTTTATCTAAAGAAAGTGTAGTTAGTGCGCGCACAATGTTCTAGTTGATTGAAAAACTCGTAACGTCTAAAAAGTACGTGTACTTTACGACTTTCATAAAAAAACAAAGGTTTGAAAATTATATTCAAATTACATTTATGAATCATACTTATTGTAATGAATTGGAAATTAGTTGAAAAATGATTAGGCATCCTTGAATTACTGATTAATCATTATTTATAATTATGTTTCAGAAAACAGTAATAAACCGAAATATTATGACGTGAAATGCAAATTTGTCACTTATGAGGTTTTCCGTGGGGACCCTAAAGCGTGACTTATATTCATTAAAACTCAAAATTTATGACTGACTCTTATTCTCGGATGAATTCTAAGCAATAAACTACATTATGGAATTATTTGTGATAAACTATTAGGTTTGAGTATTAAATTTACGAAAAGCTGCTTTACTCTATGTTAAATTGATGGAAAACTTCTTGGTGTTTGCGTCACCCCTAAATATTAATCGAGTTGGTTCAAGTTTGTAGAAGAAAATTTTTTCTGGCAGTAGAAAAAACCTGCGGGGGGGGGGTTGAGAAAAGAGGATTTCTGAAAAAATTCCACTACGTGTAAATAAGAACCACCCCAGTAACCACATACCCGCTTTTTTCAATTTAGCGAATTCTTATTGAAACTCAATTTTAATTTCTTTCTTTTCACACCAGAACAATAATACGTTGTAGGAAATGAAATAGTTAAACTATTTATATATTTTTCCACGAAGGAGTGATTAATTTTGATACATACGATATTTCTTCAGAAGTTCAGTCAAATCTCACCCCTTGCCAAATTTAACACTGCCCTTGGAAAATTGGGGAAGGGGGTGGCATTGTTTATTCTGTTAATTGTAATTTTCATTTGTTATAAATATAATCAATATTTGGATGTTTCAAATAATAGTTTTCAATTAATATTTATAACATTCAACTTCAACTACTTAAAAAATGTGAAAAATGTGCCAGGAAAGTTAGCATTTTCAAACTGGTGTTTTTTCGAATATCGATTGTTTGAAGGAGCATTTCTCAGTTTTAACTTTCTTCTGATATTTTATGTTCTTTGATATCTGCACTTTAAATCTTTTTCTGAGATTGTAGCAGATTTCTAATATAGAAGACACACATATAGCCCCGTATGACTAATTGACGTAAAGAAAAAAGTATAGAAATCATTAGAAGGGTATCAATAGAAGGCCAGGAAATGACGACAAGATTAAAAATAAACAACCTTAACAACTGTTAATAATTCCTGGCTGTGAGGCACTTTAATTTATTAAGATATATGAACAAAAGTCGGTCTCAAAAGGATGAAATTGAGAAAAGCCGTAATTCTATAGTATGTATTACGTCAATTTCTCTTACAATTTGATAAAAGTTTAAATAGGGACCAATTCATAAAAAAAGTTCTATTTTACTAACCAACTTTTTTCTACAAGTACTGATAGGATTTACGTCTGGAAAAAATATTGCTGAAGCAGGACAGATTTTGAAATTTTTTGCTATAGTCCTATTTGATCAGGACGTTTCGGGATCCTATAAGCACTGGTTATCCTATTAAAGAAAAGTAAGCAATCGTTATAAATGGTCAGAAGTTCTGACGATTTCTGAACAACTACGGGTTTCGACAATTACTGATACCTTATCATTTGCCTAAAAAGTTTCAAATTAGAATAAATATAATGTATCTCCTAAAGAGAAAGAGATCAGTGAAAACGGACCACATTTTGAGACTCATCTCCATAGCCATGTACTCATGTAATATGTTTAAGCATTCACAACGAAATATAAATAACAAGATAATGTGCATTTGAAATATAAATGAATAATATCAATCATTCGGGAAATAAGAAATTCTGACTTTTTCTGATGGCTTCCGTCAAGAAATGTAACAAAAGTAGACGGAAATGGTCAGAAGTCCTGACTTTTTTTCTGATTATTCCTGAGTTTTTTTTAGTGCTGTGAAATTGAAAAAAAAAAATAAGTGAAACTTTTCTGTTCCTTTAGTCTTAAAAAAGTTATTTAAAAATGAAAATTATAATCACGCACTATTATATTATGTAACAGGACCATATTGTTGATACAGTGACGATAGAAGGGTTAAGTAATATGCTGGAATGATTGTATTAATTACTTTATTGCGTGTGGTAACCATGACTGATATCAAGATTTGCGCTAGAAAATCGCCATGAAGTACTTAACAAAGTAGAAATTGATACCAAATATTTATACAAGGAAAACTGCCATGAAGAGTGAAATGCTGATAAGAACAAAATCGCTACTGGGCATTACTATCTGTAACATAAATTATTTTGAACACTAAAACTGAAAAGGACGCTCTACAATCGAATTTTCAGGAAAAAAACGTTTAAAAATAAATCGTCTGCCAGAGCAATAATTTTATTCCAACGTTATCAGAAGAATGTATTTTTGTATATATATTTGATATTATTACTAAAAAAACGAACGAAATGTTATACTGACAAAAAACTGAACATTTTTTGCTACTTTTCCAGTCAATTAAGATAATCTACTGTAAATAATCATCTAGTGTAGAGTGGTTTCCCGTACTTCTCGAATGATTGCAAGGACTAATCGCATTTTTATACGGTACTACAAACACGCTATTTTGAACGAACGAATTGGCAACATTAAAGTAAATGATTCCTATTGGAAAATGCTTCTAACCCAATTTTCTAAATTTGATTTAGTACATAACATTCAAATAAGTATGCACATTTTTCTAAAGTCTATTTGGCTTACAATTGATGATGTATGTTTTTATTTTGTGGTTGGTTTTAAAGTTTGATGGCATTTCAGACTTACTTTGGAAGTATTTTCTCTATATTTTCTTTTTCTTCACTATGAATATTTATAAACAAAAATTTGAAAATGTCTAATGAAACTTTTCTATTACTTTAGTCTCTGTTTATACCTGTTAACAATATGAAGAAAAGTTTGAATTTTAGTACAAATTTGTTGTTTGCTGTTTTCATCATTCAAGTTTTTAAAGTTTCATAGGAAACGTTTACAATCTCGTGCCAGCATTTGTGCGTCTCTGAACTGGTTTGAAAAAAACTTTTTAAGCTACGACCTGCAAGTAATTTTGAGCAAACATTCTTCTGGCATGAAGAGGAAAGGGTAGGGACATTGTGAGTTCAGAAGACCCCTGTGTTGTTATCATGCCAACATTTTAGTGCGATTTTCTTCGGAAACAGCTCAAATTGAAGATCTTGGCATGTAGGATTGAGACAAAAATGATATTTATTATGTTATTGGTTTTTTTATATCAGTGTTTGCAAAATATTCAAAATAAGTGAAATGGGAAAAGTTTCGTTATTTAGACCCCTATTCTATAAGCTTTAATGACAGACAATGGTTGAAAAGTATTAAAAATATGAGCAAAATAATAATTTACAATCATTTAAGTATACGACAACGAAACTCTTACTTCAGGCCGCTCGCCGACCTCTTCTCAGATTGATTTTTTAATCATGCAGTTGATTAAATAGATTTTCCTAATATAGAGATATATCCATAAAAATTTCAAATGTGAGATGACGTCAAAGAGTAGATAAGTCTATCACGAAAGTTTACCTTGATTTAATTTCACTTCGACTTAGTTTCACTAATCTACTTCCTGCCATTCAATTAAATGCCTGAGGCACTCAATCATACAAGTTACAGCAGGTAATAATGTTATTGGAAAATCGACAAATCCATTGCTCATTGGTTCATAAGTAACAAGAGGTGAAAAATCTGAAGATTGTAAATATTCTCAATTAATGCGCACTTTAAATGGAAGATATAGTATATAGGGAAGACCACGTTGCAGCTCACAGTATATTCATTATTTAAGCTTGCAAATATAACTAAAATAATTAATTTTCATCTATAATACACGTGTCATATAGTATCTCAATGATTAGTTCAATTGTTATTACTTCACACACATTATTATTTTTAATTAATAATTTCCTACTCCAGGGAGATCTCGTTTTTCAAAAGAATTAATTTTTACATGAGTTTTATCGCTATGCTTTTAAACTAATGAATCTCTCTCGAGGACTTTTATTGTAACTATAAAATGAGGTACCTTCATTCATATCCGGATTGTAAATTGCTTTTTTACTACTCTGATAGCCCCATATATTGATAAATGAAGTTTTCATTAATCCTTATTTGCATCTTATTTTATGAAACTGACAAGTAATCTTCATCGCTTCAGTTAGGTAACCCGTGTGGAAAAATTTCGTGGCAGTCTTGAATCATGCCAAAGTTTTTCTCAAGTCTGTCTATTCACGCAGCACTAGCCTGGTGTTACACTGGCGCTGTCTAGTTCCGCTAAGTATTTAATTCAAACCTTTCTGCTGTCTAGTCCCAGTCTTTGCGCTATCTAGAAGTTCGTTACGAATTTGAATATAAAAAAATTGTCCAGATTTTAGCTGCTTTCTAGAAAGAATCACAGTTAATCGGAGGTATCTGCTTTTCGGAAGTTTATCCCCGAAATTTCGGTACAAATAGCCAAAGTAGTATCTGGGAGCTATTCGTACCGAAATTTCGGTACAATAAGAAGGTGATCGAAATCTTAATATACGAACTGTATTCTTGATTTTTTTTAAGAATGTTAAAAAACATTTTCTTTCAATTGAGTTATATAATATAGTAAAGTTAAAATAAATTTATATTGAATTAACAATAATTAAAATATGTACAATGCTATTTATAATAGTGATAATATTCCAGAAAATTAAATATTATTTTAAATGATTAATTTGATTCATTTTTATTATTTATTGATTGCGTAAATGATAATTAAGACCAACGTATTCATTATTCGAGATAATGAACAATCATTATTTCGTAGCCTAATCGCAAGTGTAATCATATAAGCTTTATTATTTTCCATGATTTATTCACACACCAGGCTCTTTCATTGTTTAAAAATTGTTCATGTTTTATTGAAATAAATATGTAATGAATTTAAATTCATATCCGACAAAAATAAAAAAAATTAACTTTTAGATGGCCGAGATGTTAAGGCGACGGGACAAAGTTACAACAATATAATAGGAAGTTACATCAAAAGTTTGACACCCGGCGTATGTACAAGAGATTTGCGGAAACAGATTTTTCCATTTTTTTGTGTACAAAAACTTTTTTTATATTTTTAGTGTCGACTTAAGGTGGACTACACAGAAACAGTTACGAAATTTTTCCACACGGGAAGTTAAGTCAGTTTTTTGTGAACTCAATATTTAAACGCGATAATATGTTACAAATAATTCCGTATTTCAGTATGTTGTTTAGAATTCATCAGAGAATAAGAATCAATCATAATTTTTCAGTTTAAATGACTTTAAGGTACACGAAAGTTTTTTTCACAAATAACCATTAATCGGTAACGTAAGATCATCCAGATATTTTTTAACTAATTTGCAATTGTTTGAACAATTTTTATTTGGTTGAACATTTGTTTTTTCACGTAAGTCCCAAAATGAACGTAATTGTTTCAATAATTTTACAATTATTTGAATGATACGTGTTTGTTCGAGTATATAGTTTACCTAATAAAACAGGAGAAGTATTTTATCTCATCAAATTTTCGAAAGATTTTGATACTTTTAGGTACTAATTAGTTTTCTAAAAATACTTGTAAATGTTTATATACATTCCGATTATTTAAATAATTTCATTTTATTTGAATATAATATAATATAAATATAATTTTTAGATAATTCAAACAAACTATGTCATTGTTATAATTGATTAAGAAACTCCTGACGTCTAGAAAATACGTTCATTTCACGACTTACCTGAAAAAAACAAATGTTTAAACAAATTGAAGTTGTTCAAACAATTGGACATTAGTTAACAGATGACTATATATTCCTAAATGACTAATTAAAGATTATTTATGAAAAAAAAATGAATAAGCGTAAATAAACCGCATTAAGTAGAATTCAAATTTCTCACTTATGAGCTTTTCTTTGGGGAACCATGAGAGTGGCCTCAACTCATTCATTCTTAAAATTCATAACTGATTATAATTATCTGACGAATTCTGAACAATATACTAAAATACGAAATTATTTGTGAGATATCACCTCGTTTAAATATCATATTTGCAAAAAGGAGACTTTTTCCTGTGTTAAATTAATGGGAAATTTCATGGTCTTTGCCTGGCTCCTAAACATTAATTGTTTTCGCTAAAATTTAAATTTTTCTTCCGCATTCGAACAAAACTAGAGGATGGGAGCGAAGAAGATCGAAAAGGGAGAAATAAGAGCCACCCTAATAGCCATGTTCCAGGATATCGTTATTTGTATCACTAAATAACTACTATGGTATTGCCTGGTTCTAGAATCTCGTTATTTGTATAACTAAATAATTACTATGATATTGCCGATTAAGGCACTTATTGGGACATTAACGAAGTTTAGTGCATACGAGATTCCCATTGTAGCATACGATGCTACAATTAATATTCTAGTTATGTGTGTTAGATTTTTTAAAGATTCATAATTTATTATAATTTTTATAATATATAGAAAATTTAATGCTAAGATATGAAAAACCATTTTTTGGATACTCAAAATTCTATTTTATTTGAAAAAACTCTTTCGTATCGAGTTTTCTAAAAAATGAAGAATACGATATCGAGTGCCTTTAAAATTGCAGATTCATTGATTTTCCTAAGGAAAATCTATTCATCATTCAGATGAAAATATTGTTTGAATTCATTTCAGTTCAATCGAAAGCTTTGAAAGTGAAGAAAAATGTTAAGAACATTTTAAATTTTCACGGTTGTGCATTTTTTTGCAGTCATAAATATTTATAACTAACCTGAATTACGACACTCTCAATTAATCTTTGAAAGATATTTATTTGTTCATTCTGTTTTAGCTCTGAATCACAACGGTTTGCTCGTCGTTTGAAATATGTGTTCCGAGTCGTTTTAAATCGTTAAGCTTGAAAGAGTGGAATGGATACGCCATGTAATTAATCAAAAGAGTTTGCATGCTAGGTACTTGTACATGAAATAAGATTAACACCTGATTAACAGTTTTTTGTGATAATTATTCCGTGATTTATAGATAAAGACATTAAAACAGCAGTCAACAATTTTATGGTCGATCATGTGGTATGATTAAATATGATTTAAGTTTTTGTTAGGTTATATGTTTTATAACGTGGAATTATGTTATTTACTGTTCTGTAGGTAGATAAAATTAGAATATAAACATTAAATAACATTCTTTCGTTCTTCAAACATATCCCCCTCATTTGAAAACTACATTCATAAGATTTCTTCTAAAAATATAAAATCAATAAATCCTTTTTGAATTCTAGAGTTGGAAGAATAGTATATTGTACTACAAGTGCGTAAAGTGGGTAGTTAGTTCCACACGAGTGTGAAGTTCGTTGTATGAGCCAGACTCGTAGATGAGCCGGTTACAAGTACTGTAAGCTTCATGAGAGTTATAACACAATATTTGTTGTAAGAACTCCAAGGCTTTTCGATTTGAAAAAAAATTGAAACAAATTTCCTGGAAATTTTAAAAATATATGGTAAAATTACCAAACATTAACGAAAATTTTCTGAAGTTTTTGAAATTTCTGAATTTCAGAAATTACCAAATAATTTGAAAATTTTCAGAAAATGTATAAATTACTAAAAATTTTCGGAAATTTAAAGTGTCCAAAGCTTTTCGGAAGAAATCCAAATAATTATGGAAATTTATGGAAAATTGATAAATTACTGGAAATAACCAGTACACAAAAATTTCCAAAAAATGTTGGAAATGTTTTGTAATTTATGGTAACTTCTCACTTCCAGTTAGTTCAATCAGTATTCACCACCCATAATCAGCATGTCAAGTTTCAATTTATAATGAAGTGAGGTTATGCTTTCGATAGTTCTAAAAAGTAATTTTGAATCGAGAGGCGCAAGTGCAGTAGCTACATAAAGTTTTTTTTTATGAAAGCTTTTCATCATGGTTTCAGAATTGGTCACTTACTGCACGCTATACATGCCTCGAAAAGCTAACATACCGTACATGCGTTACAAAACATTATTTTGAAGGGATTTTATTTTAAATGGCAAAATATTACAAATTAAATTGAAATTAAATTATTGGATCTCGAAATATTTGATTCTTCAAATTTTACTTGTATTATCATTTCAAAACTGCTCAATCAAAAAACGTTTGATGGTATTACAATTTAAAATTATATGATATTTTTTGTCTATTTTTAAACTTTACTCTTCAGTTTAATTTCAAGTCATTTCATTTTAGCTAGAAGGTTTAATTAGAATTTCAATTCTGCCCACCCCTAAACTTAGAAACTCGAAAACAATTCTGAAACCTCAAAAATTAAACTTTTGTATGTTAACACTGTTGAAAATTATCAAGCAGAACCGTCAATATCGATTTAATAGAAATATAAATTTATAATGTATTATTTAAAAGGATCGAATTTGAAAATTTTCTAAGGATAATATGGACTAAATTTAAAAATGTATTCATCTACGGAGAGTGCACCATATCCTGATGCTTGTGATATGCTCTTTTGGATACATATTTAGTGACAACACTCATAAATATTTTAAGAGACCACTGCAAAGTACCTCTGCCTCACTTTTCTCGACAAGTAACGACTTTTAAGATTTTCATAAAATATCATACACTCAGAGAAAGGATTCAGTTGATTCAACAAAACAGTTTGTTCAACCTAATTTGTTTGTTGGAACTTAAAAATTTGGTCAGCGCAAAAAAACCTTTGGTTATTTTTAAAAAACACAACAAATTAATTTGGTCAATTCAAAGCAATTATTTATTTGAGCATGTTTAGTTGATTCAAGAAAATAAATGTGTTTAGCGGAATATCTTATTTATTAGCAAACGATTTGGTTGATGTAAAAAAATAATTTGTTTGATTCCACCAAATACATCCATTGACTATACTAAACACACCGGAACAGATGATGTCACCCCACGCCAGTGACCACTTTGCATGTCAAAAATTTTCTCATCGTCCGCCGTGTCGCGAATTAGTAAGAAAATGAGTGATGCGAACAAATTGCCACTAACAATGTCGAAGTTTTTCAAAAACTTGGGTCTGAAATATGTACAACATTTTGAACGTAAGTACAACTTTCAGTTCGCAGGATTCACATGTGCAGGTATACAGGCAATTTAACCTCGAAATTCACATGTGATTAAAGAACCCCACACAAGTGTATGGAGAAAGTTTTTCGGTCAAATTGGGCGAGAGTTCGGTTTTCTAATACTGCAGGTTATCCTCATCAAACGTTTTTTATCAAAAGCTTTTGTCCTAGAATACAATTAGTAGTTGAAAGTCAAGATCTAGATGCATTTTGATCGAACGAAACTACGAAAATATTTGTTTGGATTAACCAAAATATTTGGTTAGATTAATCAAAATATTTATTACAATCAACCAAAATATTTATCACAATCAAAGAAACTTTATTAACCGAAAAATTTGGTTGAATCAACGAAGTATTTGATTGACCATATAGCAATGTATTTATTTGTTTGTTTCAACCAAATTTTTTTAGAATCAACCAAACTTTTTTCTGAGTGTATAACCTAAAGTTTTCCCATTCTTTTCTTTTAGTTCTACAGATGCGTTGAGTATTGCCCTCTAGAAAATGAATTTTATATATGAATAATATTTAGATTGAACAGGGCACTTAATAATACCAAGGAATATAATTTCTTTATCGTGTAAAAAAATCTAATGTATAATTACTATTATTAAAGTCAAATTACAAAAGGTGAAATAAAATAAGCATTATGAAATTGATTAACTCTGTAATGTGTACTTAATGTCAAATGGTGTTACGATACATTGGAAATTGCAATTCTGAATTATAGGTTTCATGAAACGCCTACAGGATATTCATACGTGTTTGTGAATATAAATATTATTGGGAGAGTTTGTGACTTTATAGCATTTTGTATTATTCATTAACAAATGAATATTCAGAGTGGAAAATTCTATAGACAGATTTAATGAGATAATGTATAATATATGACTCATTTAAAATTAGCTGCTCTTTAATGTGTCACGGGGGAAATTATAGCAAATAATATCGAGCGCTTGTTTTTTAAACTGTGACTTTATTTTAAAGTAGACAGCCAAGTCTGCCTATAGTCTGAAACGTCTGATTTAATCCACGTCTTCGCTGATTTGATCAACTTTTGAATAAGAAAAAAATGTCTACGTTTGATCAACATAACAAAATTGTCTTTAATCCTTGTGGAGGGAAATAAATTGATCCAATTGGGACCGATTCAGCCGATTGGTCCGACTCAAAAACGTAATTGGAATCGGTTCCAATAATGTTTTTCAATCGGGGGCTAATGCAACTAATCGTTCGCAATCATTTCAAATTATTTTCTTTTATAAGGGAGTCTAGTCAGCGGCTGTCCAGCTTCTGGCCAGCCGGTCTAGTCGACAAAAAAGTTATAAACTTTTGGCCAGTCCCAGAAGATTTGTTACACGACATTTCAGAGTTAGAAATAAATTAGTTTTCAAGGTTTCCTCCAGAATGCATATACTATCATTAAAAAACATACAGGCAAGATCTGTGGAATGTATAGACTTTAAAATGAAAGTGATATACAGCATAAAATTCATGAGATGCGTGAAACATATTAATTAGCAAGGAATAAACCTGATAGAGTGAAATAGTTGAACTTCAAAATTTGAAACACAAGTTTACAAACATTTCGAAGAATTTTCTTATGAGAATTAATCAATACTAATAAGTGTTTTTGTATAATTATTAGGAATCATTTTTTCAAAGTGTTGTATAGTTTTTCAAGTCATCATGCCGAATAAAAATGGTAATATAACTATTATATGGAACGTCCCGAAAAACTAATTGAAGTCTCTTGATTGTTCAATGGGAAAAAGCACTTCACTAATACAGGAAATTTTCAAATGAAATTAGTCTTAATCAAAATCACTTCAAGGCATTTTAGGGCACCGTTTACTTAAAAAAAGTTAATCACCAAGGCTATGAAGTTAGCAACGGAGAAGAATTTCAAATGTTATTTCGAAATAACCATAATACATTATTATCAATTAATTTCTCTTCCATAATTATATTATTTTCCTGTTCAAAGTGGTTTCAGATTCTTATCTAAAAAAAAAAATAACTAAGATTTTAGTACAAGAGTAATAAGTGTCCTTTACTTGTGAGGAACTTTAGCTACATTCCGCAAAAAGATCGATCAGTAACTGTCAAAATCACTTGCACAAGTGCTCGATCACGGGAAGAATATCAAAACAATGCCCGGAAAATATAACAAGATACGACCCGTAACATAGATTCGATAGAGCAAAGTTCCTACTTCTGACTCTTGGAATTTTATGTCAGATACACTTTGAAAAAGATTGATATGAGATTGATTTCAACCATGGCAGAATAAAAAACATTTGTTTTTGGAGATAATAAAGTATGATATTCACTACATGAATCAATCCGCCTTCTTTAATTACGAAAAATTGAGTCCAAGTAGGCTGCTCACGCCGAGCCAAGCCAATTAATTTAGATTCAATTCAATTCAATTCATTTCGATCTGATCCGATCC
>CAKNXH010000229.1:581591-662526 GCA_932178445.1 Andricus quercusramuli
GAGAGAGATGCCGCTGGGTAGACTTGCCGCAGTTTTGCCATCTTCACAAATACTTAAAGTATTTTATTGGGAAAGAGATGCCACTGGGTAGACTTGCCGCAGTTTTGCCATCTTCACAAATACTTAAAATATTTTATTGGGCGACGGATGCCGCTGGAGAGACTTGCCGCAGTTTTGCCATCTTCGCAAATACTTAAAATATTTTATTGGGAGAGAGATGCCGCTGGGTAGACTTGCCTTAGTTTTGCCATCTTTACGAATACTTAGAATATTTTATTGGGGTAGAGGTTCCGGTGGAGAGACTTGCCACACTTTCGCCATTTTGAGAAATACTTAGAAAATTGTATTGGGGGAGAGATACCGATAGGTAGACTTGCCGCAGCTTTGCCATCTTCACAAATACTTAAAATATCTATTGGGGTAGAGATGCCGCTGGAGAGACTTGTTACACTTTCGCCATCTTGAGAAATACTTAGAAAATTGTATTGGTGGAGAGATGCCGCTAGGTAGACTTGCCGCAGTTTTGCCATCTTCACAAATGCTTAAAATATTTATTGAAGGAGAGATGCCGCCGGGTAGACTTGCCGAAGTTTTGCCATTTTTATAACTGTTTAGAAAATCTCATTGATATAGAGATGCCTCTGGAGAGACTTGCCGCAGTTTTTCCATCTTCACAAATACTTAAATTATCTTATAGGGGTAGAGATGCCGCTGGGTAGACTTGCCGCAGTTTTTCTATTTTTATAACTGTTTAGAAAATCTCATTGATAGAGAGATGCCGCTGGTGAGACTTGCCGCAGTTTGGCCATCTTCACAAATACTTAAAATATTTATTGGGGGAGAGATGTCGCTGGGTAGACTTGCCGCAGTTTTGCCATTTTTATAACTGTTTAGAAAATCTCATTGATATAGAGATGCCTCTGGAGAGACTTGCCGCAGTTTGACAAATACTTAGAATATTTTATAGGGGTAGAGATGTCACTGGGTAGGCTTGCCGCAGTTTTGCCATCCTTAGAACTAGTGAGAAAATTTTCTTGGGCGAGAGATGCCGCTGGGTAGACTTGCCGTAGTTTTGCCATCTTCACAAATACTTAAAATATTTTATAGGGGTAGAGATGCCGCTGGAGAGACTTGCTGATAGAGATGTCGCAGATTTGTGGACTTGAACATTTTTCCCGGAAGAAAGATGCCACGGTGGAGACTTGCCGCTAGTGAGAGATGCCGCAGATGTGACAGTTAGCCCTGTGAGGCTTGCTGCAGTTTTGCCATTTTATATGGATTCGAAATTTTTTTCTGAATGAGAGATGCCGCTGGGGAGACAATAAGTCCTGAGAGACTTGCCGCAGTCTTGCCATTTTCATTTGGACTTGAAAAATTTTTTTGAGGGGAGGGATGCTACTGGTAGACTTGCCACTGGCGAGAGATGCCGTAAAAATGTCAATTTCACTGTGAGAAATGCTGTTCGGGAGACAAGCCACGGGTGAGACAAGCCGCTGGGTAGAGATGCCGCAGTTGTGACATGCCGCAGATGTGACATGCAGCAGATGTGACATGCCTCAGATGTGACATGCCGCAGATGTGACATGCCGCGGGTCAGTCATGCCGCAGGTGTGTCTTGCCGCAGATGTGACATGCCGCAGGTGCGACTTGCCGCAGATAGACTTGCCGCATGTGAGATGATATGGACCCTACCAGTTGATACAAATATGATGAATAATAAAAATAGAAAGCTGCAAGCGTAGAAGTTTTTTTTTCTATTTTTCAAATTGAACTGAGAATTTCAATTCACAAGATGAATAGATTTTTTCAGTAAGTAAGTGGCTTGATACACATAAAATACTTGGTCAGAAAATGTTGGTCACCAGGATATTTATTGTATGCTCACCGAAATTCGGTGAACCTAGACATGGCCTGTTATAAAATATAAATATGTACTTGAAGTTTATATGTCACGGATTTTATGCCTTAGTAAAATAAATTTACGAATTGTTAAGAGGGACATGAAATGAAAGTCTAATTAAATATTTAATATTCATGTACAAGGATACAGATATGATGCAATCTTTAAAAATATTGCGTTTTAGAGGAAGATTATTTTCTATACCTGTCATTAATAAAGTTTGAAGGTCAACTTTTATGTGATCGTTAAGTATATGATTAAGGGATATGAATATACTTTGTAGAAGAAAACTAAATTTAATCTTAATGTATGTAGCTTTTTTTCAAATCAACCATAACAATATTGCGTTTAAAAATATGAACCTTCTAACATTATTTCTTGTTTCTTATCGTTTTATTTCTGAAATTGAAAAATCCCTCCTCATCATCTGAATTTTTTTATTTTGTTCTTCTATTTCCACTTCATAGGATGTGTCCATTTTCATTTAAAGCTTTCAGAAATTCTCACGAGTTTATTCCTTCCTGGCTAAATTGGATGTTTTCTTTTCTTTTTCAGCTAATTTGACATCCTGTCCAGCGATAGTTTAAAAATTTTACGAAATAGAGAAGTTCAAAAAATGTTCGATTGATGTGGTTGGAGAGGTGGATGTCTTTGTGCGGATTGAACGACGAAATCCTCAAGAGAGTCACAGGAGAAAAAATGAAAGTCAGGAGTGAGATACGTGCACAGAATGGGAGACTTTAAGAAATCCATTGAAATCCTACCCAGTCTGATTGGCAATACTTGTATATAAAAAGAGGTAACCAGGCACTGTAAAGTTAAAGAATTCTTTCGAGGGTGCAAAGTTAGAATGCTCCATCGCTATTTTTTTTTGAAAATCAGAAGATGGCACACTAATATTTTTCGATATGATTATTTTAGGAACATCCATTTTAATTCTAGATTCGACTTCTACGTAGATGTAAGATTAAAAATTGACAATGACAAGCTTAAATTTCAACTTAACTCAGATCAAAATATATTTTGATCTTGAAGTTAATTTTTGTTGCTTTTATTGTTCTGTTACATCGAAATGGAAGAAGATAAATAAAGATCACATGGTGAACATATAAAAAAAATGGTTACCTAGAAAATGGTTACGAGTAAGGTTTACTCTGCAACCGTAGTAAAGATTATGCTCTGTTTTTTTGAATGAATTTTCAACTTCAGGAAAATATTCTAACCCTGTGTTCAAGGATGTATATTTTATTCCATATCCTGATAATTCTTTCGTCCTGAAATTTAATGATTTATTGTAATGCACCAATAGCTTTTCCAGGCTTTAACTTTTCGCCAATATACTAGTTATTCTTTTCCAGGAAACATATGAGAAAGTTACTTTCAGTATCGCTTGATCTGTTACTGAACAAAAAATCCATGTTGACCAGCCTCTCCTGTTGAAGTTGTAAAGTAACTGAGACAAAACCCTCTCACTCTATGCTCTAGAGTTGTTAAATGAGATAACTCGCAGAGAATTCAAAAGTATTTAGTTCAGAGCGTTTATGTTTTATGTGAACCGTGCGAGTCAATAGTATAGAAGCATCGATGAAAGCTTTCAGATTATTCGTACCATTATTAAACTTGAAAACCACTCGAATTGTTAATGGGGAAATTTGAAAAACTTCCAATTCAAAAATTGTAAATCCTCTCACTTTCAAGGGGATTAAATTCTAAAGCTGTAGAGCTTCAAAGTGCCAATGAAATTTTAAAATGCACGGATTCAAAGGAGTAAGTTACTAATCCGAAACCTTCTGAAATTTATAATGGATGAATTTCAAAGCGTATATTGTGAAAAAAACTCATGATTTGAGATCTTCAGGATATAAGAACTACATAGCTAAATAAATACATTCAAAAGTGATTAAATAACGCATTTTATTGTATAGAGTTCCTCTGGGTAAGAAAATACTTTACTAATTTTTTCAGATTTTTTAAAACATGACAAGGTCAAAATTGAGACTTTTGTACTTTTCGATTTTTCAGGAATTTTGTTATTTTATTATTAAATTATAGTTTTACGGAAAAAGCGTATAAATAAAAATTGTAGCTAACGAAGAGGAAACTCTCATTTTGTTTCCGACTGAAAAAAATTACTCGATCTCGCAAAAGTCATCAAATTGATTGAAATGCAGACAAATAAATATAAGAGCATAATGGTACCCCAAAATATTTTTCTAAAGGATTGCCAAAATCTTGGGATATTTCCCATAAAATAAGGGAAAATATACATAATAGCGGTGAGATAAACAACTTAAAAGATGGGGACACAAAAATTAGAGGAAGCAAGAATAACTTTCCTTATATTTCTACAAAATAAGAACCAATATCCAGTTAAAAAATTTGAAATTTACTTACAAGGAGAAATGTTATACTCTAATGGTTTGAAGATGATCCTGAAATTGAAGTTAACCAAGTTTTTTCCCACCATTTATACAACTATTGGACAAACTAATCATAGTAATTGCTGTATTATACATTTTAGCTTCCACTAATTTTGCATGTTATACAATATTGGAATCCGTAATGATAATAAATAATTTACTCTGACAGCATAAATAAAACATTTTCAAAGTGCATGCTGCGTTAAAAACCAAGAGTGGCCAAAATTTCATAGTGCAACTGTATGTTTGTTGCAAATATAAAAAAAAATTTTATATAACATAAGTTATTTTCCTGGTTCCTATTTATAAATATATTTTTCTATTTGATCAAATTTTAGTGATGGAGATGCCATTAAAAGCCTTATTGCTGTGAAACTAATATGTATATTTAAAAATCAAGAACTACGAAAATAACGCTTTTTCCATACATTTGATGCTCGTTAACTCTAAAAAATTTACAGTGTATGATTTAATCGTGTTTTTAGGTGTGAAGTTCAATTTTGCAAAGCTGCTGCAATTCAAATTTTTTTTGGTGAACTCAAATGTGATTTTCAAATTGATTTTGTCAAGGAAAATGTTATCAACGAGAATAGAAGAAATAATAAGAAAAGTTTTTTTTATAAAATAGGAAATGATACGCAAGTTTAAGAAAGACGTTAATCATTATGAAGGCGGAACCTTTGGGGAAAATGCGAAGGTAGCTATTACTTGCCGCAACGATATCTGCCTCATAAATCGATCCGACAAGAACGATCTGTCACGCGTTTCGTGCCTCTCGGCAACGCTTTCGACTTCCAAGTGCCTGAGGAGGAGTGCCTTTATGTTCACATACTTTAAGGCCTTCAAGACTCAATTCTCAGCCCTTTGTAAAACCGAGATATGTAGTCAGATAGTGTGTACACTCAACAATGCATTCGTGAAACGGAAAGCCTATTTACATAGAGAGCAATGCTGACTGTTGTTAGACTATAGAGTCCCTTTACAGTTTACAGTATATGGTCTACACTTGATATATTCGTAGAGTCAGGTTTCCTTTATTCGAGTGTATCGCAGTACGAAACGATGGAATTCAATACTTAGGGGTCAGCAAAACTTCACTCCGGAAAATGTCTTCCTCATTTCTTCTGTTAAATACATTGACCAAGTCTATTTCAAATCATGAAAGTAGGCACACTGATTCAAGTAGCAGAATCTTTCAGCAGCGACATAAACCAACCACCTAAAGTTATTTAAACTATCAATTTAGGAATGTCCGAATTAACCCCACATGCCTGACATTGCTTCGTTTCAACAGTATTATTTCATGCAAAATGAGTAGAAAAGTAATAAGGAAATTATCAAAACTTCAAAAAGAAATGCCAATGAAAATGTCTAGGCTCTTTTTCAAAACTTCAGGACTTTTCCAGGTTTAACAGGGGCGACACATATTTTTTCGATTATTTTAATTTTGAAGTATTTTTGAAAAGTATTTTTATAACTTATAATCTAATTGCAGATTCACGGAGCGAGATGTACCGCTCTGCTTGAAAATATGCGTGAAATTGGGAAAGATGTTAAAAACTATTCAAATGGCGTCGAGTTGTATAAAAATGTAGGAACAGTATTTTTTTAATTACCATAACTTCTTATTTCTTGCTATTATGTTGTTAAATTTCTACTTCAATAATAGTGATATGCAAAATGATTTCGGGTCACATTGTGCCGTTCGGGCTTGCAGCCTGACTCGAAAGTCCGAAAAACCGAACTAACCCGAAAATTCAATTTCGAATATTACAAATATAATTTCCAAAATTTTTCGGTAATTTATGGTGATTCACGATGAATTACCGCAAGCGTTAACGTAAATTTTTTAAGTGAACTTTCGGGCCTGTTCACATTTTCATATTTTCGATCCAATTGATGTTGTCGGGTCGGGTTGCGAACCCGAAAAAAATCCCGACTATTCGGCGGAACACATTTTTTCCAGGTGTAGAGTTTTATAATGATTGGATAGAGGGATGGAGCAATAAGGAGTGGGAGGATGGGTACTTTGGCAGAATTACAAAATCCCAGGTGTTCTATCTCCAGGTCAAACACACTCAACGTAGTTCGCGTCAGTCATTCAAGAAAAGGTATAGGCTTCGGACCCACTCCGTCGGCTTGCAGGTTCGATTCCCGCCTCGCACTCTGGAAGAGCCTCGGTGGTCCATGCGGTGAACACTTGCCTAGCAAGGGAGTTGTTCATCTCCGGAGAGACGTGGGACCGGTACCTCTAGAGAAAAAGGTTCTCTAAGTACTTAAGGCTGTTGCTCTTGGTGGTTTGGAACCCACCTTAAACTGTAGGTCCCCCTCCCACCACTAAGTAAGTGTGTGGGAAGTGTGTAAAGGAATAGGGAAGAGATACAAGAACAATGTAAACCCTCAGGGGACACATTAGAAGCTTCCATTCCATTCCATTTAAAAAAGATCTGCAGAAAAGAGAAAATCCCTTATTCTCTTATGACCTTTTGCATCGTTCACAAGAACATTGCGAAAATTCAATTTTCCAAAAGAAAAAATTCTCGTGGCAAAAACAATTATTATTTAGCTAACATAAAACTTACGGAATGTCTTCTTTGTATTGGTAGAAAATTTTCTTGTGTTTTAAAAGCCGAAAATGTTGTTTATAATTTCGTTGACTCCTTGAGGCTTTGGATAATCAAATATAAAAAATTCCATTTCTTTGGTTCTATTAAAAAATCTCACTTCTATGTTACGAAGAGGAATTTCAGGGTCAGCTTTCTACAGATGAATTTCCTTTGTCCTTCGTCCATAATTATTTAGGGTTTAAATCATAAAAAATAAAATTGGAAAAATCAAAAATCCAGCTTTGAAATCATCAAAGACTCAAATATATAAATATTTAAAAAATTAAGAATGCAACGGAAAGTTGAGCAGAAAAGTTTACCACGTCGAGTTAGACCTGGTGCACTCGGAAGTTGTCGTACAAAGACGGGGCATTTAAGAAGAATGGATTGGGTGCGGCCAATCCTCATTTAGTACTTAAATTCCTAGTGGAATATTTTTTTTCACACCTGGAGCACTTGGAAGTTGTTCTGCAATGACGCGTCATCAGAAAAATGGATTAAGTGCGGTCAGTCTTCATTTAGTACATAACTTTCACGCGGAAGATGTATTTTGTACACCTACTGCAAACGGAATGTGTTTGGAGGACGTTCGAGACCTCCCGGAATCGGCCAGGGATGGAAGTAATGATATTAAACCATTTTCTAGGCACTTCCTGGGTCCATTACAGGCTGAAAATTTTGAGACTGAAATTTAGTGGAAAGTCAACGGAATTTCCGTAGAATTTCCGTTGGGTACTTTCCGGGGAATCTTTCCAGGTGGGTTTTTCAGGCTAAATTTTTATTCCCATCATGCAGTAGTGATAAGAACTGAAATATACTAAAATATCATAAATTTTAGCTTTTAATGATTATCTGTAGTCGCATTCAACAAAATAAATGAATAAATCATTAAAATTTGCATTTTTCGGGCTGGAAATGTTTTTTCCCCATCACCCAGTGGTGATAAGAGCTAAAAGATTCTACATTGTTATAATTTTTAGCTTTTAATTATTATCTGTAGTCGTATTTAGCAAAATAAAAAAATCAAACGTCAAAATTGTAATTTTCGCTTCAAAAAAATTTGTTTGTTAAATTACACAGTAGTATTCAGTGAGGGATAGTATATTGTTGGAGAAATATGAAAGTGCATACTAAACATCGAGTGCGAAATGCGAGGATCGAAATGAGAATGCGTCCCTTCTGGTCGATTATAGAGCCTTTGGTAAATTAATTCCTTTTTCATTAGAACTCGAAACAAAGCTAATAAAATTTTTAGAAGTATAAATGCATGCATGCATTACATTGTAAGCGAAATTGAGCATGAATAGTGAGGACCGAAAGTAGCCGAGCGCGAAGTTGAAATTTTGAAATGAGTTGAGTCGATATATAATTTCATTTTTAATCATACGTAGATTTTCATGCTCAAAATAAATGAATAATTTTTATATTCTCATCATAATAAGAATGAAAGCTGACTCTCACGGATTCCACTAAATCTCCACGTTTCGAAATCCCCTGAATCCAAAAAAACAAAGTTTTACGCTTGTGTCTGCCTGTCGTCGTCGTCGTCTGTATATCGGACTTTGTAGAGACTAATCGGATTGGATTGCGCTCTAAACCATGTTTTTTGTATGGAACGAAAAGAAAGGACCAGTTCGTTAACCATCCTTTTTTGACAAACTTTTTTTATTTCAATCGAGAAAAATAACTTTTCAAATTAAACATTTGAATTATCGGAAAAACAATACGAGATATGTACGATCAAATGTTTAATGAACAAATTTTTCACTCAGAAAAGATCTAAAAATTTGCTATTTAATATTTGTCGATAGGATGCGTAGTTTGCTCTTTAAATCGTGAATAATAACATTTAAAAGCAAAAATGTGGATTTTTGAAAAAACGACACAAGATACATTAAAATATTTCATAAAAAATTGTTCGCTCAGAAAATATCTTCAAAATTGTTATGGGTAATTTTTCGGTAAGACGTGAAGTCTTCGTTTTAGTCGTCAAAAATAACATGACTTTTTGATAACAAAATTGTTTTCTAAATAAAATCTACAAATCTACTTTTGACCAGTTTTTGATGAGATATTTAGTATGCATTTCAATCGAGAACAAAGAGTCTAGAACATTAGCCCGGGATCAAATTGCAGAAATTAATATAACATGCATTTAATGTAAAAGAGTTTATTATAATATAAAACATTTTGCGTTTTGGTTATACTTTAATCAAGCACGAAGCACGTGATGAGAATGTATTCATTGAAGCCGAAAGAGCTGTAACAAAATGATGATGATCAGCTTTCGATTCGGGTTGGTCAATAGAATAGAGGAAAATTAGTTCCTCCACCTTTCCATGGAAATCGGAAGGCATTCGATGAAACCAATATTTCATTTTTAATTTTTGTTGCTGTCCTATTTCAGCGTGTAAAAGAGGCGCTATCATTGCGTGGCATCGGTTTGATTGATGAGACACCTCGAGATCCAGAACGTCAAACGCTATGGAAATTTAATTCTCCCTCTATGTCCTCGAGGGATGAGCGTCATTGATAAAGGTGAGTAATTTTGCTAGGTGGATTTATGGGAGAGGAGTGGATGCTGGGAAAAATGAACTGGTGGTAACGAGAGCGATAGGAAAAATTGTTCTTGACCTTTCCCTATTGGACTCCTGCCATTTTTTTCATTTTTATAATGAACTTTTCAACAAATTGAGGAAGCAAGCTTTCTTCGATCGATTCAAAATAGTTGCCTCATTAGGAACAATTTAGTTCTATTATTTTGGTCTTACGATCAAGTTGAAATAAAAAAAAGACAAGGATTATTCCGAGTCAATTTGTTTAATATTGTTGAATTAAAATACATATTTCATTATGTAGTGTTTCGACCGTAAGCTATCGGTCATCCTCAGGCAAAAATTATACCTTAAAAACGACAATTTTGGAGTTTAATCTGTGATTAGACAAAGAAATTAAAATAACACTGAATAGCAATATCAGATACATAAATTTAAAAAAATGTAACATTTAATCTTTGGGATCAGGGCCGACGGAAGCAAATATGTACAATAAATAAATACAAATATGTACGGTGGGTAGATAGGGAAACTATGCCCACTTGAAATTTCTAATTTCACACCTAAAATTCGAACAAAACAAAGAGAAAAAAGACCTTCCCCCTCCTCCTGCTCGCTCCCGCGGCCAGCTAAATTACCTATCTGGGCTCAGCATGTTTCTTCGACCCTGTTTGGGACATCTCTTTTTTTTCCCTTCAATTAATTTGTGTATCCGGTATTTGCTGTTCAGAATTATTTCAATTTCTTTATTCAACCATAGATTTGACTTCCAAATTGTATTTTTAAGCTATAATTTTTGCCTGAGGTTAACCGACATCTTACGGTCGAAACATTACATAATGCAATATGTATTTCCATTCAACAATTGAAGAAACTGACTCGGAATAATCCTTGTCTTCTTTTTATTCTGACTTCATCCTAAGACCAAAATAATGGAACCTAATTGTTCCTATTGAGGTAATTTTTTCATTTTATTAGTAGAAAATCTGTCTGAATCGCAGAGGAAGAATTCTTTGTTTTATTTGAAAAAGACAAGATGACAAACTCAAAATTCTCTCTCTACACTAATCGAAAAAATATTAACAATGAGATGGAAAATTGTTCTCTCTATGGAATATATTTTGAAAATTTTATTTCAAAAATTGACATTGTAGAGAGATTTTTGTTTTTGAGAGATTGAATGTCATGAAAGTTGAAGCGTCGATATTATAATATTTTCAATGCGGAGAATTTATAAACTAGAAAATAGGAATAATAATTTTCAAACTCCACAGCTTTGAAGGTTTTTGAATTGCGTAGTTTTCAGATAGAATTAGATGTTTGAAGCGGACACGATTCTTGAATATTCAATTTCGTTTTAAACTTTATTTTGAATTTATTCATAATTAAAATAATGACTTATGATTACGCATAAATGTCGGAAGTTTCGAAAATGATAAAAAATAACCGGGTAATTATCAATACTATCAATTCTTTTCAGAAAAGAATTTCAAATGATTTATTATTTCGTATTCGATTTTCAATATTCACTAGCCTATGCCACTGTAAAAATTGAATATATTTTGATTAATATGGTAAAACTTAATGTAGAATTCCTCATTGTGAAGTGAACGAATAGCTATATGTGACGCAAGTGCGTAAAAGAGGTGATTGCACCAAGCGTTACATTTGCAGCATGAGCCGAAGAAGGATACTGCAATCACATGAGTAGCAGCTGCCTGCACGAATGTCTAAAACATGCATTTCATTGCAACAACCATCTCGAAAGTTGCATGCCAAAGAATGTTCAAGAATAGCCTGTCACACTAAAACTGACTAAAGGTTTCCTTGAAACAGTGCGAGATGGCACCACGGCTCAGCGACTTTAGGCACTGCGCGACCCGTGTTTAAAGTTCCTTGTCTCGAAAGTGCCCATGCGTAATTTTTTCAGCGGTGTCTAAAGTAAGTCAGATTCAACGTGCGCGTGCGCAAAATTAAATGATGCAAACAGGAAAAAGAAAACAAGTTGAGGGAAGACAATATTGCTAAACGGAGTATGGTCGGTAGGTCAAAGATATATCTTTTGGGCGTGTGAGAAGTATATTCGACAACAAAATCATATTCCAAACAGATGGGAATGTAAAATAAGTACTTTCAAACAACAAACTTGCGTTTGAAGTTCAACCAGATATGTTACGATAGTAGCCACATTAATGTGGAGTTTAAGTACGTACGTTAGGCGTTAGCTTCTCCAAATAATCGAGATAACGCGAATACAACATTATACACTGAAGTACCGAGAAAGCAGACTGCAAGGATTTGCATACTAACGTACCACATTCTGGTCCTTCTAGATCTAGAGATAGGATATTCTGACCATTCATTATCAACATTTCACAGGTAATATTGTTAATATAATCAGAATCATTTGAAAGTTACAAGTTTTTCAAATTTTATGAACGAGCTTTTGATTTTAATGTTATCTCATTGTCTTCATTGGAACTACCGATCAGTGGGTAGGTAGACTAACAAAAAGTAGTCGAAATTCAACGTTCCTTTGGATTAATATGAAACTGGGTATAAGGGAGTTTCTAATCTGAGGCTGCTGATTTTAAATTCAGCGTAAAAAGTTATGGAATCAAAATAGCAGATCCAATATGGGCACTGAAATCACAAATTTTTCATATAATCGCATGAATTATGGTGAGGAGTATTTGAGTAACTTAAATTTCACACAAGTATGTAGGTTTTTCTATGAACGCCTGTAGCTGGGCTAAAAAAGTTTTCTCACTTTATTGAAATTCATAAAATTCCCGAATTTTAATGAATATTATTTATTTATTGACAATGAAATAATCAAATATTTTATAAGAGGAATTTCTTTTTCAATGTTTAAAGTTTTTCAAAACTATTATATGAATTTAAAGTCACAAAAATTGATAAAAGTACATTTTTCAATGGAAAATTCTGGTCCGAAATGTACATAGTATTTTTGAAAATCCCAAAAGCCGTTCTTAAAAAATCGAACTGTTAATTTGAAAAATAAATGAGAAGAAACTTAAAAATAAATCAGTACTGAATATAATCTTGCGAAGTTTGTTTGGAAAATGTGATAAGGTTCGCAGAAAATTTGGAGAGAATTTTTTTTGTTCATCATAAGCTTAGCTATTCATCCAGAATTTTCGGCACGACTAATCCATCGCCTTTTCAAACTCCACCATTTTTCATGGGCGACTAGACACAGCCTTTTTTAATTATTGAATTTCGGGAATTTTCGAGTTTGGATATTTTATAATTCGGTAATTTTATGTCGTGAATTTCATTTCGCGGACATTTTCAAATTCGGTGATATTAAAAACTGTTCGGGAATTTTCAAATTCGGTGATATTGAAAACTGTTCAGAAATTTCATCATTAGGGAATTTTCCAATTCAGGAATTTTATTAATTGGGAATTTTCCAATTCGGAAATTTTACAGTGTCTCGAATTTTATTTAAAAAGATGTTTCACTTGTCCCGTGCATGTGCAACTGTGCACGCTCCATTTTATTCGCTAATATGTTCGTCAAATGTCAAAGGTGACAAAAAGTGGAAAAATACCTAATAGCTTACATCACATGGAACCTAAAAGCACTATAGAAATTGAGAACTTCAGATACCAGGTGGAACTCCGGAAAACTTTTTATTCAAAAAGTGTCTTTTGCTATAAGTTTCTCAAATGCATGAGTACAAAGTGAAAGATTCAAATCCGAGCTGATGTTTGGATTTATTCTCTATATTGTATCAATTTTTGATACGCGATGAGATTGTGACCGCGCAACGGCCAGATTTTCAAAAATGTTTCAAAGAGTTCACTTTGCAAAAGAATATCTTGACGTTTCCAGCTTAGACAAATGGTAGTCAGGTTACTTGTTCACCCAGCTGGTGTTTCTGGGTAATTTTGCATTGGAAACCAGCCAGAAACTGGTTTCGCGAACGGATGGCTGAAACGAGCCACGACAATCTACCCTCGAATTAAATCTATTTACTTGAAATACTTCGGGTGAAGCACGACACTCGTTACGCCTGCTTCATTGAATCAGATTTCGAGAATAAGTTCTAAAATGCCAGTGAGACGAAATATATATGCCGAAATAAATATTCAACGATAGTTCATCAGTGATTTAAACAAGTTGGCTCCATTTACCGACCCTGATTGGGCGAGATCCAGTAAATGAAAGACAATTCTAACTCTTCTCACTTGTACAAACCAATAAAAGTTAAACTTTGCTTTGAAAGTTTTTAAATTCTGAATTGTTCGTTCTCACGTGAACTCCTGCTTTCATCAGACTTTATTTTCTAGCAAGATTCGACGAATAAAACTTTCTAGCTAATATCGAAAATTAAAGACATTCAAATGAAATATTTTGATGGGAAGTACAGATTCTACAAATTCTGTAGACTTTAAAATTTTTAAATTATGATTTTTTGAAGTATGTGTAAAATAAGAATATTCTCTAGTTCATAAAATATTTTGTTTTATACTTTATAGGGTACTCAGTGACCTCTGATCATAACGATATGGTGTTTTGAATTATACTGGCATGACTGATCGTAAAGGATTCTGAATCCATGAGATAGATCCCAGGAAAAGGGTAATAAAATTTGATTGACGAGATGTGGTATTTTACTGTTCAAAGTTGATGCCAGGTTCATGCCTACCTAACATGTGGTTTCTACTACATGTACGCACATTTATGGCCTTGAATCTACCAGCTGGAAAATAAAAACTATATCTGAACTTATGCAACTGGAAAAATTGTTTGAAAATATTATGAAATTCAAAACTAAAACTTTAATAGTATTGACTATAAAATATAATATATGGAAATTTAAAATTAATCATATAAATTTATTTACCCGATACACTCAAAAAAATGTTTGTTTGATTAAGCAAATATTTATTTAACCCTATATCTAAGATAGAATTTGATGCAAACAAAATTGATTTAAGTTGGTGTATTTAAATCAGTACAATATCTGTTTGTACCCACATCAAAAATAGAATTTATTTTGTAACGAATTAATTAATACTAAATTCGCTCCGCACTCGGACATTTTTACAAGGCAAAGAAGACACAAAGTTCTGTAGGTTCTTCTTTTATTTGTATGTTGATGACGTATTGAATGCCTTGTACAAATTTTGGGACACGCAAAGTACTTTGTGTATCTTTTTATGTTGTATTTTTCCACTTTCTCGACTTTCCTCATTTATACACAATCGTTTTTTGCAATAAATATCAATAATTAATAATTCTCATCAACGCAGTTGGACGCACCTTTCTCTGACGAATCCAGCGATACCAAAAACTCATTTTTGATCAAAATGTCACTTATGTATCCTTTTATTCTGGACGGCAGACTACATGTTCTTAAATAAGATTGAGAAGGAAGATAAAAGTGAAAACTGAAGAATTTTCTTCAAATAAAAGGACGATGAAAACTGGAGAAAAGAATATCAGAGTGTCAAAAGCGCGAATTTGCCTCAGTTATAAAAATTACTTAGGCAAGTGTTTACGACACCATGTCAGTCAATGAATATGGCAGGTTATTGAATAGCCCAAGCTTACGAGCTGTACGCCATGCCATATCGCAGCGACGTGATGTCAACTGTCGATATTGAAATGGAATCCGGTATAACCTGCTAGGTAGCTTATTGAATACAATTTGCTTCTACAATAATGATATTTATTACTCTAATTGACTATTCTTGAGCTCATCCGTTATCTGGGCATAAAATCTTTCTTATTAAAGTCAACGAATAAAACAAATAAAAAAATACAACTACATATCATTTCAACATAATATACTGAAACGGAGAATTCGTTGAAAACATTGATTATGATTGTCAGATGATACAATATTGCGTAAAACTACAGAAAAGGCCAATCCTCTCTGCTTTTTTTCTTATGTCTCATATTTGATGCATTTTTTCACGTTGAACACAAATGCAGCCAAAAAGAAAGTCACTCTCGAAAAAGTGTAATATTAGTATCAGCATTATACCAACGGCCAACATGCCAACGGCCATACCACGCTGAAAAAACCAGTTCTTGTTAGATCACTGAAGTTAAGCAGTGTTGCGCGCGGTTAGTACTTGGATGGTTTACCGTTCGGGAATACTACTAACTGCGTGCTGTTGGCGTATCGCATATCTTTCCCCTCGACGAAAAATAATAGAAAGGGGTCGTGGGTGTATTCTAGCCGGAGAGGCCCCCAATCGGGATTGTTCCAACTTGCAGCCACCACGAGCCACCAGTTTCCGAGGTTTTTTACTTGAAAAAGGGGTTCGCCGTTTGTTAGCGGAGGAATATGGCCCACGTCAACTCCTTCCACTCACGCTGAACTACTTTTCCAGAGGCCCAAAATAACAGCACGCTTCCTGGTTTTTGGCATTTTCAATCAGGACCTTAGAAATGTGGGAGTTGTTCGTTGAAGTTGTACTAGCAAACACCATCATCACTACCATCCACCTACCTTTCGAAGGTCCTTCATATCCAACCCACTTACATCGACTCCCTCTCCCAAGGTCGCCCAAAAAAATCATGCGTCCTAGTAAAGAACACGTACAATCAGCGGGTTGGAAAAAAAACAAGATAATCGATATTTTCAAGAGGAAACATTCTCAATAACCCAAAAATGGTAAGAAAGCAAGATCTTTTTAAGTCAGATTCAAATTCAGCGTAAAAAAATACATAAAATAAGTGAGTTTTTAACGAATCAAAGGTGATCGACCTTTTCAAAACTAAAAAATCTGCCCGCTGCGCAGGCACACTCTCGTCGCGCGGGGCTCGCAGGTTTGAGCGCGACTGTTGGTTCCCGCGCTTGGTCTTTGTATTTCTCCCACATTTATGCACAGAACTTTTAAAATTAGTGGTCAATATCAATATCTCACGTACTCATCGTATTTTATATTTTTATTGATGCTCTGAATTTTAATTAAATTTAAATTTAAATGCTCTAAATTTCTCTAATTATTAATGCATTGATAATAATAATTTTTAATAATGCAGTAGTGCTCAATCATTCATCTCACAATAAAATATAATCAATATCTAATTTGGTTACTGTAAATTCTCTTTTGTCAGAGCTCCTTCAGCTTGGAAGAACATATTCTCATCACGTATCTTGCGCTTCGCACTCGATTTTATCCAAAATGTGAACTCTCTACTTTATGTTCAACTCTATTATATCGAATGTATATTATGTTTATTTCTGTACCTCGGTGTGGTACTGCTCCTTATGATAGTGCAAAATAATGTACAAATTTCATTTTCAATTATTACTTCAATATTTGTTTCTTATTCTGCATTAAATTTTATTCTCAGCTACCCTGAAAAACGAATAATTTCAATAAAATTATATTATTAAAAAAAGATTTACAGAATAAGTTGAAAGAACGCATAGATAGGGCAACTTCGGAGGCGCTTATAAGCAATAAAAATATAGAGGGCGCATGGACTATATTACGGGATATCATTGTTTAAACTCCGGCCGAAGTGTGTGGTACGACGGTCGTAGGAAAAAAGTCTGGTGATGCATGGTGAAATGATTAAATTGAGGCTGCCTGACAAGAAAAGAAAAAAAACGTACAAGAGAATGTTGAACATCACAGGTCTTAGCGATGAGCAGCGAAATAGGCTCAAAAATGATAACAGACACAAAAATAGAGAAGTTAAACGACTAGTCAAGGATAGTAAAGATGAAATCAGAACAGAAGAAGAAAAGAAAATACACAACGACTTTGAGGGAAGCAAGAAACTATTAATTAAAAAGATGGAGAGAATTAAAAGTAGAAAGTTTTTCAGCATAAGAAACAGCAAAGGCTTAAATACGGTGGCGAGTGCATACCTCACAGGTTGTGCGAATCGATAAATTTATGTATCGAGATGAGAGAAGTTGAAGACGATTGGAGAAAAGCGATTATCGTACCAGCATACAAAAAAAAGGGAGATAATAGCAACTACTATTGTACTATAACTACTACTATAAAACTACTATAACTACTATTGTAAGTAAAATATACTCAAAATTACTTATTCGTAGGGCAATAAAGATGACAGAAGAAAAAATATCGGAAGTTGAAAGAGAATTAATCCCAGGAAGATCATGTACAGATCAAATATTTAGCTTAAGACAGATCACACAAAAAAGTTTGAGAGTAGGAAAGAAATTTTTCTGTGTATTTGTTGACCTATAAAAGGCATTTGACAAGGTAAATAGAAGTGAACTTTGGGAGGTCCTTAAAACAAGGATGCGGTATGTTCTCATGGGTATTTATCATATTTATTGATGAGTGTTTGAGAATGGCCCTCTTCGACGAAGAAGGTGTAGATCTCGTGACAGTGAGGGTACGTGGGTTAGTTTTTGCAGATGACAAGATCGTGACGGCAAAATTAATTGAGGACTTGCAAAAAATGTTGCAGAAACTGGACATGAAGAAGACATTAAGAAATGTCACAACAAGCATGAAGAACACGGGCCTCAAAATCAACGCAAATAAAACAAAAATCATCGTGATTGGAGAAAAAAGTGAGGAAACAATATGTGACATTGTCCTAAATGATGAGAGATTAGAACAAGTTGATAAGTACGTATATCTGGGTAGCCTACTCACTAGCGATGGAAAGATAGATGAGGAATTAGGTGGGCGCATAAAGCAGGGTAAGAAGGTTATTGGTAGAGCATGGCCCATTCTGAGAAGTGAAAACATATGAAAAAAAGCTAAAATGGCAATACCTAATTTCTATATGTGTACCGACTGTGCTATACGGTAGCAAGACATGGACCTTTCAAGAAAAGGAAAACAGTAAAATCAACGCGATTGGCATGATATCTCTGCGCACAATATGCGGAAAAACACTGATGGACAAGGTCCGAAACGAGATAATCCTCAAAGAATATGGTACAAGCGAGACACTAGTTGACATATGGGAAAGAAATCAGTTAAGATGGTTCGGACATGTTGAAAGAATGAAAGATGAAAGACTGACCAAACAAGTGTATAAAGGTAAAGTAAATGGCAGAATACCCAGAGGTCTGGAGCTGTGTTGCGGAACTAACGTGTTATTTAAATAAATAACACGAGAATTCTAGATCAACCTAAAAAAATGTATACCTCCTACCTCACATTACTCCTCTCCTCACCGAGCAAGTCACAATTTTGTTATTAAACATTTTATTGCAACTTTTCGCTTTTCTATAAATTTACTTCGTTCATTTTAAATTATATTTTTCAAGATTTAAACGAAAAATACGCATCCTAGCGTAAAGTGGTTCCAAGCAGATTTGTGGATATAATTTATGCTTAATTTTGACTTAATATTGTCATTTTCTTGTCTTTTTTGAATTTTGAAAATGCTATAATTCTAATAATTTTCTTTTTATCGGAAAAAGTCGTGATGGTAAATTGTTCAATTTTTCAAGTAGTATGAATAACCGTGCGAAGGTCTTCAAAAAGTTTTTCGATATGAAGACGACAGTGACAACAACGAAGATAACGACGTAAAAACTATAATATTTTTTCTGAATCAAGGGACTTCAAAACATCAACTTTTAAAGGAATCCGTGAAAGTAATTTTTCACATAGAACCAATACCTTCTCATTGAGATGAGACTGTAGAAAGCTCGATATCTTGAAAAGAGTAAGAGACTGATACTTTTCTTAGTGAGATTCGTGTTTAGCGTGAAAAAAATACATAAAATAGATAAGTTTAAAAAAATTCGAATGTAACCGATCTTTTCTGCAGTTTTACAATAACGCTTGTCAGTCATTCTATAACAAATTTTTGAAAACTAATCCTGTTATTTCATAAATAAATATTTGAATGATTGAAGAATTGTAGTCGAATTCTACAAAAAAATATCTAACAATTTCAATGGATACTATTTTTATCTACTTAAACAAAACCAAGGGGTTCCCCATGAATTCTTGTATACAAGGTCCCATAAATTCGGATAAATGAGGTGTAGAAGTAAAGGTCAACCATAATGACAGCTACCCTAATGACCTAAATTTGATACTTTGCCAAGAACTTATTGCTGGGATCAACATGAATCAAAACCAGAAAAATCAACACCAAATTTTTGGAAGCTATTCCTTCGACTTTTTATTCAATAATTTGAAACACAATAAACTTGAATAAGGTCAGTGTTACTCGTTTATTAGAACAGGTTTATAATTAATTTGTGTTCTAGTTTCACAATCGAAATTTGATTCCATAACTCCCGATACTATTGTTCGATTTTACGAGGGAAGCGACTCATTGTTATGGAAATTATTATACAATGTTGGTTCCTGAATTAAAGTTTCAATTCTGTAATTCTATAATTTCTCTTCAATTGATTCTTAGAAATGTAATAATGAAGAATAGTTGTTTATTATCATTTTTTTCAAATTTCAATAGCATTTGTTCTGAATGAAAAACTTGTTTGCTTACTATGGAGATTTTTTAATTTGAAATTCGATTTCTTTGCGAAAAATAAAATTTGCAAGTTCGGACAAAATCAATTTAATAAATAAAATGGTCTGGATTTTGCCACACATTTTTTTAATAATTCGAAATCAAATATGATATTTAACAAGGCGACGTAATCTGGCTTAACGATCCAGCTTAAATACATTTTTACATAATCTTACCATTTCATTATCACGGAATACCTCCTTTTGCAGAAATGTCACTTGGACTCTTAATTTCAACTAAGTTGAAGGAAGGTCTCAAAGAAAATGGAAGGAGCTCAGAAAAAAGAGGCGGAAACAAAGAATAAATGAATGTGCGAAATTGTAAATCCACATCATGGATTTCCTTATTTAATATCGCATTTTCACGTATATCTTGGATCCATTTCTTTCTTTTGTAGCTATTTCAAAACTTTGATTATTATAAGTTAAATATTAAAAAGTTGTTCTCAATTTTCGCTCATAAAAAAGCTTTCAGAAAATTCATTTTATTTCTTTATTTATTTGAATATTTTGAATACCTTTGAGTTATTTATATTGCAAAGATTTTATTATTCATGAAAAAAAAATATTTCTATCTGTCGTTTGCACTAAGAGAGATAATTAATTTTATCCAAATACTGTTTAATCTCAATATGCGAAACGAAAAAAATTAATTATGTTTGATTGCTTCATATATATAGCGCAACAATATTCTGAGTGCAACTCGGCGGTTTTTTTTCAATTGGGCGATACGAAATAAAAGAGCAATCGTATCCTGTAATCGAATTCTTTGACGAGATAAAGCTACGGTTTGTTGGTCCGGATCGAGGATAGCTTTGTAATAAAGTAAAGTAAAGGGAATTTTTGTCTGCCGCTCACAAAACATAGTGTTTGTTTTAAGTTTTCACCCTGCACCTGCATTAGGTCGATTGTCATTTTTCTTCTTTCTATAAAAAGAAAATAAGGAACAGAAGCTCTTAACGAGCTTGATTTTCAATTGTCTCTTCTTTCTTATACTCATCGAAGTTAAGCGATCGATATTAGAACCTCGTTTTGCGGTTGCACCTCGTTCTAAGAGTTCTTGCAGCAGATACGTGCTTTTTCTTCTCTTTTAAATTCAAAGGACTCGAGCTTTCACATCACGAGTTTCGTATATACTTACTCTTCATTCAATAGTGTAAAAAGTTCCGAGGTTTAGTAAAAAGTTTGCGTTTCCAATTTGAAGTTTTGCGACAACGGGTAGTCCTTTTTTGGTGTATGTGTAATGTGAACGTGAATGCGACGATGTATGGAAAAGACGAGGGACTCAGAATTGTAGTTTTTATTGGACGTATACTATCGGTAAAAGGTATAAGTCTCACTATGCTCGTCTCAGGAAGAATAAAAACGCAAATGTTTCAGAAGAACTTCATTCTGGTAATAAAATGGTGCTAGTTAAAATATAATATTGAACACAAATGTATGCAGCTCAATTGAAAAGAAAATCGCAATCCTGCACGTATATTCATCGGTTTTGAAAATAGAAATTAGTGTATTATTCAGGGAGTGGAAAAATATTATTAAAAAATTGTTAAAAGCTGGTGAATTTATGGAACTGGATGAACTTCTAATTCAATTTCGCTATATTGTATTTTTATGTTGCGGGGTTTTACACGCATTAAAGCTAAAAGCTCAATGTCGCCAATATCGAGTTTTAAAAATTGAGGTAACATGTAACAATTTTCTGCTCAAGAAAAATTCTATTTTCAGGATTATGAGAATAAATTTTAGTTCCTCTCCTGAAAAAGAAGTATTGGCAAGTACTAAATATAATGCTTACTTATGAGGATCATTTTCAATGATATCTTTGTTACAAGTATATCTAAAGAATGTGAACACTTACCACCTTTCTAATATACATCATTTTCCTGAGACTTACCTGTAACAGAATAGAAAGAATAAGATATAATTGATGTTTAATTAAATTTTTCATTAAAAAATATGTTTACTTTAAAAACATGGTATCGTCGTTATACAAAGAATAAATAGTGTAAGGAAGCATATTGATTTCATTCGTAGCTTTGTAATATAATGGAATATAATGTAATATTTCGAAAGCTATTAAACTGCCATCCAGTTCTCAGTGGATTAAACTGTGCAGTAAAACGTCAGACATGCCTAAATTATTAAAGTGGAAACAAGAACGGGCGACTCCATTCTTCCCTTTGCATTTCAGTTTCCTTGAATATTATATGAGATTGTTCATCCGTACCTTACACGTTACTGAATATTTTAATTTCTGATCTTCTCATGATTAAAAAGTATACAAAAGTATGATTGAAATATTTAGCATTCTCTTTTGCAATATTTTGCGTATCATTTTATTTTTATATAGTTTAGAATAATTATTATTTCATAGTACAGTCTACTTATTTTTTTTCACGGCCTTAAGTACTCCATGTTCTTACCTTAAATACTTGAAACAATTCTTTCCCTATTTTATATTTCAAAAACACAGTTCAAGTTTGAGAATTTCGTAAATGAATCAGTTTAATGTAAATGAAAATGGTATAACTTAAGACTTAAAAGTTTATAAACAACAGCTGAAATCAGGTAATACCGAAAAAAGTATCATCTCATTAAAGATTTTTGACCAAGTGAAAAAAAAATATTTTGTTTGTATAAACATTTGAAACCTAAGTATACAATATAAAGAATTAAAATAAGAAACAATTAGAGTTCAACATGCCTTTATTAGAAAAATTAAATTAATAAAAGGATCTTGAGTAGAAATAGTTTCATTTATAATAACTCAACTTTATATGTTTCGAAGCTTTCCAATCATTCAAGCTTTACTTCTTTCAATGCATGGACATTTTTGAATTTTCAGTATATTTTATTTGAAGAAAATTTAATAAAAAAGCTTTTAATTGTAAAAAATGAACAAATCTAAGGGTGAGAGAGAATTATTAAATTGAAAGAAAATTCCCAGATAACAATACGTGCCGGCACGTGATCGGCCCGACGGGCTGGAGACGAGCGTGCCTGCTAAATGCACATGACAGGCCGGCAGAGTCGGAATGCGACCAAAGGGCGGACAACGGTCCGGCATATTAGACGCCCGTCGGTCTTGCAAACGGCGAGGTACGACGGGCCTGCCACTTACACGACCGCTGCAGGCTGATAGTGCGAGTATAGTTTGAGATCGAAAACGCGCATGCGCGTTTTGGATCAGCTGTTCCTGTCGTGTTTCATCTCGTGTGGCGTTCACACCCGTGAATTTTCGCTCGCATGTGAGTGAAAGTGTGCGATTTGCAAACAATTGTTCGTTCCAGATAAATAATAGAAGGATCACTCGACCTCGAGGCATCAACAAAACATAAATTTTAGATTATAAACTCTATAGCCTGCTCTTCTAAGTGAAACTTTTGTTTCTGAGGAGGCGTGAATGCATTCACGAAACCCATGGGTTTCGTTTAAAAATGTCAGTCTTAGGTGAAACACATCAACATGTTATATACATAACCTAAAGATTTAGAAATTTTGTAAAACCTGTTTCTATTCTCTGGATTAAATTTGTTAGCAATTTTTTGCTGTCGATGTCCTTCGAATCAACAAAGTTATCAAATAGCACGGAAGGTAATGAAATTCTGCGTATGATAATATAAAGTCCAAGTTGAAAGAAAAATGTCAATATTATAAAAAGATATATATATATATATATCTTTTTATAAGAATAAAATTTTCAATTTTTCTTTCAACTTGGACTTATTATACGCAGAATTTCGTCATTACCTTTCGTGTTATATGTAAATTTTTAATTTATTTACATAAAAAAAGATTTTTTTAATTTTTATCTACTCGCACACTCAGCCTGCATTTTACCGGACCGTCGGTCATGCAGTTCGCCGGACCTTGTCGCTCCCGCCTGTTGGGCTGGCATACAGACATCAATGGTGTGCACATTAAGGTGCATATCTGCCGGCACGTCGGTCCGATCGATCGGACCGCGGGCCGGCAGATCACTTGCAGTCGGCGGGCATTTTGCTATCTGGGTTAAAATGAAGATTTTTCTGTTTGGAGAGAATTGATGTAATTCATGAAGTTTTAAGGAATTGACGTACATTCTAATACGGATATTACATCAACTTGAATACTTCTCAATAAAATAAAAGGGACAGGGCAAAAAATAAAGTTCAAGTTTTTCAAATCAATCAAAAAACTTCTTAAGTAAAAGAAGAAAAAGAGAATTAAAGATAAAGTTCTGGTTAGGGATCATTCATAGACTACGTTACGCGTCTTCTTTTGTTTAAAGAGAGATGTGAGAAAAATGTCTGTGAAGTTAAAAAGAATACAACGGTATATGAAAAATGAGTAACGTTGTCTATGAACGAGGCCATATTTATGTGATTATTCTTCCTTTTATCATATTTTTTTTCCTCACATATTTTATATTTTGTATAAACCTTGTCTATTTTTTTTATTTTGCTCTAGAAATGAGTGTTCAGCCTGCAGTTTTTTAATCAAAATTTGTGAATAGAAGTAACATGATTTTATTAAAAATTCGTCGAAGTAGGCGCCGCGCACCTACAAAACAGGGTTTCATATCCTATTAAGACGTTAATTAAGTCGTTCAGATCCCCCCTTCCCTACTTATCCACCCTTTACGTCACCCTTTGTTCTACCCCTTTCGCAACTTGCTCATCATCTACTTCTCTCTCACCTCGCTTCTCCAGATAACTCTTTCCTTGCCCTACTTCTCTTTCTTAACTCTCACTTCCCTTCACTCACAATTACTTCCCCTCCCTATTTCCTCTCACTTCCTCTTACTTTCTCATCCTTCATTTCCCCTCAGTTTACTCACTTCCCCTCCTCATTTCCCCTAATTTCCTTTCACTTCCCCTACTTCCCTCTAATTTCTCACTCTTCCCAAAATTTTTTCTATTTACTCCCCAATTACCCCATTTCTCCTTCCCTCACCTTATTCGCCTCACTGCCCTTACCTCCCTCCTCCTTATTCCTCTTACCATCTTATCTCGATTCATTTTCCTTAATTACCCTCCCCTCACTTCCCCAACTTCTTATTCTCTCATTTTCCCTCATTTCCCTCTTTCCCTCCCTCATTTCCTCCAATTCCCCTCCCCTAACTTCCCCTTAATTGATCTACTACTACTCCTTGGAAAAATTTACGACGGACGGATTCCTCACCGAAACAATAAGAATTTCTGCTCGGTACTATGAAACCCTAGAAACGAAGTAAAGTTATTACATTATGTTAACGTCAAGAGATAATGTGATTACTTTTCAGACTGCCCATATTGTCTGACTTTAATCGCCTTTTCTACTGGACGATACGCAGTTCTGAGAATGGAACTCTCATGTCGATGGATCCTAAAAGCAAATACACAACTCACTGCGACAGATAGAAACTACGTGCTTAGAAACTTTCTATATACTTATATAGAGTGCGCAAGGTACGTAATTTCTATCTATCGCCATGAGTTGCGTTTTTTCTTTTAGGACCCATCGATGCTTAAAAAATGCAATAAAAATTGTTTCTCTTCGAAATAGAACTCCAGTTTCAGTTCAGGTACTTCACAGATTTTATTTTAATCTAAACACAACTTCTTGAGAAATTGTAATTAGTAATAAGAACTGATTCGATACCGTATGAAGAAAAATTCATATTTTAAAATTTCTTGGAAGGCTTATAGAATTAAAAACAAACATATTGAATTTCCAGAACGAGTTTTAATGAATATTCATATAAATTGTGAGGATTCATGAATTAAGTGGCTGTAGCTAAACGTTCCTCAGTGCACTTTTTTCATGAAATTGAGTTCTCTCCCAAAATCATGATTTCTCGCTTTTTAAACCTATTTCACAAAAAATTAAGGTTTCGCCATTTTTACCCTGAAGTTTAATATTTTAATATATTTTAATACTTAAAAATTGTTAAAAGTCAAACTCAATGCATGAAGTATACTAAAATGTTCAATTATTCAACATTTGGAGGGTCATCATAGAATTTCAACAAGTTTTAATATTTGGAGATATTATTATCAAATTTAAAAAACGTTTATTACTTGCACATGTAGGGCAATATATTTTTTCATGCAATAGTTAAAAAGGGCTTTCATGGTCGGTCAGGAGTTACTTATAGTCATATATCTGGATGAATTCCCAGCATTTTATGTCCAAGAAGAACTCTTAAGGTCTGAATACTGAATACTGAATATGTGCCATGAAATATTTCTTCAGCATAAATGAATGGTTTCATCTAAACTGAAAGTATGAAAGTATGGTTGAAAATAAATATTTATTTCAGCCAGTGAAATATTCACTGAGCGAATGAACGTTGTTATTGGATGAAAGTAATAAGAGGTTTGTGTTTTAAAACTAGGCAGTTGAGATAGTCAGATATGATTTTAATACAGAAAAATATTTCCTTCCAAAAAATTGAAGTCCATTGACTGAAGTAAAAGTTCTTCTTAATTGAAAGATGTGATTTCTCAGTTCAAAGGAGCGTTTCCTAAATTTTACCAAATATTTCTTGGTGATGAGGAAATTGGCTTTTAATATGAAGAAATATCACTGTGATCCTGAAATGCGATTCATTCTTCAGAATCAGCATGTAACAAGGTTGATAAAATATTAATTTATTCAAAAAACCAAGTCCTTGATTCAATGAAAAGAGAGAATTATTTTAAAAACAACGCAGTTTATCAAAATGAAGGCAGACTGAAATGTAACAAATATTCCATTCAACTACAAAAATGCTGCCATTCTTAAAAAAATTTAAATAGTTGCCTTACACAATTCAAAAGTAGCAATCATTCAGAAGTTTAGTGTTATAATAATAAGTATATATCAATAATTGTCAAAATACTTCGACTACAGTCAGTGCTGATGCTGAACACCGAGAAAGCACAGCAGTCTCTGGTGACATACCTAGATCATCATATTTTTTAATATAAATATCGTAAAAATTTGTGCCAAACCTTAATTTGCAAATCAGATTATCGAAACACATATTTATTCAGAATGATTTATTTCTTTTTCATGAATTAAATACACGTTTCTATAAACGGGTTTCACGAACATTTCATTCAAAAAAATGTTTTTTGCACTGAAACAAACATATAATTGAAATAAATTTGCCAAATGTTAAATAAAAAAGTACTCATTTTAACGAAATTAAATTTTGTTCATGAAAAAAAAGTATTTCCTTTGTTCGAACAAATATTTTTTCGAATTAATTAATTTAAGGTTATTTATTCCAATGGAATAGATCAATATTCACTTCTCTACAATATTTGTAAGTGTAAATAATTATTTTCATTCCATAGTTAATTCTAAATAAGTATTTATCACTTTAAAGAATAGATTTAATTGATATGGTGAAATATGTCTTTGGTTTTGAAAAAAAGGTTAAAAGAAACAGCGTTCTTAGCTTCCGAAAAATAATGTCTTTGACCTAATAATTTTCATGTTTATTGCAAAGAATTAATTCTTTATATTAAAGTAATATCACTAAGAAAATGATTTCTTTGAGCCAAGGTATGATTTTTTTTTCCCGTGAACAATATTTATTTAACTTAAGTAATTATATCCTTAGTACAGAGAAAATAAACTGTAGAAACGCATTTCGTTGGATTCAGTTTTTTAGTGTATTATCTTCGAAAAAGCGCGTTTTGGGGAAAACGCACATAAAGCTGTCGAATACCATTCCGTGTATAATCCATTCAGTGTATAATAATAATAATGTGAACTCAAATTTTCATCTCAATTTTCTGGCTCATTGTCCTTACATTTTCCATTAGGAAATATAGTAGTGACAATAATTAAGGTCAGACCTGTCAGCCAAAGAGCTCAACATTACGTGAAAGGGAAAGCAGCTTTAGCGCTGTTGATTTTATTCAAGCCAGAAACCCCGAGGGTCCGCATAAGTTTTCGAGATGGCAGAAGTCAGACTTGAAGTGGGTTACCCGGATAATTGGACCCATTGTGTGTCCAGTGCATAACTCGTACTGAAAGAAATGCCATTTCTAGTGCCTATGCTCGGGTTAAGTTGATTTACCAGAATTATTTGTGGTCAGCCACCTACTCCAACCCCCAAATCGATCTGACAAAAGTACTGAATTCAATATGTGAACGAAAATTAGTATTTCATAGTTGAATGCAATTATATTTCATCATCAAAGGTTAATGTTAGGTAGAATATTCACGAAAGATTAAAATAAAAAATTTGGAAATAATCTTCAAAGAAATCATCACAACAAAAAGTTAATTTTGGATGAGTATTTTCAGTAGAAGGAAGATCAGACGAATATTGATAATTTGATAAAGAAAAACGATACTCACTGATCGTCATTTATGTTTTATACGCCTATCCAAATCTCTGCATTCTCATTAAATTTGTGTTAGCTCATCAATCACAAAATTGGTGAAATATGCAGTTCTATTACATTTGTTGTAACTTTGCTTTGCCTCTTTAATTCAGTTTCTTTCTTTCAAATTCCTAATTTATTCTCTTCTACCTGATCGGATAAATTTGCTATTGCGTCAAGTCGCAAACGAATCTTATTCTTTCAAGAAGAAAATAGAAATAAGTAAATCAGATGATATTGTTCCTCAAGCTCAAAGACCTTAGCCTCTCTTCTTTCGGCACAATTTTCTTTGTTCGGTATCTTCATTTTATTCGCTTTCAACGAAACATAACCTCCAGGATTGATTTGTATCCTCCGCCTATTTGATTTCCTGAACTCTTATCTCGTTTTTTTTTTAAATTAACTTATCATCTCATTTTTACTGTACAAATTGTTCCGAACCCAAACTGTTTATTAATTGTTTCAAGACATTAATTTGGAACGTTAAAAATTTTGAGAAAGATGAATTGGGACTTCTCTAGTTCTTTTATTTACCTTTTTATATATATATATATATATTATATATATAAAAAGCACATAGCGCGAAAAATTAACTTGCAACTTTTTGACACTTCTACCCTAAAAGTGTTCCTCATCAGCAGGAGGTATTTTTGATTTTTATTTGTAGTTTAGTAATCAGTGCTATTTCAGTACTCATTTTTTGGGACATAAGTTCTATGAGTACTTATGAAAAAGTTGAAAAAAATGTATCTGTTATATAATATTTGGTCTCTATTTGGACTTGTGCTTTGTCAATTGACCGTATGCAGTAAAAAATACAATAAAATTGACTGAACTATGAATCGGAAGAGCATGGCAACCAAATTTTAACATTGCCCTCCTCTAAGATAAATAATAAGAAAGCTAGTAATATTCTTAGTTTTTGAAAGCATTCAGATTTGCAAGTACTAACCTCTAAAATTTTCAAACAGACTTCCAAGCTTACCCCATTAGACAAATTCTATAGAATTTTACATAAACTGCAACAAGTTTAATTTGAGACCGCCTAGTGAGTTTAATTCGGTTAAAGTTGTTTGCTTCAATTTAAAATGGTGCGAGTTCGAAATGAAACGCGTTCCCTTATTCAGGATGTGCAAACTGAAACTGGAAATTGTATTTGGATTTTGCAATTTGCTTTTAGTATGTATTTCGTCCCTGTTGAATAGTTCTGTTAAATTTTTAGCACAAAAGCTACACACTCAACGAGTTGTCGATGTGAAAAAAATGTTTATCATTCATTTGATTAAACTTTAACCTTGATAACTACGGAAAATAAGAGAAAGTATCAACGAAAGGTTCTGCGGTCTCAAAGTGAATAAGCCCTCGAAAGAAAGTTTAGATAACTTTCTACTTTAATTGCCTTTCTCGTCAGTTTGCTCCCTCATGTAACTGTCGCGAGTCTTTATTCTATATTTTCTTCTTCTACAAACGTCACAAGACGTTTAGTCCCTCGTGCAATTACTCTTCGCTTCTGCAGAAATTACTGAAAGAAATGTGAAAAGATTCAAGAAATGCTTTCTAAATCATTGTGATGCGTGTATGCTTTTGTACCAGTTATAATTGCAGCTTTCATTATAATTTATTATTATGATCTAAGAAATATATTTGAATATCAATAATACTCCTCTGAATGTCACTCATAGCCAAATCGAGTCGAAAATTTGGGATAATAAATAAGAAGCACTGAGAAAGGCGGCTCTGATCCTAGATTGTAATAATCATGAGAAAAGCAAAACAAAATTTTTTACAACAAAACATTTTTGCATGATTTTTACAATTTAGGACCATAGCCGCCTTTCTTAGTGCTTCTAAGTTATCATCCCAAATTTCCAACTTGATGTGGCTATTCGTATAAAAATAAGTTGACAATTAAAAAAAGTGTCGATAAGGTAGGAATCCGGTCACTTGACGCACTCGTCACATGACCTTAAAACTAAAAATACGCATCCTAGCGTAAGGTGGTTCTGAGCAAATTTGTAGATATAATTTAGGCGAAAAATTTTGTTAAATAAAATGCCATTGTAGCTTGTCTCCTTTTCCCAAAAATCTGATTTTTCAATTATCAATACATTTTTTCAACAAGAGCTTATAACAAATTTGTAGATATTTTTTGGTTGAACAACTTTTGTTTTCATTTTTTTCGTCTTTTGTGTCGTTTTTCCAAAAATTCAATTTTGGTTTAATTTTATTTTTTACGATTGAAACGAAAACTACGTACTCTATCGAAAAATTATGGATGACAAATCAGATAAGTTCTTACTTTTCTTTGTAAGAACAACTTTTGTCTATTCATTCCTTTCATAGCTTGTGTCGTTCGTCCAAAAATTTAATTTTTTGTTATTTTCAGTGTTGTTTTTCATGAATAAAAAGAAACTATGCATCATATCAAGAAATGAAAATTTACAAATTTCTAACTCTTTTTTGTGTTAATAACTTTTGTCTTATTTTTTTTTGTAGCTTCGTATATTTCATACGAATAAAACAAAAACTACCTGTCCTATAAAAAAGTGATCAATAACAAATTTGTGGATCTATCCTGGATGCAACATTTTTTCCTATTAATTTTTTTTCTTATCTTGCATAGTTCAACCGCAAAATACAATTTTTTATTTTTCATCGTTCTTTGTGCAATCAAAATTTGAATTTTCAATTTTTCGAGAAGATTCATAAAGTTGTTATGATAATCGTATAGGGCTTTCAAAAAGAAACGTTTTTCTTTTTTCGACTTTTTTTCACATCGTTAGCTATTTGGCTTAAAATGATAATTTTTTTATTTTTTTATTTTGAAAATGCTCTAACTCTGATAATTTTCTTTTTATCGATAAAAGTAATTGAGATAAATTGTTTGAGTTTACGAGTACTATGAATATCCGTCAATAGAATTTTTGAACCTAGAAAAAAATGTTCTCAAAAATTTTGAAAATGTTTGAACTTTTGGAATTTTCATCCAAAATAGCAGGTTAACGAACTCTTCCTTCCTTTTCAGGCCTGAAAAGAGTATTTTTAAGCAAAATTTCATCTGATCAATCTTTCGAAAGTTATCGTGCCTACACGATACTACAGACTACAGATAGACGGACAGACAGACAGACGGAAAGACAGACAGACGAACAGACAGACACCTCTGTAAAAATCCTTTTTCAGACTAAGGGGGTCTCAAAACGTGGAGATTTGATGACATCAGACTAAGTCAAATTTGACATAAAATCAATAACTTCGCATTAGTGTGAGAATATAAAAATACTGAATTATTTTGATATTTGCTTTAAAATTGGAATAAAAAAATTTTAAATTAGATTAAAATCAAATGCAAAATCTTAGTCAACGTCCAATACTCAAGTCAATGCATAGAATTCATGAAAATAAAACAAGAATCCAAGGATCAAATTTGGACAACCACCACAAAATGCTCCTATTGCATTCCTAGAAACAAAAAAATGTGTATCTTTGGACAAAAATAGAAAGAAGGAAAGAAAATGAGAAAGCAATCAATTAAATCCCCTTTCTTCTCTTCTTTATTTCTTTTGTTTTTGTATTTTTATTATTACCAAATCACAATATGAAAGCATTTATAATATTTAGCAACGTTTCGGTGCTCATACAGTACCCTCATCAAGGTGAGAAATAATTAGAGTAGGTGGGAACCGCGATGAAATAACGACGCTCTCTCCTTGATACTTAAGATCTGTTATTATATAATTATTTCATTTATTTTTATCCATCATTAATTTGCTTTAAATTCTCTTTTTAACTTCGAAGTTGGAAGACATGTTCCTGAAAGAACAGAGGTTGAAATTCTTTTCGATGTTGCATTCAACACAGATGTCTCGTCATTCGAAAAAATTGAATCTCCCAGCACCTTGATTTTGTCGTCAAAATGGCTGAGAACGGACACAATAAGCGACAATATGTTTGAGCAGTGGTAAGAAGGAAGAAGGGAAAATCCATCGAAGGGAACTGGGCCAAGTACACAGCCCATATTGTGTGTCAATATGTCCGTGTGTAACACAGGACATACTCATTGGGCACATCCGGTTGAGAAGTAAATATCCCGTATTCCAGCTACACGTAGAGGAACACGAGAATGAAATTCACGCTGAATAAAATGCTTTTGCCCTCCTTTTTTCCCTCTAAATTTTCTTCGAAAAAGAATTTCTCGCAATTGGCTGCATTTGCTGATTAACTTGCACCAATAAATTCGTAGGATGATTCTTAATTTTATAGTGATCGCACTAGAAATAATCCGAAGTTTTATAAATCAGATTTTTTAGAGATAGTGAAAAAGTTAATTAAGCCTTGCAATGTGAAAGAGGATTTAAGGTTTTGCAAGACACGTCTTGGATTGTAAGAGCCTTGGAAAGTATTTTGCTCACTTTAAGATAGTTGTCTTCGATGAAATTATAATGTTGATCCTGTTCCGTATTCTGTTCATACTCTCTAGTTAAGTCTTGACTCGGCTTCTTTCTTGAGTTTGGACAACGATTCGAATATAACTTTAAATTCGATGCGGAACGTAAGCTAAGAAGACTGCCAATAACGATTCCGTGGGTAGAATCTAATTAAGAATAGAACGGATTGAACATTATAATATTCATTGTTATTAAATTATAATGTTGTTGTGACAGGTTCAATGCCTTCAAGCAAATTAAGACAAGATAAAATTTTAATTAAGCGAACTATCAAAATTTAAATTGATTCCGGAAAGATTTATCCCTATGTCTGACTAAAAGTAGATCTTACTACTGACAAACTTTTATTAAGTATTTAGAAGACTCAATCATTTTAGAAAGAAAGACCCTTTTAGGAAGACCAATTAATGCTACTTATTTAATGAAACTTTTTTATTCATTCTGATTTAAATTCTTTCTCAACTAATAAACCTGAATAAAAACTTATATTGATACTGAAAAACTTTTTCTCAAGATTTGAAAGATTAATTTTTTTTCTAGCAAATGAAAAGAACTTTTTAATACAATTTTCCATTGAATACTTTCAGAAACGGAAATGAAAAATCGGGAGAAGTTGAATGACCGCTTGCGGTTTTTTTCTACACGATTATTTTTCTTGGAGCAGTGGCTGTTTTAATTACTTTTTAAGAATTAAGCATACAGGCTATGCGAGTTTTCGACGAACGGATCTTAGCCAGTATCGGAATGGTTCATCAATTAAAAAGTTCGAAGTGACATCGTCCAACCTCTGATTCTCTCTTCAATTTACTTCGTCCTCTGGGATTTATAGTCTTCGTTATTCAAAAACCTCTTGACTTGTAATTCTTTCGCTTCTCTTCCAATTTCGTATACCGCCGCATTACTCAAAAAGCGAGTTACAGAAAATTCACATATTGAATATTCATGACCGGGATTCCCAGGATCCAATTAAATTTTATTATTTAATCTCCTGTTTTGACCCATATCGCTTATTTCTCTCAAACAATCCACTTGATGGTTTTTCTTACTACTTTGTCTACCAGAGATAAATGATGCGATTGAAATTAATTTCAACAACTGACTGAACACTGATTCTACTAATGAATACAAATGGGCTTAATAATATAAGAAACCGCTTTAATGTTCAGGCCAATACTAATTTTAAATTTCATAATTTCGCAACTTGTGTTCATTAATTTTACGCTGAATAATATTTCTTGACCGACCGTAGTGGGAACTCTCGCGTAAGAAGCTGAGAGGGTCAGCAGCAGGAACAAAGAACAACAATCGGCGACTCACTACTTAATCCGGACATCTAGTAGTTTTTTCACCATTTCAGCTGGGTAGAGCTCGTTTTTTGTTCATAAAGTGGTTCATTGAATATTCCTGATGCACGTGCACGTGCCATCTGTGCACGTGCACAGTCATCACTTTGACAACTGTACACGTGCACAGTTATCCATGTGACAACTGTACACAGATGGGCTCATATGGGCTTGTTCGTACACAGATGCCACTTTCCTAACTGCGCACGTGCACAGATATGACTTTCCCAACTGTGCACGTGCACAGATGTCATTTGCCCAACTGTACACGCGCACAGATGTCCCTTTCCTAACTGTGCACGCGCACTGATGTCCCTTTCCTAACTGTGCACGCGCACAGATGTCCCTTTCCCAACTGTGCACGCGCACAGATGTCCCTTTCCTAACTGTGCACGTGCACATATATCCCTTGCCCAACTGTGCACATGCACAGATGTCACTTGCCCAACTGTGCACGTTTATGTCCTTACGTAAGGGTTGTACGAGGGTGATCCTTTATATCTACGTATAATAAATTTTTAACAGTCAAAATTATTCAATCCTGGTGGAATGGAGTGTACTCACTTTCTTGAAGTTAGTTTTAAAATATTTCAAATATTATTTTGATGAAATAACTCCTTTCAAATTATCATATTATTATTACTATTATACCATTAAGCCATTTCCCTTTCCGGGTAGGCGTGACTTGCTTTGGTTGGAAAATAGTAGTGTGTATATAGGTATATAGGTATAGAGTAGATAGGTATAAGTTAATTAGGTATATAGGTGTAAAGTAGGTAGGTATATAAGTATAAGATATATAGGTATATAGGTGTTAAGTATAGATATTTTAGATTGATCTGGAATTCTCGTGATATTTGTTTAAATTACACGTTTATTCCGCAACACTGCTCCGACCCAGGTTGCTGATCAACCTCTCCAGCGATCACCCCAAGTGAAGAGTCTCACAAAATTGTTATTATAGATATATGAAAATCTCTTTTTTTTCGACCTTCTTGAAAACACGCCATTGCATGCACGTGAAGCAGGCGTAATGTGGCTGCTTCCAGCGCAGTGACGTTCGGACATGCGCACTCCGCCGCCGGGCCGACATGAAACTTTACGTTCAGAACATTGTATTAGACATTTATCAACTGACGAATGTGAAATTAAATTAATTCAAGCTTTCTCTATGAGGAAGCAAAATAAATTTGAAGAAAGATTTCCTTATATTCATAATAATTTGGAAGGAATGTTTTCATAAAAATAGCCTTTCAAACATTTTTAAGCAAACTTTAAAAAAGTTAGTACACTCCATTCCACCAGGATTGAATAATTTTAACTGTTAAAACTTTATTATACGTAGATGCAAAGGATCACCCTCGTATAAACCCTTACGTAAGGACATAAACGTGCACAGTTGGGCAATTTTCATCTGTGCACGTGCACAGTTGGGCAAGTGACATCTGTGCACGTGCACAGTTATGAAAGTGACACCTGTGGACTTAGACGTGCACAGTTGTCCGTCCGGACAACGACGTGCACAGTTGGGCACGCGCAAAGTTGTCCGTCATCCGTGGAACTTTGACCCTTTCCCTTCGGAAGAATTCGTTTCTACTGAAATGCAGTGTCTCGTCGTCCCAAAATTTCGGTACGACTAGTCGGTCTCTTTTTCCAGCTTTGCCAATTTTTCGGGACGACTGAACCCAGCCGTACTGAAAAATGTACTTGCGACACTTCAAACTACTGACGAAGCTTCGATGACATTTCATGATCAACCAATAGCGACTTATAAAGTTAAAAAAAAGAAGTTGCATTATTCATATTTGAACTTCTTTATTTGGAATTTAACACTGTCATAAGTTAAAAATTGTTTCATTGTAACAGAATACATTGATCGAACTTCTGATAGTCTTTCTCATTTTCGGTAAGACAGAAACGTAAGCTTGGAAAATACTTGAAGTGTCCATTTTATTATTTTGTTTGAGAGAAACTCCTCTAAACCTATTCCTATGATCATGTACAAGATGCCTGGACTAACTCGTTAGCAAGTCGGAAGGATCACTAGAAGTGCTCTTGAGGCCGAATAAGGATTTTACTCCCTATCTCTAACTTCGATTCCTGATAAGTCTAATCTATTCCAGTAGACAGGATGGAAAGTTAATTTCTTTAGCTGAGTCTGGTGTCCAGAGCGACTAGATGAAGCACAGAGCATCGGTTGAAAGCGTGAATTCGTTCTCTATCTCAGACTCTGATGCCTTTCCTGGATCACTGAAACTTGAAATGAAGAGATTTTTCAAATCCCAGATCCTTCTTCTAGGTGGATTGCCTCTATAGAGTTTATATTTTAGAAAATCAAATTGGTTAAGATCAACTATTATTAGTAACGTGCCACGGTATTATTTACATATAAAAGAATATGTGTTCAGAATAGTCAAATCAGATTGGAATCTAGACTATCAAAACACTAAGAACATAGTTCGATTTTTTTGAGTAATATCTCCAGAAGATTTTTTCAACTACCCAAAAAAATTATTTTTAAAATAATAAAATTTTTATAAACTATTGGGACACTATTATAAACAAATATATAAGCCCGAAAATAGTTTCAAGTACATTAGTAGATTATTGAATAAAGTATCTTTAGGAGTTTTTTCAATCACTGCGAAAAAATAATTACATATTTAAACGAATAAAATGTTACTAATAATTTTCTACGTTGTTAATTGTTAAAGGTCTAAGGATGTAAGCCAAGGCTATACCGAAGAATGATGTCATTATTACTAACTCCAGCTCAATATTCATAGTCAATAATTAATCAGTTAAACATTGTTGTCATCTCCTCCACGCTCACTACATACCAAAAAAGCATGTGCATATGTATTTAAATAGTTAGATATTTATTTCAAAGAAAACAATGGTCCTATAAAAAAACTAAGGATATCGTATAATGTTTAAAATATTAATAATTTTTGTAGCAATAATGCAACAACAATCAATTATAATTGACAAAATTTATGGAATACAAATAATTTTTAAATAATGTAAAATCTTTATATCAAACATCATTAGCATCCCCATCATACTCACTACATAACAAAAACGCATGTGCTGCATATAGATTTGCATGTTTTGACATTTATTCAAAATAAACTCATAGTCCTATGATACCAAGGCTATCGTTGGATTTGTTTCAGCCTTGGTTTTTTGATAGGGCAATTAGTTTTCTTTAAATGAATTTCAAATATAATATGTGGAATCAATAATTAAATTTGGGGTCATTGTAAATTGTATTATTCCATGCGAGTATTTTCTCTCTCTTCTATCAGTTACTAGAAAATTAGGTACATTATCGTAAAGGAGATTAGCGTTGATTGATTGATTTTGAATAGATATAAATATCCCTCAAACGCGAGGGTTTCAATACATAGATATAAAATGAACAAAAGCGAGATATGTGGAATCGTTGAAAACAATTTTGCAGCAGAATTAATTTTCTCATTCGTTACATTTTTTACTTGTATAACGTATGGCTGTCGAGAGCAGGATGTGGAAACGTAGTTTCATGTCAATAGCGCTAACGGTATGCATCGAGTGCTCTTAAAACCTTGAATTTATGTTCTTTGTCTGGCATTGGTACCGCTATTTCAGTTTTCACAAAAATGGCAGTGTAAAAGACAACCAATGTATATATCCAGTAGGAAAAAGAGGGTCCTCAGATATATTTCAGAACCTCGACCTGGGTCGTGTAATCTAGAGAATAGCCGACTGCGTAAATGATTACCACGAGAAAAAAAGTATTTTATTTATTACACAGATAGAAGCAAGAGGCACCCTTAAATGCCCTGCTTGCTCCGTGAATAGCTTGTTTCTTAGCAATATCTTTAACGTGACTTAAATGGAGGCTGTCACATAAATATCGCTTACTTCATTCTCAAGCAGAAAGCACTTTAGACTTGGCTGCTGTAATGATTCGGGTTTGCTTGGGCACTCTTAACTTTATGATATATATATATGAACTACGTGAAATAAAAGTTATAAAAATATATTGCAACAAATATCCTGCAATCAAAATTGAAACAAAACATCTTTTGATAAATTGAGAGAAACACTCGAAAAAAGTAAATAATTTTTTCTTAGATGATTTTCTTACAGATTCATTTTGAATCTCAGCTATGTTCGCTTTCTTCATTAATGCAAAAACTGAAAAACAGTTGAATTGCCTTTAATATTTGTATTGCTCAATATGAACCAATTATATTTCAGTTTTTTGTTATGATTCTCTTTTGGGAATTAACTTTAAGGTACTTGGTAATTCCTTGATCCATTGCTTGTAATTTTGTAATGAAATTCGGTGGTAAGTAAACCACTTTACATCTTTGACCGAAGGAAGATTTTTTAATGAAACTCGGACTACACTTATCAATAGTTGCATGCATCTAATAAAAATATAAGTACTATATTCAAGCCTTTATTTCTATTTTGTGTGAAAAACTTTATTTTAGATAATTTAAATGAAGGAAAAACTTATATTAGCCATAATTTCAAATTTTTCAGAATTAAAATGGCATGGTATGAATGGCATGGTAAATGAATGGTATGGCAACGGCCATACCACGCTGAAAAAACCAGTTTTCGTTAGATCACTGCAGTTAAGCAGTGTTGGGCGCGGTTAGTACTTGGATGGGTGACCGTCTGATACGTGTGGTGAGCCCACACTTGTAGTTATTTACTACAAGAAACTATCCACCTAAAAACACTACCCGAATCGGATAGTGTCACGCCTACCCCTAGAGGCTTGCCGAAAGGGAAATGGCTTAATGGTATAATAAAAAAAAAAATCATAATTAATTAGTACATATAAATGAAAAACGGTACGTTTCAAAATTATCTGGCTTAATCAGAATTAATGATAAGTGTGCTTACATATTAACTTTAAAAGCTGTTAATTATTCTTATATATATATTTCGATTAGAAAACATTTCCAGAAATTGAGGAAGAAAATTTTTTTAAATTCCATACTCTTATTTTAACGTTCTCATAATTTATGACTGAGGAAATATAAGAATCGTCAAAAATTTCTAACCTCAGTTTTTCAACGGATCTCTACGTTTTGAGACCCCCTGAAGTCGAAAATCAATGATTGTCGATAAAGTCTGCCTGTTTGTCCGTAAGGACGATAACTCTCGAACAAATCAACGGATACAATCCAGTTTTGTCACACTTTCTTTGGGTCCTAAAACGAAGAACGAGTTTGTTAACCAGCTTTCCTCAACATTCGGTTATGGTTTTATCCATAAAATATGCCATGCGAAAATCGAAAAATCCAATTTCACGCTAAAATACGATAGATAAATGAAAAAACATTGAAAAAAGAATTACAGCTTTTTAAAATATTTTCAATCTTTGAAAATATTTTTCATGTGACTCGTATTTTTGGTTCTTCGGCAACGAAAATACTATGTATAAATCAAAAATTCTAATTTGAAACTGAACGACCACAGATACGTAAAAAAGTTAATTGGAAGAATTGCAGTTTTTCAAAAAACCTACAAAATTTCTTGCAACCAGCTTTGGATAGGATTTGTCATTTTCATTTTATTTTTTGAAAGTACTATACGAAAAATGGAAAATTCAAAATCACTCACAGTTTTTGCGAATCTAAATGAACTACATGCCATAATTTTTCTCACGATGAAACTCCATTCAAGCCAATTTATTGACTCTATATCATTTCTATTTAAAATTGTATGAAAAAAATAGATTTTATCAAGTATAACTCCACATATACAACTATTCTTTTGCAATTGTTTTGAACTGTTTCGTGTGGACTTTTGCCTCGTAGGCTTTATATTTTTGCTATGTTAAAATAATAGGAAAAGGAAAAATCACTAAATTGGCTTGTGCGAAGTATTTTCCTGTATTTTTTAATCGTATTAGTGCCTTTTTAGCTTAAAACAGTTATTGTCACAATTATAGTTATTAAATTATCTTGTGTAGAATTACAAAGAGCAGAATTTTAATTCCTGACTTTAACTGTATAGAATTCGTCCTTGTAGCTTTGAACTGTAATCCGTTTTTGTGTAGTCTCAAATACTACAAAAATGAAAATTTTAGACAACACGTTCCCTAGTTTTTCTGATATATGTGACAGATAATTTAAAAATATCGGCAATTTTAAATCTTAAGTAACCTCGCAGCTACAATCTTTTTTGATTACCTTTTTTTTATCTCGAGAGCGCGATGTGCTAAAACCTTAGTACAAGGGAAAAATTATGAACCAATTGTAAACGAATTTATGATACTATGCTGTAGGGTTGAAAAAATGATTGTGGAAGGAAAACCATTCTCTTTCAATTGCATAATTTTAAGCCGAATTTCCGGATTTTTTGAACGAGTTAAAATGAATGTTTCCATCATGTGATGAGGGGAAGGTTAACCAGATGAAGCACGTGGTTATAGAGTCGTGCTTTGGATATGAGATGATTTTCCAGCATAATTACAATGCTTTCGTCTTACATACATATTTCAGGAAAATTTATGAGTTCGCCGAGTACCATATAGACTCTAGGTGGAAATTTATGCCACATTGATTCAAAAATATATGCATGTGGTCATTGGTCGATAAATGGGGCGAATGCTCGCATTAAGGAAATTCCAATTTGAAGTGCTCATACGATTTTTCACACTACGTCCAGACCACTTCGGTACAGCCGACTATACGCGCTTCTTTAAAACTTTTTCTCCATTTCTGGTTGATGGATTGCACGTAACAAAGTAAGGGCACATTAGCTACTCTTTTTCGTTCAGTCGTTCGTCAGCACTTGTGCGAGAAAGAAAAACTCAATCTTTGCTTTAGGGTAAGAATATATCGACTTTTCTAAGTAGGAAAAAGTTACAAGGAGAATAAAAAGTAATGCATGGTTAATTTTCCGATGGCATGCTTCTTTCTCATTTAAATTCATATTCAAAGTTCATTCGGAAAACTGTATCTTATTATATTTGCTTTATATTTTAAAAAATTGCAACCTTTTTAATCTTCTTCAGTTCGCCTCACATTTTTGATCAATTTATTCTCATTGCAAGCCAAAATTCAAAATCAAGTTAGAAAAATTGGATTATTCTCTAACTAATGTGCAGGATGTACATATTGTGTCCTGCGATGAAGAAAATAGAGCATGGAAGGCGACGTGAACGTGAATCATGCAAATTTAAGTTTCCATGCAAATGTACGTCATTGAGAAATTGGAGTTGCACGTATTTCAATGAATCTCTGTCAACGCTCTGTGGTCAGTTCTGTGCGTTTGTCCCAGAGAATCACAATTTTTTATTGTTATCTGCTTTTCCAGATAACACGAGACAGTGTCAGAGATTTCAACTTTATGTTCGAGCTATCTCACATGATATTTAATAGTATAAAAGTCAAATTTGAAATGGATATCTGATGTTTTAGCTGCACAGTGCACCTGCAGGGTTCCCAGAAGCATATATGCACATATGCTGTCAACTATATGAGTTATGTTGGTTTGTCCAAGTTTCGTCAGAAAAGTCGATATGTATCAGGAGAATTCAGTTCCTGTAATATGCAAATAAGAAATAAGAATTTTGAAAAGGTTCCCACAGCGGAATTCAAATTTTTGCATTTTCACCCTATTCATCCATATATTCAGGAAACTGACATTCTGAATCTGAAAGATGCTGGAAACATATTCATATTTTTTTATACTTGAAATACTTCTAGAAATGTTTATCTTGTGAAATTATTTGACATTTGTGTTCTGCTTGAATGTTCTTTTCTTCATCAAGTGATGGTGTTTCTTCATAAACTGTTGACTTAAGTGAAAAAAGTAGTTTTGATTTCAGGGGGCACTTACGAAAATTCTTCAGCTTTATTTTTTCCTAAAAATCGTAAACAGCCCTTACAAAAGATGTTAACACGAAAAATGGTGGAAGAGTAGAGAGCATATATGTACCTATATATATATTTATATAAATAATACATGTAGATGGTAAAAAAAAACTGACATACTTCAGACCAAAAGTAGATTTTGATGTTATAAATCCTTTATTTCTGCCAACGTTTCGAAAACTTTTTCATTTTCCTCTTCAGGACGTTAAATTTCAAAATTCGTCAAATATTCGTCAATTAATAATAAAAATCATCTTCCTCCTCACATCTCTTTAAGGAGCTTCATTTTTGGTGAGAAATTTCGTTTAAATTTTGAAAAATTTAAATTTGTTTACAAAAATTAATAAATTGATACTGTTAAAAAACATTTTAATTCTAAAATTGACTTAGTTAAAGAGTCAAAAACTCCCCAACTGTTTTGCTCCATTTTTGCAAGGAGAAAAATTGAGAAAGATTTCGAAGTTTTTTTCGAAGTCTTGGAGAACATTCGGCAGGGCATGGTCGCGACCAACACCGTAAGAGTGACAAAGATGGTAATGAGGTACTCTTAGGGCCGCATTATGTCTATAGATATACGTCGGTCCTGCGAGGGTCAGGCACCCCGATAGTATGTGTTCTAGGTACTCAGCGTGTGCATGATACTCTCTGCACCTATCACTGGGAACTTCTTCGCATCAAATGCGTTCACGTTATGCTAAGGTGGGAATGACACCGTCCTGTCATACAAAAATAAAACCCTCTGTAACTGAATTAGGCCCTGATGATCTGAGAAAAGCAAACGCTAGCTCCTTTGACAAGGACTGTTTTTCTACATTTTTGTGAAACCTTCCGTGCATTTTCTTGTCGAGTAGCTGCTGATGAAATTCTTCAACCTCTGCTTTCTTCACTTCGGCTTTCAGAAGTGAAGCATCTAGATGGAGTAATAATTCAGAAACTTAGGATAGAATCTAATAAAAACGACATCTTCCAGACTAATATTATAATTATTATGAATTTATCCAGACGTAAAAAAAGAAATTTTATTCTTCTTATAAATAGATGGAGTATGTACTTTCCTTACTTCTGATGTTAAAATTCAGGCCAAGGGTCTTGGCTGCTTGCTCCGCGTCTTATAATTAATATATATATATATATATATATATATATATATATATATATATATATACATACATACATGCATACAAAGGGTATCTCACCACCTACAAAACAGCCAAAATTATGTAATAGTTCACACAAAAACTAGGAAAAAAATCCCTCTAGCAAAAAGCTTTACGACGCTTAATTCATGCATAAAAAAGCTTCCAAGTTGGGCCTAATCAACCAGTGAGGAGCGAGCTTTAGCAGCCACTTGTACTCATATACTATCTTAACGCTTGGCACATGTACCTGTGGTCGCTCAAGCTCGAAGCTCGCTCCTCATTGGTTAATTAGGCCCAAATTTGAAGCTTTTTTGTGCCTAAACTAAGCTTTGTACATATTTTTGCTAGGGAACCTTTTTGCTTATTTTTGTGTTCACTATTACATAATTCCGGCTGTTCCGTAGGTGGTGTGACACCCTGTACTTGAGAATAAATTTCAAGAACGACCCTCTTCTAAAAATGGACAGTTACTAAAAATTGTATAATTGAACCTAATATTAGATTTATTCGTAGACTTTTTAAATTAATTCAAAAATGTTATGTAAATTACATATATGAAGGTGTGAAATATTATAGATAAAAAATGCCTCGCATTCGTAGTATGAGTATTAAAAACCACCAGCAAGGGTAATAAATAAATAACGTGAAAAATGGTATTTTCCTTTCACAGAAAAAACAGAAATGAATTTCTGTTGCGGGTAATTTTCAAACAGATAAAATTGATTTTTTTCGCATCGGAACAAAACAAGATTTAATCGAGTTGACATAGTAACCATTTCTAAAGTGGTGAGTAAATCTTAACACGTTCAGTTAATTTTTGTGGCCGGTAAAGATTACTCTGGAATCACTGTAAAGATTGCATTTTGCTTTTTTTGCGTTATGATACTATCAAGTTTTTTCTTAATAATCTTGAACTGCCACTAGAAAAGGTAAATAAAACCATTTACTGTTGAAAATTACAAGAGAAACCCTAGAAATTAGAAAAGAATTTCACGTAGAATAATCATTGATCACAAATACAAGTCAAGAGGTTTTTTATGTATGCTCTGAAAGGGGTGGCTTATTATCTTTGAGAATGCTACTGACAACCTGTATAATTTTTTATTATCATTTGAGAAAATGATATTTACTACGTTTTGGGGTTCTTGATGTACCTTGGAGGTAGATTTTACTACTTTTATCGTACTATAAGTATTTGTTGTAACTAAAGCTTTGCATTAACAATAAAAGAGATTATTCTTCTTGAAAGACACAAAATGTCTGCTGGAGCGACATGAACTAATTTTTTGTTAGAAAAGTCTGGATTATACCGAACAAATCTAATTAGTAACAAATAATTATCGTATTCATAACTCTGATGGAATAAAAACTATCACTTTTACTTAAATATTTGAGTTTGACGAAGTTTGGTAATTGCTACGATTTGTCAAGTTTTCGTTTTTTTTCAATTTTGAATGTTTCCATATTTTCTAATTCGTTTATTAAAACCCTTAGGCCTTGGGATTTTTTTAATAAATTTAACTCAATGCATATTACTTCTATGGGAGATATACGTTATCAAGAAATAATTTTGTTGAATTTCATCGTCCATTCAATACTCAGAAAAGCTGGCATTATAATAGCGGACCGTCATGTCATGACGGTCACTTTGAACACTCTTGATGTCGGCTTCACTTTAGTTTCGAAATGCAGCATCACTGAATAAACACTATATTAAGCTTTCAATTTTTCAGTCCACGTCCACCAGAGTAATCGTCAACAAAGGGCATACCATTATTTGAATTAAACGAAATTGTAATAAATACCAAGAATCATTGAAAGTAATGATTTTTTCTTTTATTGGCTTTGTGTATTTTTTCTAAAAGCTTACCTGCCTTTTGAAAAAATTGTGCACGGAAAAGTTCTATAATTTCTTGCTATATTGAAAGGAAAATATTACAATACAAATTGAAAAAATAACATTGAAAAAGAATTTTTTCAAACTTCAGTCTCGCTTTTTTCATAGTATCTGTTTCGTTAAAAAATCTGTTATTTTTCAAAAAAAGAATTTTGGGCCCAACTGTACGAGAGACGTAGAATTTTTGTAGAAAAAAAATTAGTCATGTCAGAAAGACCTTTAAACTTACACTATTTTTTGATAAGACGCGTAGTTTTTGTTTTAGTCGTAAAAAGTGTTATTAAAAAAAATTTTCATGAACAAAATATGATTTAACAAGTTATTTAATTGGACCAACGAAATGAGTTTGCTCTTATTGAAAAATGTTGGTCTAACAACAATAACCGCCATCAGCAACCTAAATAAATCAATTTTCTTTACAATTTAAAATTAAAACAGATTTAAGAATTTCTTTAAAAGTCGTAATTTCGACAATCGGTTTAGTCACAATATTGTCATACTATTCTTTTCAGAAACATATTCCCTTGTTCTTTATTTACAAAATTATAAATTTAATATATTGAAAAATTCTTCAATTACTGGTGTTTCCAATTTAGAGATTATTTTGTAAAAATATTGTGACACTTAAGACAAATTCATAACAAATATGTTTTCACGGAATAAAATTTTTAGTTTATAAATAAAAGGAATATAAATTATGGATTTGTGGAAAAGTTTTTAATGTAAAAAGTAAATATGACTAAGCTTTGAAAAAAAAACTTTTCATAAATTTAGCTTTCTTTTAATATAGCTATATCTATTAGAGATGAGCTAAAAAGAGACCATTCAAGATGATAGCAAAGAACTAATGATTCAATTAGAGACGTTCTTTATAATAATTGATTTAATAGACAGTAGAAAGGAGCAATTACTTAGAATTGTTTATTAATTAGTGTCTAATTATATAATATATGGTAACGAAGATTTATATAATAAGAAAACATAAGATATTTTTCGTATGCGTAGTGTATACAAATACGGCATTTTTTGCCGTCTTTTGATCATATAGTGCAACTAAAAAAGTGATAAGCAATTCTTTAGTGTGCTTTTAGTGTGTAATATTCTTGATTATATGACACTTTGTGTGTGTTTATAACTTAATGTTCCTCATTTTATGATGAAATAGTGAAATATAATACTATCTTTCCAAAGTAGAAACAAATATTATCGAAACAGAAAGTTCCTTATTGACACAAAAACTGTCCGGACTAGAAACCTTAGGCCCGGCGAAATTTGCCTGTACTCAATACTTGACCTTTCATATATTAATTTCATCACAAATATTTTGCATACCATTATTAAAGTTAATCATTAAAGTCGTTAGTTAGTTCAATTGTTTTAATTGTTGCTTGTCTATTTGAATCAACAATAGAAATGTATTATTTACAACCAGATTTCGACACAACACGTAATCAAATTGAAAAAAATGAGAAATTATTTACGACGCCACCCTTTTAAGGACAATTTGTACAAATCTGTCAGACTTACGTCGACCTTGGCCTATAGGATCAACTAACGAACATTGAACAACTCCGCTAAATAGAATTTGTGACATTTTAAATTTCTTCAAGATTGATGTCGACACATGTTTGTAAATAATTTATTGCTATGGTAGTAAGGTGGGTGTGGTGGCACAATAGGCTTAGCGCCAGGGGGAGACCTCACCGGCCTTTGGTAATTAGTAAATAAATTATGTTCTAGATAAGTTACGCCCATCTTGTTTGTAATGCGAGCGGGGTGCACGTGAGGTCTCCACCTGGCGTTGAGCCTATTGTGCCACCACACCCACCTTACTACAATAGCAATAAATAATTAACAAGCATGTGTCAACATCAATCTTAACGAAATTAAAAATTCCACCAAATCTATTTGGCAGAGTCGTTCAAATTTCGTTGATTGATTCTATTTTGGCAACTGTTCATTGATAACTTGAAGAAAAAATCATATGGACGAATGCTAATAATTTCTCTCCGTTTCGTACTTGGGGAAATAAAAAAATATCAAATATTATCAGAAGTTGTTGGCCCCACTGATTTTTTGACAAACGCAATGCAAACAACCCTTGCAGACACATCGATCTTAATTTATCTAATGGCATGTTAGAAATTTTTTTTCATGTACTCAGGGAGATTGACAAATTTCCCAAATTATCAGACTGATTTTCACCGATGATTTTGTGATAAACTCAGAGCATCAGAGAACACCTATTCAAACTTGCATCAAGGGATTTCAGGAAATTTTTTCCATCTATTAATTAGGGAGATTTAGAATGATGATCTTAAAAATCTCTGAAATCATCCTTCCAGTGACGCTGATCTGAAGTTGCCTTCAGTGTGCTAGGAATTTTTTGCTTTTCGTTGCCCAAGGGAGCAGTCATTTCTCAAGGACAAAGCTTCCCCGAACATCTTCAACCCTCGATAATTCTGGTCAGGGGACTATTGAACATCACTTATCAATTCAATCATTCAGAGCCTCAAGCACTGGTCGTATTGGGCAAGGCTACACAAGACATCTCACTAGCTTGAAATAGATATTCCTCAACATTGGGAAAATGTATCACGCTTTGAGGTAATAATGTGTGGTCACGAAAAGAATGAACTATTACTATTTTGAATCCTATTTTATTTATTGTGATGGATTTATTTTTGGTTATCATAAAATAATAGCATACCAAAACATTCGCTATGTGAAAGATATTCTAAAAAGGAATAACATAACAAATATATGGATGACTAGAAAGACTGTGTTGGAAAATGCTGCCTGAATGGAAAGTAACATGTAGTTTCACATCCGAAAAATGTCGTCGTAGCAAAAGCTCCTGCCGATAAGGTTCATATTGACCTCTAAGAGATGAACGGTTCATCTTTTGGTGATATAAGTGTTAAAATACAGAAAATAAAAAAAGGCTCTGCAAACTAAAATTCATAGGAAAGATCTCGAAACATTTATGTGGATGAAGGCCTTAAATCACCCCGTTTCGACAAAAAATCTAAAGCAGTTAAAGTAGTGTTTCCGGTAAAACTTGAGCTGACTTGTCGTTTAGGCGTGTTATTTGTCTGATGTCTTTACAATCGTGACACTAGAATCAAAACGCCATCAATCGGATACATGCAGAAAACAGGAAAGTCAATAATGAAGATAATAAAGAAACTACATTATTATAAATTTTAACATTTAATCAATAACTATATTTGTTAACAAAATACATTAACAAATCGTCAAAATAATACATTGCTAGCCAATTATAGGAACCCATACACAAAACCGATAGCGAATCGCAAGTATCGTATAATGAGAATATGTTGCTTAAGGCTGACAGAGCCTCACGTAAATGCATTACATGAGATTACTTGAGATTCAAATTTGCGTCCGCAATTTAATGCACCCTAGAAGCGCTTAAACTGCAGCGGGCGTTTTTTTTATTATATTAGCTTCTGTGTCTGACCTATTTCCTGAAAATTGTGCTATATCGTATACTTATCTAAGGGTGCCGAATATGGCAGGCGTAGTAAACAGACAATGGCTGCCTGTAGTAAACTGCGGTATGTTGTATCGGAACTCAGGAAAGTCTCCATTGTTAGGAAATCAAGAAAATCTGGGGTGAAATTAAAATTTAAATTCTGTTGCTGATAATATTGACAATAATTTTCGAGCGACGAAAATACTCACAGGAAAATAAATTAAAAATAGAAAATACGTTTAAAAAGTTATTTTCTTACAATAAATTCTTGAAGAGGGCCCTACTTCACTTTTGGGTTTTAAGACTGTGAAATTTAATTACATTTGGATATTAATTTATATTTGTCTGTAAATGCAGTAGACATTTCAATATGCGATTTTTCTCTGGTGTTCCAATATCTATTTCAGGATTTATTTGCGGTACTCAAAATATTCCCTGAGGGACTCTTTAAATATAGAATGCTACAATTCATTCCATATGTGATGATTTCCGTCGTGCTCGTTACTGATGCATTCAAAGTTCAATGGAATTTAAAAAAATTAACTATTATGTGTAGTTATGTCATTCCCTGCCTCTAGTACTTTAGAGAGATATTCAAGAAGGTCTAATTTTCTATGAGTATACAATTTAAGTCCTCACTATTCTTCTGGAAAAAGTTTTCCATGTATATTTGAATTAGTAATTTCAATTAATTATCGATGACAAATATTTTTTTACTTTCAGCGTCAGTGGTAACAGCTCGACGTAAATGTAACCCAATGTTCAATAAAGTTACTTTTGAATTTAAAAGTTTAATTTATTCCTAACAATAACATTTGTATTCTCAAGAATATTAGGCTAGGTCTCTCATGGAAGTTCGAGGAACAATTCCTTTCCAAAAAAATCGTAGCATTTGAAAATAGCAAAAATAAAAATAGAAGCATGAATCAAGACACCTAACATGTTGGGAAGAATAAAGTTCGGGCTTAAAAACATTTTCTTAGATTTCTTGCGTCAGTACGAGTACGAAAAGTAGAATACTGTGTTGGGAAGGATCGTAAAAAACAGTGAAACGTGTTCGGTTAGGGTTGAATGAGAACCTGTTTTTCGTATTCTCAGTGGGTGTAGAATTCTCCTGGTTTTTGCCACAAATGTCTCATGCACCCTTTTTCAGGTTCGATCAAAGTTTTGCTGCAGATACTTTCCATTCGTTTACCGCTCTAGAGGCATGGTGGATGTGTCACGAAAACAAATTTTCTTTTCTGACAAAAATAAGGTTTTGAAAACAACGTCACAGGCTAGATTCCCGCGGGATTCAAAGTCAGCTGCGATTTATTGGAGCAGAAAGAGCCAACAAAATTCGTAGTTTTTGACTTGCAACTCTAATATATAGATTACCTTTCCGAATATGTATATAATTTCTTTTATTTTCATTCAAAATAAACTTTCAGTTATAGTTCTTTTTGGATAATTAAAAAATCAAAGTACATACGATTAGGTAGTCGTCTGACTAAACCTGTATAGTATTACTCGAATTTCTTCACGGACAACGATAATTCAAGGATGTTCACTACGCATGTACTGTCAGTACCCTGTACTCCACTTCAAAAGTAAACAATTTTCAAAATTATTCATAAAAAAACATTCACTGATTGTCAATTTAACAAATTTTTGAAGTGATAATGAAGATTAATTAAGAAAAAAATCGGGTTTAAAATGTTTATTTAACAAAAGGTTATTCGATTTTTCTATCATCACTTACTTTTCAAATGTATTTCATTCCCCACAAGATTTCTTAGATCTCTGTCGGTCTTATTTTTATCAAAATTCAAAATCATTTAAGACAAATTTTTCTTACAAAAATGGTAACATCTGGATTGCTCATAAATTGAACGAATGTGAAAAAATTAAGCAAATAGTGTTATAGAGAATCGGTCAAAGAATGAAATCTAGTTTTAATAATTAGGGTTGAACCAAAAATTACAGCCTTCAAATTGAATGAACAATTTTAACCTGAACTCTTTTCATCCGAATCATTATGAAAGTTTGATCAATTTTGAGACTGACTGTACAATCGAGTTTCTATTGAGTTTCATTTATATACAAGTAGGTCATATATTGAAAGGTGGGAATTGTAGATAAAAATGTGCAGTTGTTGAAGTTCGAATTTTCGATTGATAAAATTTGAAAGTTTTTTACTTTACAATTTCTGAACATAAATTTTCCATTCTTAACGTCTAGAATTCGCAATTGAAAAGTTACAGTGTGATTTACTTTTTAATTTCTATTCTAAGTTTCAAATTCTTCAATCTTATAGTCGGGTGGATACGGTAACCAATTATGCATACCATGTCGCAAATGGCACCCCAAGGAACGACCCAAGGAATGTGTAGGGTGGCAGAAAATCGAGATAATTGACTTATTTACCTAGGCACTATTTTAAAAAACCATGTAATTGCAGGAGCTCAGAAAGTTCCTGCAGCTTTTCTGAATTTTCCATTATACAATATTAGGCTTAACATATTTTTGATTTTCTATGATATTTTTCACGATAGAAACCAAAGCTTTACGTCTTTTTGTAGGAAGATAGGAAGAAAATTTGTAGATCTATTTGAGATGAATAATTTAGTACCACGAACATTTTGTTGCATTTTTTGACCACAGAAAAATATAATTTTTTAATCGTATTTGAGGGTTTATACATAGCAAAAAACAAAATTCTTATGTTACTATCTGCCAAATTCAATTTAAAAAATTGCAGAGTATATTCTAAGAAAATTTTGGAACTACACGGATCCAGCCTAACTCTAAAGCTAAAAAAAAAGATTCTCAATGATCGAAAGACAAATAAACGTCTGTTTTCTCGCTTATTCATTCAAGAATTGTCCTAATAGTGTGTTGTGGTAAACATTTAGAACTGAACATTTTCATATTATGAACTGCACTTTTTTTTTAGAACTTCATTATTGTCTAAAACTGCACGTTAGAATATACTCTGAAAAATTGTATGTATTTGCCGTATTATCAAACATTTTAGATTTTAAAATGTAAATTTCTGAAGAGTTTTGAATGGAAAATCGTCAAATTATAAGTTTTCCACATTTCAAATTCTGTTGCAATAATTTTTTAATCATACTCAATCGTCGCACACGAGGAGCTATAATTAATTATGCAGATATAATATGAAATCTCCCTATGTTTTTTTCTATTCAAAAGTAAATTAATTTATTATTCAAAATGAAAATTAAGTGTTTGTTTGTCCACTCCAGAATATTTTTAACTTCGAAGGGAATGAATTTTGATGTTTCTATATAGGTGTCGTTTCTATATAGGTGTCATTTCAGGGACAGTAAATTTTGGTTTATATTTATTGAAGGGGATTTCCATTATCCAAAGAGTCATGTTCACTCGAGCATTGCGTTTCAGCTCAAGATCTTTAAGTCGCGTTTTATGTTATGCATTTCGGAGAATAGGCTAGATCTAATTCAGGAGGTTAAAAGGGAACTCAAAAAAATTGAAATATTTGTAGACCTGAAGTAGGACTGACATATTTCAAATGATAAAATTCATGAACTGAAATATACAGATGAAAATGATGGTGCTTTTAATATTCCGTAAAATTATTCTGTATAATCATTATTATTATGAAATAACTAAAGGAAATCCGTGTATTGTTTCTAATATAAGAAATCAAGTTCATAATTATTATTTAATATAATAATTACTAACTTCTCAGATCAAATTCTTCGGAATGAGAGAGAATTCAAGTCAAAACACATAATTTTTACTGACTATGTATCGGTTCGAATTTATAGCCGAAGTTTCTCGTCTCGAGCGGTATTTACGAAAATGTAAATTGCATAAGTAGATATAATGATGTCATGACTTTCGCAAAAAGGAATCTGGTACTAAGTTATGCTGAACTTTTAAGGACTATTCTGTGGATTTTTCCGGTTTCTTGAAGATGAATCGTTTTTGTGTGGTTTCCAGAAAAATCCAGTTATATTGTATTATTCATCTTTCAGGTAGAAAATACTTTTTGAAATTCAGAATTTATTTCAAATATTCCAATATAAACCCCATAAGAGCTGAGCCATGAATTATTCTTTCAGAATTGCTTCCTCATGGAGGGAAGTCTGTAATTAAATAAATTTTGAAATATATTTTTTCTTCACATATTCCGATACAATTAGACCGCAGGAGATCGAAAATATAATTTTAAAAACATGTTACTTTTTTCTGCTTACAATATCTCGAAACTAAAAGAGCTGTGATCATGAAATTTGGACGAATTGTATATTCTACTGATATCCGTGTCTGATAGGATTTTGAGATGGATCAGCCATTAGGAATTAATTTTGTGTTTAGCATCGATCGATTTATTGTTGAACCTTTAATGACTCATCAGTATTCTGCTTATTTAAAAAGAACATTGTTCATATTACACTCAGAGAAATGTTCTCTTGTGGCAAAAGGATGTTTTTTGACGTAAATGGAATTTCCTCTTAAATTTAAGGTTGAGAGGATTTTCATTTGTCTTAACAGGAATCCTTTCGCAGCAAAAATTTTCCTTAAGCTACTAACGCACCTAATCTTGCAGCCAAATAATTATATTAATGTCAAAAATATATTCACGTCATTCAAAACAAAACAGGCCAGAGGGCGATACTATTGTTTCAAAACAACTTTTTCTCTGAGTGTTAGGAAAACTACAGTACTGTATATGAAATGTTTGTTTGCGTCTTTGAGGCTCATCGAATGACCTATTGACCAACCTTCTATGACCTCTCATCATCTAGCAATACTGATATAATTATTCAAAACATATATTTTTTATCTTGATAATATGAGGAGATTCTTTCAAATATTGGGAATACAATAGTAATGTATATAATATATTGGTTCGCGTCTTCGAGACGCATCGATTGCCCAATAAAATAAGCTGTGACGACCTAATACCACCTATCGGTATCGTTTTTAAATTTGTTAACAAAATTATTTACTTTGTTTTGAAGAGGAGTTTTTCAAATTGGGAATATAAGAGTATCGAATTTGATGTAATTAACAGAACAAAGCGACTGACATTTTGGTGGGCTCTTTGATTTTCTGGAAATAAGATTTTCGGTAAGACAGAACATAAGTTTAAAGATATTGAAAGCATTTATTTATTTTTTTGGTTAGAGAAAAAGCTTTCTCTGAGAGAAAGAAAATCTCAATTCTAAAGGAAATATTCTGCAGAATGACAGTTAATTATATTAAAGATGAAAAAACTGGTTGAAAATATCGAGAACATGTGTGAAACAAATGTATGCGTCGAAATTGACATTTATACGGAGAAAAAAGGATAAATAACGATGCACTTATCTACTTACTTCGGCAAGTTGCATTCTTGGGAAGGTAGATACTGAGTGCACAGTAACATTAGTCAAATTAATGAATGTTGAAAGAAGGGAGATAAAGAAAACTTGAGAAGAAACGAGGAAAGAAGAATGAAAGCTGCAGTAAGGAGGAAATAAAAGAAAGGAATAGAAGGAGAGAAAAGGTGTTCGATGATTTTGAATTGTTCTTGGATTTTTTTATTCTGGATTTCTACGATTTGACGTGAAAATATATGTACGTATATGTTGACGTGATTTGGAAGAATCAGGGTTTCAGCTATAAACCGAGGCAATTATCTGAATGTTGGAGATTAGAAAAATCTTCCATTCAGCTGTTACCTTTTCTCTAAATTCTTGGTTTATTCGAAGAATTGAGAACACTTTTGAGTAATTTCTCCAAATTAGAAGAAGGTTGGAGGTCTTTAGACAAATCTAAAACTTGAGCTTAGAATTAGGCTTTATTTATTTTATAATTTGTTTAGAAGTTGAAATTATAATATATTAAATTAATATAATATAATTTATTTATTGCGCTAGGGTTTTCGAACGAATCTGGAAATTACATTTGTCAGCACAGGCGAAATGGATCAGAGTAATTAGATACTATTAAGAGAGGATATAGCCAAGTGATCCCTTTCTTATGGCTAGGGGTTCAAAAAATTACGAAAGCTGCCAAGAATTGGTGCTAATAAATAAGTTGCTTGTTTTGAGCCGGAATAAAGTGTAAACGAATGTTGGTAGTACAGAACTAGATAAACCACATTTTTAGCGAAAATGGGTTTACTCCGTAAAAAGTTCTTGAAAAATCAAATATGCATTGTGGTAAAAGGATTTTTACTCTCATTTTGGAACAAAAAAATTGAATTAAAATTTAGGTAAAATTTTCACATAATTATAATTTTGTTCAAAATTTTAGCATTTATATATTTCTTGAAATTATTATCATTCAATGAAAAAATATTGTTCTTCTTATTTTTTGGATTTTTAGCAAAAAACGTCCATCAAGCTGTGATATCGCAAACTTCAATCATGATTTTCTTGGATCAAACCTTTTTTAGTCTTATTGAGCATCCCCGTGTATTGAAAGCATGCTTATATTATTAAACTTTTGTTCATCCGTATTCAGATGCCTACTATTTTATGAGTATGATTTTATTTTTTCACTTCAACTGGAAAATTGAATTTTCATCGCAATCCACAACCAAGCCTACTCGAATTTTAGGTTAGTACCACTTTTGCTTCATTTTTAAATAACAATTTTGATTGTATAGAATGCATTTTCACTCTATTCAAAAATTCTCATTTTGTTGCAGCAACAAACAGAATTATAACTTTTTATTTCAGCAAAAGAAAGTGCAGCTTCAATAAAAAGTGTCTAAATTTGATATCCAAGTAAATAAAAATGCTCAGACAGAAACTTTAAAATTGGCGACGAGCTTTCTATAAGCGTATTTTTGTGCTTGATTCTTAAATTTTGGTAGTTTTCAATGGATCAACGTTGCGATAGATAATATGCAAGAAAGATCACTGTATTTTAATTTCAATCTCTAAATGAATTATGAAACAAAACGAACACTAATTATTAGCTTAAGTTTCAGATTTTTTCAAACACTTAAAACGCTATAGGGCCCGTTCAAAAACTACGTCACGATAATTTGACCACTTTTTCCATCCCTCCCCTTCTTCGTTATAGATAACCATACAAATCTTAAACTCTCCATAGTGACAGAATTCAAAGCCCCTAAAGGCTGTCAAAACTTCAACTTTACCATTTTGTCTGCTATTTGTCAATAAAGTGACTTGTGATTAGGTCAGATATAAACTCAAATACTGCTGTATGCGTCTGCCTTGATCAAAAAAAAATGGTGTCATTTATATTGAATTTACTCGAATTTTCTCGCTATAATGAAAAAACGTCTGTAAATCATACACAACGTTCTCAAATTATACAAGATTTTCTGTAAAATTTATAACAAAATATTGGACAATAAACCGGGTTCCTTTTGCCTATGGACGGGTAATTATTGCGCGCGTAGCGCGCACAATTTTCTAGGGAAATAAAAAAAAAGTATTTTCAACAAAACAGTAATATCATAAACCAATAACTTTTTAATTTACAACCAAGTACACAAGAATTCCAATATAAGGCCAGTTTCGGGCGTTGCCTCAAGGTGCGCTGACAAAATCCATGGGCCAGCAATTCTAGGAAGAATTAAATATATTACATTTGAGTTCCTGTGTACAGTGAAACCTGGATTGGAGGCCGTTTCTGGGACTGACGGTGGACTTCAATCCAGGGAAATTCTTCAAAAATGAATGAAGAGGGGAAGATGGAAAAAAGTGTGAAGTCTGTATTTAGATGCTTCACTTTGAAAATGAAATCACTTATTTTTATTTTCACAAGCATTTAAAAAAAAATTTATTCGCATTTATATTTTTCATGTGTGATGTCACATTCTACGTTAACCTCACCCTTATACGCAACAAATATTAAGAGTGTCATATTCTTACAAGCATATTCTTAGTAATATTCTTAATGAATTAAGCGAAATTCTCAATTTGAGAGTATGTTTTTTTCGAATTCGTAATAAGTGACAAGCTCAAAAAAATGTAACCAATTCTAAGGATAAATCACGTGTACACATCCACCTCCTTCTTTTTACAGCAAATGTTAGAGTGAGAAAGGTCTGATGTCACATTGAGGTTGAATACCGGCGTGTCACACCGAGACATAACCTCTCTACGTTATTTATTCGTGGACCCTGATTTTCCTAAATCCCTGCTATATATATATTTAGGACCATAGTCTCGTGCGATGAAACAAACTAAATTATATCGTGTTCCTATTTTGGATTGTGACACAGAGTGAAACTTGAAGCTTCGGAGCTTAAGAATCAGGAATTTAATTTTTTAAAATATTTTTGAAGAAAAAAATATATTTATGAGCATAATAAATATTGCACAAAAAGCTTTTGTTAATTGATACTTATGGTTAGGCTTCTGGACTCCATCAGTTATAGCTTTTAGTGGCTCAGTTATTCTTTCCTTGGGATTATCCACTTTTGCCATTCCTTTAACCTGTCCCCTATGCTCTGTTTCAGCTCTCGATCCGTTTTCATCCTCGAAACCCTTGTCTCGCGAGTCTCATCACTTTCACGTTCCATCTTCTATGGGGTTGGGTAATATCAACGGACGAGACCCGCATCGTTGCGAAAATCTTTTTGCCCCTCAAAAACCTTTCAAACACCCAAGAGGAACATCACGATAAAGACCGGTTTCCTTTCCTCTTGAATTTGGGATTACGACTGAATAGGCACTGGGACGAACACGGAGCAATAAAGTATTCACTAAAACTCTTAGATTAGGTGTGAAAATTCATAGAATAGTGCAATTTGGAAATATAGTTAATTACATGAATTTCATAGAGATTTTGTGCTGGAATAACCTTTCAACGTATAATAACATATTGAGTAAGGTTTACTCGAGAACTTGCATATAACGGGGACATCGAGGCATTTGGGGAAACTTTAAAATATAGTTGAGTAAAACGAATTCTATTGGACAAAATAAAAAACCATTATCCTCTGGTACAGGGATCCTTGGAGTTAAAATAAAAAGGTACGTTGGAACCTTAGGGTTAAAATTCAGCACATTTACTTTTACGATATGAAACCCGGTAACCATTTTTTCTCTTTTGAATATTTTACTTCAAACCAGTTACCCCTTCCAATTTTCCTCGAGTAAACACTCGCTTCACTCAACTTTCGATAGCCTTTCAAAGGTTTATAGGAGACTTGAAAATTCGTAACTCAATAAATGCAAAAAATAGTTTTGAACTCTGCATAAATAACATTAAAATTTCACAAAATATCATGAAATTCAAAAACATTTTTCATTTCTTAGTTAAAACTTGTCAAGACATTGATTAAAAAATTTCTTTCTCTGTGAAAGTACTTTATAGAAGGTATGTCAAATAGTATATATGTCAAATATCTGTTTCTGAAACTTCGCACGTATTCTCTCTATTGAGATATCAAGCGAAAATTGTTCTCGCAACGTCATCCATACGCGGAATTCCCCAGAAACTTTTAAATAAATTATCTGAAGATTGTTTCAAGATTTTCTGAATAATTTGTAGAGATTTGCTTGAAACTTCTATCAAGGGAGACTATAACTTACTATATTATATATAATCTTTCGGAATGCATTTCTTGAAACTCTTCAGTCTGTTTTCGTAAATTTCCGCATGAAAATGTTTTCTCTTATAGAATCCACAAACATATTATGAAAATGATTTGGAAATTCAGAGTAAGAGTTTTGTAAGACGATGTAGAAAGTTTTGAAAATTTTCATGAAAAACTTTTTATTTTATTTTCTGCACATAACATTTAAACTTATCAATAACTTCATAAAATTTTGAAATTGATATGTTCATACTTCTTTATTGAAAATTGCAAATTTTAATTTTGAAATAATCCAATTTCAAAAAGATTTTTAATTCTATATTATAACTGTTGGGTATTTCGAAAGTCTGGCAGTTGATAGATGGAAATGATTCGAAATGTGAATAAGAAAGCCAAAAAAAATGCAGATTTTTGAGTTTTTGAAATGCTACCCCGAAATTTCGAACCTTTTGAAGAGAAAATGACAAGGAAAATTATATTTGAATTTGTATTTATTGTTTTCTTAATTTTAGATTTTCAGAAAGTGAAGAAATGTAAGGCTAAGTTATTGTTGCATCCTTAGAAACTATTTGGTATTTGATGGTGAATTAACCCTAAATTTGTCAAAACCAAAAATAGTATATTGTGTAAAAATTGCGAGAAGTTGCCTATTCCACCAGTTTCACAAAATTTATATTGGTGGAATGGCTTCTCGCCCGTATCGCACAAGATACTTTATGCAAAAAATGCATGACAATAGTACAGGAACATGTAAAAATTTCGTAAAATAATATGCATAGAACTTTCTCTACAATATAAAGAGATTATTCTCCATGGAAAGTGAATGTAGAAAATTTATAGTGGGTCATACAAAATCTGGAATTTGAAAAAAGAAAAAAATGACCCATTTATTATATAATTTAAAGACTCCTACAGTACGTTTCATTTTTTCCCTATAATTTGCCCGTAAAAGCTGTAATCAAGTAAATTATTCTTGTTTCCGGTGTTATATTGCTTTAGCAACTTTATATTTTCAAAGCTTGAAATTATTAATTGATATAGTATATAATAAACTGACGTCATAGTCTACCATAATACGGAAAAACGACGTAATTGCAAAACTGGTTCAACCAGTGTCGACGAGGGTAATAATTCTTCTGCCCTAAGGAAAAAACTTACGTAACATTTTGATGAAAAATTAGTTTATATTTTCAGTGAACTCGTGAGAAAAAGTTGAGTCTGATTGTGTTGGTGAGAATATTACAAAACATGTAAATCAATAAAAGCCACACTCGCATAGGGAGAGTGGGGTATAGTGCGGGTGCAGGACATGGTTACAATTACAAATAACCCCGTATTTGTTGGTTTTTATGTTAATTTTTGCATGAAACAGCTTTTTTCAGTTATAGAAATAGTATGGTAATGCGACATGTCTCTCAAGATACGTGTCAGAAGAGAACTAAACCTCATGATACACACTAGGTACAGAATACCCGGCGGTTTTATGAATTTCCGAAAAAAGAACAAAAATTTTTCTTCGGTTTTTTGTAAATAAATTTTTTCTCGTTATATAGAACAGAATATACATATTTTTTTGTCTTCCAGAGTAAATTTCCTATCGATTAGAAAAAATCACTCAAATTGATTAATTTGATCAGGAGATAGAAGCTGCCAAAAAGTCGCCGGGTGAAAAATACCCATGTGTGTATGATACGAAATTCTATATACCTATATTGAAATTCATATTTTAAATAAAACGCTGAATAGACGCTATTCGGGAATGAACTATGATTTTTTAAGATTCATCTTTAACTATAAATGAACAAAAATTACATAAAACTTCTTGAACTCATCGGGTTCAATAAATAATTTCTAAGCAATTGCAACTTGCAATATAAAATAATTTCGAGGCAAAAAACGAAATCAATACGAATTTTATTGGTTTGGCAAACATTCTTTGAACTCTGAAATTATGCTCGCATATTTTTCAGTTACTGGAAACGCGAAAAAAAAAAATTTTCTACACTTTTCTATTGTTTATTTTCTTGTTGAATTTGATTTTGATATTTCTCAATTTAGAATAAAAAAGAAAGTATGAAATAAACTAAATCTATATGATTTTGAATATTATTGATCAATGCCTATTTTAAATCTTGGCGCTTTTGGTAATTGTCCGTAAACAATATATCTGTTAAAAGCAATTGCAGATAGATACACGCTGAATGAAATTTTTAGAAAGCAAGAGCTTATAACTGGGCTTTGCCACACACTTTACTTTGGTTGATAAGAAAACATTATTTCATTAAATGTTGATCATGTTTCTAGAGTATTTTGTTTCGTTAAATAATACTCTTGAAAATCATTATATTGTATACTTTTATGCAACACAAAATCGTGTTTTCGTAATTTGAAGTATTTTATAATTGACTTTGGAGACTTTTTGCAGATGAAACCCATTCAAATTAATCCAAAACAATTCGAAGTAAGTTTTTAATTATCTCCAATCCTTCTCCGTTCGTATTTAGAACCCAAATTAAATCCGAACCTCAATCCATGTTTCAAAACTCCAAATTCAATCTGAATGAATCCGCGGCTCACTTATGAATCCTTCTCCAATCATGTGTGAACACCAGTTTTAATACGAACCCATACCGAATCCATTTTGCAGTCCGTGCCTCCATCACACACCAATCGGAACAAAATTTCACTCCTTCTCAATCCGGTGTCCAAGCAGAAGGAAACCAAGAACCATCCCAAGCAAGTTTTAATCTATTCAATGCTCTTAAGTTCGTGTGCTAAATCCGAGTTGATCGGAAACCAATCCGAACCCAACTTTCAGTCCTTTTCATTCTGTGCGTCAACGTAAACTTGAATCCTCACACACCTTTTAATCCTTTTCAATCTGTGCGCCCATTCCGATGAATCCGAGGCTAATTCAAGAAGTCTTTTCAATCCTTCTGAATTCTTGCACGAATATCAACTTTAATCTGATTCAAGCTGAATCAATCCAAACTCGCCATGCAATTATTTTGAATCCAAATAAATCTATCCCCTTTTATGAAATCTTTCAAATTTTGATAGTTTTCAAGTATCTTTCAACGTTTTCCCGAAATCTCAAAATTTATTAAATTTCGTCAATATTAATAATAATTAATATTTATTACTATTTTTGTTTTCATTTTTGCGTACTTTTCATCGTTATCGAGATAATTGAAAAATTTGATATTGTCATTTTTAAAATCTTTGTATGGGCTTAGTTCGTGGTGGTTGGGGACCACCCCTTGGATAAAACTCTGCAAATTTTGTCAGTTTCGCGTATCTCACCGGTTTCGAGATAATTCAACATCTTTTTTCCTCATCATTTTTAAAATACTTTTACTTTGTCCATTTATGGTGGTCGAGGACATACCCGTTGCCCTTTACAAACCACCGAAATTTCTGAGTTTGCACGTATCCAATCGTTTTCGAGATAACTTGAAATGTTTCTATTGGCCTAATTCGGGGTGCCCTAGGACCATTTCGGTTACGGAATACTCTGAAATTTTGGTCAGTTTTAGCGTATCTCTAACTGTTTTCGAGATAATTCAAATGCTTATTTTTGGATTTTTCAAACCTTTCTACTGGGTTGGTTCGAGTTTGTAGAATAATCCTGTTCTACAAAACTCTGAATATTTGCTGAGTTTTCATGTATCTCGAATTGTTTTCGATATAGTTTAAACTTTTTATTATTGTTTTGAATTTTAGAAATCTCTTTATTGGGTTAGTTTAAGTTGTTTAAACCAAATCCCCAAAAAAAAAAAATTGAAAATCAAATTATTTTTCATTTATCTCTGATCAATTTCAAATTAATTACACATTTAAATGTGTCTTAATTTTGAAAATCTGTCTGTTGGCTTAGGTCATGGTGGCCAAGGACCATCCTCATTTAGAAAATCCTGAAAGTATTGATCATCTTCTTTCAGAAAATTCTGCAAATGTTGTCAGTTTTTGCTTATATCTCACAGTTTTTAAGATAACTCAAAATTTCTATTTATTTTTTATTTTCAACATATTTTTATTGGGTTAGCTTTGGGTTAGTCGAAAACAAACCACCTCTCAAAAATCCTTGAAGCCTTGTGAGTTTTCACTACTTCTGGCCGTTTTCGAAATAATAAAATTTGTTTTCAATTTCCAAAATCGGTTAACTGGTTTAGGGCCCTTAGATCATCCTGAAAATGTTATCAGTTTTCGCGTATCTCTCACTGCTTTCAAGATAACACAAAATCATTTTTCCATTTTTTATTTGAAAAATGTTTTTATTGGGTTAGTTCGAGTTGGTGAAAAACAAACCCCTCATAAACATCCTTAAAGTTTCGCTAGTTTTTATGTATTTTTGGCCGTTCTCGTACAAATTCAATTTTTTATTCAAATTTCAAAAATGTGTTAATTGGTTCAGATTAATTTGGCCGAGGACCATCACCCTTTAAAACCCCCTGTGAATATTGTCAATTTTCGCGCACTTCTCACTGTTTTCGAGATAACTCATAATTTTGATTTTTTTCCTTCAAATTTTGAAAACACACTTTTCCCTTTCCTCTATGTTTAGAGACACTAATAATGAATTTCACCTAATTTATAACTAACACGACTTAAACACACTTATTTGTATTCTCAATTTTCAACTATTTCATTAATTCGTTACAGGGATTTGACTTGATTAGTTCCTAATTCGATTCAGCAGGGAAAATGCAAAACTGCAGCGCTGATCGCTTTTCGCCCAATTATCTTGTACAACCCGTCTGGAAAAATTTCGTGGCAGTCTTGAATCATGCTAAAGCCAGTAAAGTTTTTCTCAAGCCTGTCTTTTCACGCAACACTAGCCTGACGCTACACTGGCGCAGTCTAGCTTTGCTACCTGATCGATTCAAACCTTTCTGCTGTCCAGTCCCAGTCTTGAAGCTATCTAAGAGTTCGTTAAGAATTTGAATATATAAAGATTGTCCAGATTTTAGCTAGTTCCTAGATAGAATCACGGTTTGGACTTAGAAATAACAGAGGTGAATTCAGAAAATAATCATTTTTGAATGAAAGATCTAGGAAATCACAGTACACAATTGCACAAATGCTCAAGCAATAATTATCTTACGCTATTACATATTCAAGATAGTAAACAATAATTGTTGAAGGTGATAGAAATCTTAATACAAGAACTGTATTCCTAAGAACGATTTTTTTAAGAATGTTTAAAAACATTTTCTTTTAATTGAATTCTATAGTAAAGTTATAATAAATTTATATTGCATTTTGAATGATTTTAATATGTATAATGCCATGTATAATATTGATGATATTCCAGAAAATCAAATATATTATAAATGATTTATTTAATTTATTTTAATTATTTATTGATTGCGTAAATAATTACTAAGCCTAACGTATTAATTATTTGAAATAATATACAATCATTATTTCGTAGCCTAATCGCAAGTAAAATCATACAAACCTTATTATTTTCAATGATGTATTCACACATCAAGCACTTTCAGTGTTCAAAAATTGTTCATGTTTCATTGAAATAAATATTAGGATGTAATGAATTGCAATTCATATCCGACAAAAATGAAAAAAATTAACTTTCAGATGGCCGAGGTGTTACGGTGACGCGACAAAGTTGCAACAATATAATAGGAAGTTACATCAGAAGTTCGACACGCGGCGTATGTACGAGAGATTTGCGGAAACTCATTTCTTCATTTGTTGTATACGCAAACTTTTTTTTATATTTCTAATTAACTGCAAAATATGTACATTGGACTTTTATGACATAAAAAATAATTATAATAATTATTAATTATTTTTTATCAAAGAAGCCGATCTATCTAAAAATGAGTCGATCTGAGCGTTAAATCCCAGTCTAGCCAGTGGACAGTCAACCTGTGGCGCGCCTGTGCCGACTCAAGTCGGACTAGACGCAGAAACAGTACAGCGCCACGAAATTTTTCCACACGGGAACTTCAAATGTAATAACGAAATTCACAGACTTTTCCAATTATATTAACGTTGATAAAATGTTCATATCTGATTTTGACACGTCCATTTGGGTCACTTCGACACTCATGAGAATTTTTTAAAATTTAAATACAACATTTCGGTGAAAAGCGATCAGCGCCATAGTTGGAATGTCTGGCGTATCAAACCTCTGATTCGTTATAATAATAAACTCAGAAATATTAACTCTTTCAAATTTGTGCCTACTTGACTTATCGAGTTATCGATTCTTTTTTTTTACGTTATCGGCTTTACCGAATCTTGCTCTCGAGTGTCAGTTGATTTGTTGATTGTGCTGTGACTTGCATTATATGTAAGGCTAACTGAATTGACCAATATGGTTCAGGGACTACGCATGAAGTTGGCCGAAATGCATGTGCTTTTCATAATAGAATGGCTCATATTGCACTCTACAACATTTTACCGTATTAATTTCCTATGACCCTGGTCAACAGCCTTAATAACAGTCATTATATTCGTGAGCAGACTATCAAAAATTCAAAAAAATACATCTCTAATGGGCATTCTTATAGATGCCTATGCGTACTCTTCCATCGATTTTCTAGGTGATGGGCAGCATGTCCTACATGAACTGCTAACCGGAATAAAAAGAGAATCGTTTTCCGAAAGGCCTTTGAGGTTGTGGAAAAGCCAAGCTTCTGTAGGAAAAACGTTGGAAGGTGATTTTTCGAGGGCTGAAATTGTAGAGAGAAGCAAACACAAACGCGCCCTTTGTTTTGGGTTTAAACATTTCTGAGGCAGACATCAACGCTTGGGTTCATTTGGAACTATATATTTGAGAACTACCTGAAGCCGTACTGGAAATGGATGCGCTTTTAATGCAAATAAGGAGTCACGAACCTTCGATTCGCAATTTAGCCTAACTAGATGTTTAGGACGTGCTGGAATTATTTCCGAATGACTAAATGCATCTATGTAACGATACCCATTTGGCTAATTACTTATATACGAAATGACCAGAAAAAGCGCGAGTATGAACGAGAATCTAGATCGAGGATGATTATAAGGTTGAAAATTAAAAAATCAACAATATCCTGTCCCGAGAACACTACTATCTGCCATTTAGATAGAATGTACGATTAATTACCGCATATAACATAATTAAATGTTACCTAATATTTAAGTCTCAAAAGTAATGTTTATTTGTATTCTAAGCTACTAGTTTTAGACTCGCACCTACATTGTTGGTGTATACCTCTGTTTTTCGAACTGTGTTCAATTTAAAACAGACTGTCGCTATTCATCTTGAAATTTTGATATGAATAGCTGATTCAACGATTAGGCTATGTATCCCGTAATTTCGTGACAGAGGGGCTCCCTACCCCCAACAAACATTAGAAAGGGTCAGGGGTATAACCGAAAGTATTTCTGTGACCAGTTACAAGGGTGCGTTTCCGCTCGCCGCAAAACATGAAAAAGCGTTAGGGGCGAGGGGTACATAACTCCTGCAATCGGTGTACAACGTTATTGCAATCACTTTGCAATCACTTGAAATCACCGTGAAATCACTTGCAATCACTAACAACCACTTGCAATCACTCACAATCACTTGAAGTCAATTAAAGTCACTTGCAATCACTCTGCAATCATCTGAATTCACCCTGCAATCACGTGAAATCAGGTGAAATCACTCTGCAATTACCTGAATTCATCCTGCATTCAAGTGCAATCATTTTGCAATGAAATACATTTTCTTAAAAAAAGGAAGAAATTTACGTTTTAAATTTCAACTTATCAAAATCGATTAAAAGTTTGTATATTATGCATATATATTACGAATTGTCCGAATTCAATGCAAGAAATTGCGAGGAATTCGAAAAATAAAGGCCCTGTGCAATTGTCATTATTGATTGGCCCTCGACGTGCAGACATCTTGCCAGCTGACGTCACACAATGAAATGCCTAATTGCCGCCAACCAATGATAACAATTGCACGGGGCGATACTTTATTTTTCTAATTCCTCGCAATTTCTTGCATTAAATTCGGACAATTCGTAATATATATGCATAATATACAAACTTTTAATCGATTTTGCAAAAAAGAAAACGTTTTAAATTTGTACTTATCATGATAAGTACAAATTTAAAACATAAATTTCTTCCTGTTTGTGAGAAAATGTATTTGATTGCAAAATGATTGCACTTGATTGCAGGGTGAATTCAGGTGATTGCAAAGTGATTGAACTTGATTTTACGTGATTGCAAGGTGAATTCGGATGATTGCAGAGTGATTGCACTTGATTTGACGTGATTGCAGGGTGAATTCAGATGACTGCAAAGTGCTTGTAAGTGATTGCAAGTGATTGCAAGTGATTTCAAGGTGATTTCAAGTGATTGAAAAGTGATTGCAATAACGTTGTACTCATAAACGTTTTTTTTGGGTGGGGGAAATGAAAATGCTTTTTAAGAATTGCATTTTTGATTGCTTGATGTCGAACTATATCTAATATCGTCTAGAAAGTAGATCTCAAAATTTTTCGTCGTACGATTTCAGCAATTTCGAGTTATCAAGCTTCAAGCCAACTCAAGTTTTCGAGTTTTTTTTTTAACATTCTGGCCCTACTAGCAGTACTTTCAAAACTGATTACAATCGCTTTTTTGCATGCAATGATTCTAAACTGACTTATGTTCATTTGAAAAAGCTGAGAATTAAATTGAAATTACACTTCGTTTGCCTGGAATCACCCAAAATCTCTCATAATTCACCAAGAAATAATTGCAATCACTCACAATTCACCGTGCAATGACTGCAATCACTCGGGATTCGCCGTTAAATCACTGCAATCACTCGGAATTTACTGCGAAATAACTGCAATCACTCGGATTTCACCATTAAATCACTGCAGTCACTCAAAATTGACTCTGCAATCACTAGAAATCACTGCATTCATTCGCATTCAATGGCGATCATCTGAATTCACTGCATTCACGTGCAACCACTTGCAAACACTTGCAATCACTCGCAATCACTTGAAATCACTTCCTTTCACTCACAATCACTTGCAATCACTCACAATCACTTGAAATAACTTGCAATAACTTGCAATCACTTGTAATCATGCAATTGGTGTACACCAAAATTCGAAGTTATGTACCCCTCGGTTAGGGGTGTAACTGAAAGTATTTCGGTCACCTGCAGTCATAGAAGTGTTCCCCCCCCCCCCCCCCCAAGATAATGGACAGGGTTAGAGGTGTGACTTCAAGTATTTGTGTGATCAGTGCTAGGGCTCCATTAATAAATGACGCCACATTATTAGTTTCCTTTTTGACCTCTTCCTCCTTCCATGTAACACTGTGTCATTACAAAAAATCCTCAAAATTGACACCTTCCTTCCTCCTATGTGAGTGACGTCTTTTGCTGAGAAAAAATCGTTGGAAACCTATATCTTGGAAAGGGTTAGGGATGTGACTGGAAATATTTTTTTTTTACTCAGGGGATATAAAAACATTGCGATTTGATGAAATACACAAAAGACAATTTTCACCTGAGACTAAATTTCCATTTAATTTAGTTATGTTAATAAAAACTGCAGTGCAAAAAGTAAAACGTTGAATCACTAGACATTCCAGCCAATGACAGTGTTTCTGGGGATTACTGGAAGAATATCATTTGCATCATTGGATCTACCTACATTTGTATGACCAAACGCATACCGTTTGCATGTCACCCGTGAAATCTCGTAACGCGTTGCACGAATTTATTCCACGGATAACGGTTGGTTTAACGATTCTTAGGGTCGTTAAATGTTAGTGATGGTTGGCGATCGAAGACGCAGAACGACCACAAAAAAGGTCCTCGGCATAAAATCCTCTTAAGAGTTTCGATGGCCGAAGTTACAGCTCCTTTTGTGAAAGTGCAACGGCATAAGAAGCAGGTCACTTGATAGTCTACCTACTCCAATTTCTACACAAAGACTTTACGTGCTTTTATGCAATATTCTATTTTTTCAGAGGAAATGTACTTTTTGCATTAGCTTGATTGAAATTAATTCCATCAAGGTATCCTGACAACAAAGCAAATACTAAATTTTACACACAAAAAAAATGCAATTCCAAAATAGTCTGTATATATGAAAGTTCCCCGTACTTCTATTGAAGCTTTACATAATTGTATAATTGCCACATTTTTTTCTTAAATTTGTTTTTTTTTGTATACGAAAAATCTCTCAATGATACGTTCATCCCCAAGGTGAAACGTAATATATATGAAAAAACTAAAAATTTGAAATCTTAGGCCTCTCAGTGTATTCTCAGGAGACTCGCAAAGACGAATGGTCGGACCATCAATCTTACCGAGATTAAATACATCGCTGACCTATTTGAAAATATGTTTACAATAAATGTTCACGAATATAGAAAGAAATTGGCAGTAGATGTTTCAAAATACCGGCAACACTTTTTTTTGCCAGTTATTCCTGAAAACATAATTGAGCGTGCTTCTTATTATTATTGTATACTAAATATATTGTATACTAAATTTATGTGATCACAGTGAATCCGAAGGTATCTTTTATGCTGTAACGGTATTCAATTGATAAGAACACCTATATCAATATGAAGAAATAATAGACTGTTACATTTTTGGATTATTATTATGTTAATTGTACAACATTCTAATATGAAAGTAATGTTTCTGGTTATAATATTCAAAATCCGGTTTTCTCATCTTGCACAATTTTTTTGCATATTCAAACAAATTCAAATCACCTACTCTTAAGAGAGATTTACTCTATTGCATAGTTTCCCCTATGTAACTATAATATGCATGAAAGACAATCCTCGGTTGTACTAAGTTGAATTTTCGAAGTACAATTCAAGTTGGATGGGGTAATTACTGGCTGTTTAATTGCATGCTCTGTCGTCTCTCACTTCACATACCACTCGCATAAGTTACATAATATTTGCAAAGTTTCGAGTTGACAAAATTATCATCCTACCAAGGAAGTCATATTACAATCAAGTTTATAAGAAGATGCATGAGTAAATCCCAAAGACGTAACAATAAGTAAAAATGATTTATTATTTCAACTCATTTTCCATCTAAAAGGACATAGTGTATAATCACATCCGTGGAAAATAATGTACTATAAAGTTTGATTGAGTGAAGTTCAATTTTGGCAGTGACAGTTGATTTTTCTTTCAGAGCATTCTTCCTTCTATGAAAAGTATTTGTTTCATGAAATTATATTTTTTAAACTAAATACATGCTTGTTCTTCTTAAAGATTTTTCATAAAATGAAAATTTTCTAGAGGATTTTAGTGTCACGTCTTGCAGATTTATTAATTCCTGATAATCAGATTGGGGATAATTATAAAAAATGTTGGTAAAACAAATGAAAATTTTCCAACAAGCAATAAACCAATAAGCAAGAACTTTTAAAATTATCCATAATCTAATGGCTCTGAAATTATAAGTCGATCGAAGTATTGATAACTCACAAATTTAACTAGTTGGTCCAGTTTCGATATGAACATTGTTTGAATAGAAGATTCTTGTCATCCTGAAATTTGGGATGAGTAGCCAAATATTTTTCATAAGCTTGGCTAGTTGTCCTGAATTTTTCAGGACGACTGGACATAGCCGCTTTAAATATTAAGACTTGAAAGTGAAGTAAAAATATGAGCATCTGCATATCGACAGAAGAAACGCTGTTATCTCGAGCGATCTGTTTCTCCGCTAGGTAGTTTCCTCATCAATTTTTCATCGTGTATTTTACTCCTTCCTTGTTTGATTTCTCATGCAGACGAAGCAAATTGAACTTACATCAGCTGCCTTACTCCTGGCGTTCAATTCGATAGATCACACGCATATTCTCTTCGGTCGTATACTTTCATTACCTTCAACTCTTTCCGATCTACATTTCTTTTGTTTTCAAATATTTTTTTGCGACACGGCTCCTGACTCTACCTGTATTTGCATTCACATGTGTATTGAAATGCACCTGGCGTTTGCAGCAGACTTCAAGGCGAATAGTTAAATTCAGGTTTTAAGCGAACATGAGGGGAATTCGTAGAAGTCTCTTATACTCATGAGAAAAACATTAGAATCAAAAGCAAATTTATGGGTGATGGATGTCGAACTAAGATGAAATCAAAAGCTACTAGTATAATTCTTGACACTTCAGATTATTGAATAATGAATATTTACTAAGTATTATTTGAACTTAAGGATTCCAATATTATGAAGGTAGTCCAAGGTTAATGTTTAAACATTACAGTAATAAATTTGAAAGGCTGGAAAATTACAAGCCCCTTTTTTTGATCATGAATAATAGCTTAAATAGTTATTTACTTTTAGCTTCACATGCACTTTGATCGCGTAATTTCCTTTATAAAGACCACTAATAGAACTTATAGAGCTTTTACATATATTGATCTGTATCATATTACACGAGAATTTAGTGCCATGCACTTACATTTTACGTAGCTTTATTCTCTTATAGGGAATATCGAATTTTCATTGCTTTTTAAATACCTTATCGATATTGCAATAATAGCTTAGGCGCCCTGTGAAAAAGGCGATTTCGCGCATAAATTGAAACCTGAAATTTTACTTCGGATATTAGCAGTGTTAGCATGTAGAACACAATATTACAAAACGTAGCTTTAACCAATATCTATGCAATGAAGGGTTGCACTTGAAGATTCATTTATTTTTTTACTTAAGAACTAAAATAAAAACCATCCGACATTGCCTTCTTTACATTATCATCCCAATGAGGGAGTATTAGTTTTAAGCCTGTAGGCACAATAACTTCTGAGAAACGAATCAGATTAGATTTACTTTTGACACACGTTTTTAAGGCGTAACAAGAAAACGAGTTTGTTAAGCAGCCATTGTAGTCCAACAGTACTGATTTTATCCATCGAAAATGTTTTCCCTAAAATTAGAAATTCTATTTTGCAGTCAAACTATACGAGATACATAATCATGGTTGAAAAGCAAAACTGTTCATATATGAAAGATCTGTAACTCTTTTTGCGACTTTCTTCTCTGATAAGGCTTACACTTTTCCTTTTAAACATCAAAAATGCTGTTTCAAAAACCGAAGGTTACACACTTTTAACCAAAAAACGTCAAATATAAAGACGCAGATATATTAAAGGAATAAGTACTTTCCAAGAGAGATACAAAGTCACTCATATATTTTTTCATAGGACTCACGGGTTTTTTTTAAGCAAAGAAACTGCGCTTAAAAAATAGAAAGATTTTATATTCAGCCAAACAAAAACTTCTGGAAACAAAATCGTTACTTTTAAACAGGCCTAACAGATCACCCTTTTATAATAGGAGAATGCTATAATAATTAGAATGTTATTAAATAATACACACATATTATGAAATAATTTTATAAATTGCCATTCTTATTTCATTAAAAACTAATAAAGAAATGAAGACTGAACAAATATATTATTCTCGTAAATGAAATGAAGAGTACTTTTAATAAATAATAATCGGGGTAGAGTAATGCCAACCCACGGAAAGTCACATTGCAGCATCTCTTATTCGGAAACAGATCAAATTCAAAATAAACTGACCGAACTGCGGCATCTTACATTTTTCAATCAATTGTGAAGTTCAAAATGCAGCAGGTCAAATTGTAGCAAATCACATTGCGTTAAGTCATATTGTGGCAAGTCACATTACGGCATCTGTCATTTTCGAGCTATTGCAAACTTCAAGACAAACTGGATAAAATGCGGCAAGTCACATTGGAGCATCTCTTATTTTCAATGAATTACCAACTTTAGGACAAACTGGCAACAGTGCGACAAGTTATACATTGCGGAATCTCGCATTGTGAGGCTAATAATGTTATCCTGAAGAATGAAATTGATGCGTCTTATAAATCACGTAATAATTTTACAGTTGATAATAATGTTAACTTCAGGTAAGAATATTATGAAGAAATTACTGTTCAATTATTATTGACAAGCTTACAGCCATAAATAAAGATTTCAGATAATAAAAGACCCTGGTGTTGTCTTCTTTTTACGTAAAAAGCAACTGTGTTGAATTGAGTTTCAATTAGGACAACATTTTCTTATCGCTTTTGCCAAAATTGCTCGGAAAAATGTTGGTTTTTTTATTTAATTAAAAATTCTTAATGCTTTTGAGAATGGTTCACATAAAAGTTGTAGATCTCCATCAAATAATTTAAAAAAAAATTTTCAGTAAAAAACCCTTTAAAAAAATCGAAATGCTGCAGTTAGGTAAGCTTGTTTCGAACTTCACCTGTTTCCGAATAAGAGATGCCACAATATGACTAGCTGCATTTTTGACAATTTTGTATGGACTTTAAATTTTTAGAAAATATACACCTTATCATTTTGAAAAGTTTGTGAAAATTTAGTACCAAACAAATATTAATGTTTCAAAGAAGTTATTTGTTATTAAAAATTGAGTTTTTCGAAGGAATTTCAATATTTTTGGCCGATGGGATATCAACTATGTAAATTGGATGATTTTACACTACAAGAGTTGTACTATAAAGTACATTCAGTGACACAGCGATTTTTCATAATTCAATTGCGTAAAAGTCGCTTCAAATAGATATTATGTTTTTTCAATAACAAATGAAACAACTCCGTCAATTTTCATATCATAATGCTTCGTACCAAATATAGACGAAGAGTTTTACTCATTTTTATACACGGAGAAAATTTGGTTAGGAAACTTTACCAAACTTTTGAGTAAAATTGGGATATATGGACTAAAAGGAGAATGTTTGACATTATTGTAATAATTTGTGACGTGCAAAAGGTTAAATAATACATGGCAGTTCGGTAAACTTTAATAGCGCAGATTAAAGTTTCCAAATGTACAGTAAATATTTTCAAAAGTAAACATTAATGCACGTCGTGTAATTATTGAGAACTATTCTGTCATACATTGAGGAAAAATTGGATAAAATTTCATATTAGTTGAGTAAAGTTTGCAAATGTAAAGTCAAGCAAACTTTAAATTATGCAATGTTAATGCTTCCCTTAAAATCGGTTATAGAATGACAAATTTCGGTGAATGTTTCTAAGTAAAAAATGTATTATATACTCGAAAGTTTGGTAAAGTTTAAAATCAATTCTAGAGAAACATTGATTTTTGATATGTGACTGTTTCCACCACATTGCATGAAAGTTTATCCGCTGTGGAATAGATTTTAATTTTTGCTACGTTAGACTTTATTCGACAGTTTGGTAAACCGACATTCGAGTCGCAGTCGCCCAGCATCTCCCACGACTTCCCAAATCTTGCAGGATCGTATAAAAGTATTAAGCACCTCGAAGATATTTACCATTTTTTAAATTATGAATAAGTTGTTCAATTTTCAACCTATTCATAGTTCTCGTTGGCATTTAGTATTGGATAATGCATAATAGTTCTACAATTGCAAAATAAAGTTGGAGTTGATTTAGGAAGGTTATTACAAAGTTGGTTACCATGGATCGAAATTGACGCCTCTGGCGTAAGCCTTAGTGATGCTATTTCAGTGCTTTTTGCCATGTTAGTGTTTTCCTTACAAAATTTGTAGTTTTTTTTTCATTTAGTGGGATGAAAAAATTATATTTCAATGAGAATAAGAAAGCTTCGATCCAAAAAAATAATCCTGTTCCGAGAAAATCAAAATTGAAATTCGCGGTATCACGAAAAAAAAAGAAAGTATATATTTTTCCTATTGCATGATACAATTTTTTTTAAATATAAATACTAGAAGGTTAAAGAAATCAATACTCTGTTAAAATTTGATCTAAATATGAACTTAGATTTCATTGAATTTTGTTTTTAAATTATTGTGTCAATAAATGAGGTTTGGAAAAAAATCTTTTTACCACAACTCTTACTATAGTATAATTTTGCAAAGTTTTGTATTGATAACAGAAAATTCAGTTTCAAAAATAAGAAATAACAAATTTTTAAAAACAATTTCTTAAACTGAAATTTCTCATACGAAAAATCGAATAAAAACTTTTCATTAAATTTACGTCGCTATATAATTTTTTTGAGAATTCTTTTGCTAAAATTTTTTTTCATATTTTTTAAAATATTTTTTTACCATACAGTGTAATAAAAGTTTTTGCCAAATCTACATCGTAAAAATCTTTAAAGAATATATGAATAATTATTCAACAACAATGTTTTAAATAATTTTGTATTTTTACTCAGTGTAATTGGAAAAAATTTCCTTTTTACAGAAATTTGTATATAATTTGATTAATCATAATAACATTTTATATAATTTGTCAACTGCGGTATTAACCAAAGAGTAACTCTTTCAATTGTGCATTGCGTACCTACAAGAAATTATGTAATTTTTGCAGATATTATCAAATATACTGATAAGGATCACCATTGTGTACATTCTCAAAGAAAGTCACAATTAATATATATATAATATTTTTATACAATATATGCTAATTTCCGACGAAAAAAAAACTAATATAACCTAAAGTTGTTCATAATCCTAAGTTTAATTTTTAAGTAAAATGAATTTAATTTTAAATAACCGATTTCTGGTAAAAAGGGTTAACATAACCTTAAATCGTTCCAAAATTGTAAATCTTCTTTGAAGCCTATATCAAAATTGCCGGTGAAAATCACTAGCCTAAAACCTATAATGAAACAAAAGTTTTAATCTTCTTTGAAATCAAATGATTTTTCATTAAAAATACCGTTTTTTCACTCAAAATTCTTGGTCTTAAACAGCAACATAACCTGAAATGGTTGAAAAGTTCTAAATCTTCTTGGAAATTTTATAAATATAATTTATTTTAAACAAAGTCATTGGTTTTAAATTTAATGATTTGTCAAAAATAACGATTTTAGATAAAACAGGTCAACATAAGCTATAGTTGTTGAAAAATGGTACATGTTCTTTGAAATCTAATAATTTTTTATTAAAAATACTAATAATTCTCAATGAAAAACACAAACATAAAATAACAGAAAATTATTAAGAATTGTAAATCTGTTCCAAAATCCAATGACTTTTTTGCAAGATGATCGATTTTTTGTGAAGAACGTTAATATTATTTGAAACTATTCAAAAATTTGCTATCCTATTTGAACTATAGTGATTTTTTCACAATACCAGTTTTTGGTATAAATCGTTAACCTAACCTACAATTGTTAAAAATCAGAAATCTTGATGATTCTTGTTTAAAAATGCTAATTTCCAGTTTAAAAAAATTACACAACCTAAAATTTCAAATAAATTTCAAGTCTTTGAAATGTTTTGATTTTATAATATTTTTTTTTCACCCAGCGAAAAGTACTAATATGAAACATGTGTAATATTTTCAATAATTTATTAGCCAATTTGAAAGTTTTAATTTAATTGCTTAAAAGTAATGAATATTCAAAAAGCACAAATCGCTTTGGGTAAAATTCATATGATTTTCATTCGATTAAAATTTTTAAAAGCTCATTCTACTCCTTGAAAGGTCCTTTACAATTGTATTCATCACGTTTTTATTAAATATCATATAGAAAATTGTTTTATTTAAAACATGACTAAATAAAAGAGTTGTACGTATTATTTTTAAATAAAATAATTTCTACGAAAACGAGACGAATATAATTGTAAAGAAACTTTCGGGAAATGGAGTGAGCTTTTGTAAATTAAAATGAAATGCAAATGACGTATTTCGCCTAAAGCAGATGCAAAAACAGAAATAGTTGTGCAAATAACTACGTGTCATAACCATGTAAGTGCAATTTTTTTGAAAACACGTTTTATTGGCTTAAAAATTCTCTAAAATTCTACCTGACATTGTGGTGAAAGGATATATCCAAATTCGAACGATAGTGTGATTTTATCTCGATAAACTGTGATCAATCATACGAAAATTTAAATCTTTGTATTTGATTACATCCTTTTATTGTATTAAATAGTTACAAAGACCAAAGTTAAAAGAACTGATTTTTAAAAAGATACAAAACAACTTCAAGTAATGAAAAGTCAAATAACAGAAATGAAGAATTGAAGAGCATAAATTCTAAAAGTGGTGTAAGAGAGAAAAAGTTAAGTAAATCACATTTTGTGTAAAGATCTTTAATTTTTTATATTTACATATTTTATGAGTGATTGCCGTGAAGTTGACAATTTTAGATAATATGATTTTCGAAAACAGCAAAATTTTCAAACGGCCTCAAATATTTTTTAAAAATGAAGGATTACCCGAGAGGGTATGAAAATATAAAAATAAAATATCAAGGAACGTATTTGTGATGTATATGAATTTTACGCAAAAAACCTGTGGGACAGACTTTAAAGAGATTTTGAACATCCTTAACGGAAGAATATTTAACTCTACTTTTAATTTTTATCTTTTCCAAGTTAATATAAGTAACATCTGTAAATTTCACATATTTAAAAAATGGTTTAAATATGATTTGACAATTTTTCATTTTAAATTTGTAGCTTCAAATAGGTGCGTAGCAAGACATTTTGCATACTTTTTTATTTATTATTTCTAAACGAAGTCGTCCAAAATTTGGAAACTTTATTGAATTGTGCTTTGATATCATTTTAATACCTTACTCAGATAATATTAGAATCAAGTTAATATCCAAAGAAAAGGTGGAAAATTACTCAGAATTAAAGTGGCAATTACAAAATACATATTCCAAAAAATATAGATCTTATAATATAAATCTTTTTATGAAAACTTTAGTCACGGCACTGGTCGTTTCTCACAAGCGCTGAATCAATTCCTCTAGTTAGTATATAAGGAAGTTCCAAATTTCTCCTCTCAATGTGAAGCGTGCGTTAGCGTAGTTACGTCGAAAGCGTCTTATATATGTGTAGTATTATATTAGGGTTATTTATATGTGTTTGATAAGGTTTACGTGTCGTCAGTGTATTTGTAATGAAATTGTATTCTGATTGGCTGTAACTGACTCATGTGTATGTGAGTGTATGCTGTTGACTGTGTATAAGTTTGTTTTTTTGATTCACAGAAGGTTACGGTTTACCAAACTGCCAGTTAAAGTTTCTCGAGCGTCAGTGACTCCTTCATGCCTTTTCTGTAAACCCACTTATATTTTGTACCAAGCCCTCGACCGCGTTTTACCCAATTGTTCAGTAATCTTTATCTGAAGTTTGATATATTTTACAATTATGTGCATTAAAATGTCAACTACCAAGTACAGTATTAATTAAAGTACAGTTCAGAAGATATTCGTGTCAGTTTGTCGCACTTTCATGTTTGTTAATGAAGTATTACCGAATTTCGTCTTACCAGACTAGATATGAAACTTTATCAAAGTGTCCATATGTCCCAACTTTACCCAACTGAGTTTGGTAAAGTTTCTCGAAATATTTTTCTCCGTGTAAAAGCCACGAAGCAATGCATTCTTAATTTATTGTTTATAATCGTGTCTGATTTACCGAAAAGTTCACAAAAAATATTCAAATTCCAAACAGTTTTGATATCTCAGAAACAAATTTATATTTGAAGATATTTTTTTAAAATTCAGATTAACTTTCCATGCTGGTTCCAAATTTTTTTTTTGCCTCTCAACAAAATTATATCTAATGTCTTATGTTTAAAACTATTTTATTTATCTTCTCTATTTTTACCATTAATGCAATGTTTTTTACATTGCATATAATACATATCTTATTCTTTAAAGATTTAAACATTAAAAAATACTTAAGAAAAAAAAATTTGAAATACTTCGAATATTTTCTAATAATCATACGGAGACGACAGCGGCTTCCCCCACTTTGCCATCGCAGACTGCGTCAAGCCTTCTTCTATATAATCATTCACCATGATCAACAACAAAATTAGAATGTATCCAATCGTATATTTTATAACAAATAGTACAGCTCTTATTCTTGATGAAAAGCTGAGCTTGGTATGTTTGGAATTGCAGTAGCAGTAATTGTTGAACATGAGATGCCCCCGCCTCCCCCCCCCCCCGTCACTTGAATTACTACAATTTTATTTTGAAATTTTTAGGAAAATAGCACACCCATCACATGAATTTTATCCCCCGATGAACCGTCCTTTTGGAGCTACTCCTATGCAATTTGATTATAGAAACCCGTTTTCCCGCTAAGTATACGTGACAGCACAACTCTTGTAGAGGACAGTCACCCACTTCAGTTCATATCATATCCGCCAAGAAATAATTTTTTAATAACGAATCAGTTTTTGGAAAAACTAATAATTATGTTTGGCCGAAGTTTTGCACACTTTCTTATAGCGGCAAGGGGCATATTTTCTTGAAACTAACAACATATTGCTTGATTGGTGCAAAAATAATGTCATTTTCAAGAAAAGGCAAATTTAGAAGGTTTTCTTTCCAAGCAAGTAAATGAACGACTCTCAACGTAAGGCCCGTCATTTCATAGATATTTATGAAACCTACATTTTTTTATGAACAAAATACTGTTTTTGCTATTATCAACGATTGTTTACACACCGTCGGTCCTAGGATTTGGATGGAAACATACGTGCTTTTGTTCTATATGTTAGCGCTACCAAAATCCGAATTCAAATCTCAGGTATAAATTTCTGCGCAGAATTTTATAGGGTGCCTGAAAAATAACTAGAAAGTTACTGAGGCATAGTTTGCATAGGTTCAGAACAGTGCGAGATAGGGGAGGGGGGGCAAAGAGAGATAGGTGGGAAAGGCCTATGTCTCGATCTCGCTTCATCTGAAATAGCCGTTGCTGCATCAGACAGATAAGACCTATAAATCAATCAACTCTTGCAGAACAGGACATGGCTGTGATATATCCAACATGTTATTAATGAACATCCAATAAACGCACAGAAGCTTTGAAATTACAATTAGGTTTTGATTACTATTAATAACTTTGAACTAGAAAATTTTTGCTTTTTTGTCCTTTTTACAATCTATGAATTTCTGCTTGTCACGAGGTATGATTTTTTATTAACTTTTACCGTAATCGATATTGTCGATGTACTATAGATGAAATTCTACATATAATTTCATGGAAAACTGATGCGATGTACGCTGATATATTTTTTGTCGTTTCCCAACATTTTTGCCAGATATCATATTCAGTTTATAAATAAGAAGGCGGAAAAAATACATGCGAAACATTGCAATTTATGACGTGATCGAATACTTTGCTATACGCTGATGTGATGAAATGAAGAGTAAATACTAGTTTATCGTAAGTCAACGCATGACATACTTCAGGAAGATTTTCTAGTTTCGAATCCCCCTCAGGAACATTAATTCCAAATATACTGAAGAAGGCGATAAGCTCATTTGGCCATATCAAGACACAATAGGATTGAGTGTAATGTTACATTCGAATTTACCAGTGTGGATCTGAAGCATCGGTTCTAGTCGTTTGAGTTTCTATCGAGAATGAGACTTTAGGCTCGAAGGACTCTCTTCTCCCTGTAGATCTCACGTTTCCTTCTGTCCTTCAATCCTTTTGGAGTCTTCTTTCTTCTCTCATGCGTTCTCCATAGTGTCATTGAAGGCAAAGAAAAGAAAATCCTTACACTTATGTCAGTAAGTAAGGCATTGACCAAAAGCGGCGGCGTGCGCATTAGAGCAAGAGTCGCTGACACGGAAATATCCAATGCCTCTGGCACATCTGCATTTCTTTGAGTCAGGGACATATATTTGACGAGAAGGCGAACGCATTGTTCCAATAAATAATTATAAATTGATTATAGTTTCTATGTATAATATAATAATTATGGAAAAATATATTTTGGAAAAAACTCAAGAAGTGTGTATACTATTACGATACTGAAGTTTACTCCATCAGTGAAATACAACCATACAATCCAGGATAATAGGGACTGGGTCGGCTCTGAAATTTATTGTTCATTATCCACTGGGGGCTATAATTCTTAGCCAATTTTGATGTTTTTTCTTAGGAATTGTTAGCATCGAATGCTTTAGAACGTCACTTAGTCAGGTATCTAAATCCATATCTACCAAACTTATTATTTAAACAATTGCAGCGAAAAAAATGAATATTTTAAAAATATTATTTTTTATCACTGAAAAAAATTGAAAGGAACTCGAACAGTAGTACTGATTTTCTCGCAAAATGAATTAAAAATGTGTTCAACAGTAATAAACAAAAAATGGTAAAAATGCAATATTTGTTATTTTCATCAGGAAATATTACAATCAAATTCATAAGTCAGGTTTTTTCTTTTGGAAGAAAATTCATTTTCCAGCTAAATCATAGTTTCTCTTACTAAATTATGCAATATATGCATAGTAATATTTGAATAGCAAAATGTATATTCTTACTATTAAAATATTACTATACCACATATAAACTATACTATACTATACTATACCATACCATACCATTCTTTACTATACTACACTACACTACATTACACCACGCCTCACTATGCTCTGCTGCACTCAGAAAAATCTTTGTTTGCATCAAACAACAAAATTTGCTTGAATTCATATCATGGAAAGGAACAAATTTTTTGTTTCAATTAAAAAAAGGTTATTTTAATTCTAGAAAATGGAAAATATTTGCTTCATTGATTGAATCAAATAACTTGTTAAGTACAATTTATTAGATTTAAACGAAAAATTGGCTTTCATTGAACAATGCATTTGTTTGAAATCTGTTAATTTGAATGAATGAAAATAATTATTTCATTAAAACAAAAAATATAATACAAAGCAGTGCTATAAAGTGCCGCTAGGAGTGCTAAGGCGCTGCCGGCTGGTTTCCCTGAGGTTCTCACCTAAAATATGAATTAATTGATCGTCTGATTTATTTGATGGCATTGTTCTTTTTCAGTGTTGTGTGATTCTAAAGGTTCTGATTCAGTGGAAAAGTTTCAATTTAGTTATATATATATATATATATA
>CAKNXH010000229.1:662626-685034 GCA_932178445.1 Andricus quercusramuli
ATATATATATATATATATAGATAATATATATTCCAATATTTCTAGGGTTGCAACTACTTGAATTCTGGAGCTTTACCTTGGATATACATAACAGAAGATTTCGTAAGGGAGTCTTTTTCATTTCTCACCTCCTTTCTTTATAAAGATGATTGATGAAATTGATCATCTTTTTCATCAATTGTAATTATCGCAGTATACTTAAAAGCAAAAACACTTATATATCTGTTCAATTCAAATATCTAATTCTAATTGTTCTACTTTATAATTTTTTAATTTAGAAATGAGAAGCACAATTAGAAATTAAACAGAAGTAAACATTTGGATAGAGTAAGTTTTTCTGCTTTTATGTGTATAGCTTTTATCGAGATAACCGAAGAACATATTATCGACCTTATTTATTATTTTGATGAAGAATGCTCAATTCTGAGCTTGAGTGTACAAAAAAAGATTTACTTCACTTGAAAAAAATCTATGATTCATTTGAAAGAATATATATTTAATGTAAAACCGAACTTCACTTAATTTGAACAAGAGAATTATTTAAACTAACCAAAAAATTTTTTGAACCAAATACATACGGACAAACAAAAAACTTATTTGAATGAAACAAACATTCCTTTGACCCATTATGAAAGGAAGAATTTGTTTGATTCAAAGAAAAATTTTTCTCAGCTTATGCTATGCTATGCTATGCTTTGCTATATTACAGTATGAATATTCAGAAATAATACTAGTATATACGACTATATTACAGGGTGTCCCAGACTCAAGTTTCCGGACTTATATGGCCATATAACAATTAAAAAAATCTAAAATTCCTTCTCCAAAAATCAGTTGAAGTTTCAGTTTTTCAGTTATAAAATATCTCTTCGATAACACAGCGTTATAATCCCGCTCAGGCACACACGAATGCTTATGTGGCGCTCCTTATTGGTCCAGCTTAAATATTTTATAACTAAAAAACTAAAACTTCAACTGCTTTTTGGAAAAGGAATTTTCCATTGATTTTTTTCATTTGTATACATTTATATAAGTCCGGATACTTGAGTCTGGGACACCCTGTGTATATACTATATATATTGTGAGACGTTATGAGACGTGGCCATAGGTGTGATTTGCCGCGGTTCTACTGGGGGCTATTGCCATTTTTTTAAATGGTATATATATATATATATATATATATATATATACTGCTATATATGTATACTACTATACTATACTATCCTCGAACATGTCACGAGAGCACGCCACACATGTGAAGGTGGTAAACTCACACCTGCGGTTTGAGAAATGTCGAGAAAAATTCCTGCAATTTCTCCTCTGTGGGCAGGCCTGTTCTAAAACATCTAATGCCGAGTATTTCTAAAAAAAAAACATCGAAATCAGTTAACAATTGAAGAATGCAGTAAATTTTGAATTGTAAATTAAAAAAAAAAACTACAAGTGAACCACTACATTGATAATTCTACACGGCAAAGACCTATAGGTATTTATTCTCTGAATCATCAAATCGGCGCGTGTAGATTTCCTCATGTAGAATTGATCGTGCAGAGTACATTTTATCCTATAAAAAATGCTATTTTCACTTTGACTAGCATTTTACTGCACATCTCCTCAATGTGCACAGTCTTATCAAATGTATTTTGATTTTGTATAGTGTATCGTATATTAAATTACCTTGTGCAGAGTTCTTTCTATAGAATTTTATCGCGAACTGTCCAGTTAGATATAAAAATGTAATCATTTTGTATTTTATCATGTTTTCAATTTTTATAATATACATGCAATTCTTTTTTTTGTTAGAAAATCTCAGTTATTTGCCATCCTCATTATTATTATTATAGATTAGCAGTCCGAACTCGAAAGTTCATTGCCTCATCTACACGAGACCGCCACACATCTCTGTCTTGTGCATTCTCCATCCAGTTTAAGTAATCATGTCCTAGTTCTTTTAAATCATCCCTTACATTTTTCTCCCATCTGTTTCTCGGTCTGCCTAGGGGTCTCTTACCAGTCGGTCTCCCTCTTAAAACTTGCGCCACTGTTCTTTCATTGCCCATTCTTGGTACATGTCTCCTTAACTTCAAAAATTAGCGTTGGAAATTTCGGTATGTTGATATAATTTTTATCTAGAAAAATAACCGAATTTAATTTAATGTAAGTTAATCGTACCTATAAGATAAGATTGGCTTCAGCATTTGTAACTTCGAGAGTAAAATTGATTTTACAATTCATTAGAATATACTAAAATTGCATCTCTGTCATCAGATACAAGATTAATGGAAATTTCACCTCTCAATATAATATTTGTATACGTAGTCGCATTATTGAGTTGTATTAATAGCTGGAATCTGAATTCAGACCTCGTTTTGGAACGTATGTTCGTTTGGTAACCTATTCCTGCTCAATGGACTATTCGAATCGTCACGGTTCGTTTTGATGAAATTAGTTCGAATCGACGCGTATGAAATCTCTGATGTGTAACAAATTGCAGCAGGTGTTGTATGATGAGTTAATTTTATGAACGAACTTTGCTTTTGTTTCTATATGCTCAATTAAAATCAGCACAAGCTATTATATTTACTTAACAAAACAAAAAACGACTCAATTTGTATATTATACTACTTCAATTTTCTCAAAAATATGAAGTGAAATAGCGCTAAAATGTGCAATTGATTTATTTGCCTTTTCACTTTTTGGGTTGAACTGCGTTCATCTTAAACCTTCAAGCCCGTCGTCCATTCCTTGACTCCTTCCATTCCTTTCATCCATTCCTTTCATTCCGCGACAATATGATTCACGGAACCGAAAAAAGAGAAAAAATATGGAAGGGATCAGATATTAAATCATAAGCTCTTATGGAAAGTTATTACGAAAAGGTAGGTTTCGTGTCAAACAAATTTATATGAATTGTTCATTGGCCAGTTAGTCTATAGAAACTGATAATAAATGGGTAAAAGTAGTTTACGATAGTTAGGGTAAAATGGATTGCGCCATTTTCTAAATATATGTTTACAAGTTGAAAATGTGTATCGATATTTCAAATATAGAAGAAGCTTTATGCATTTCCTCAGATTAATCTAAATTGAATTCTATTGATCTTGAATGATTGCCTCAAGAATTGAAAATATCGGGGAAACTATTCCAATTTAAGAAACAGGATACATTCAGCCTCATGTATTTCGAATGAAGTGAAATTCAAGCCAGGTATTCTTTATCTTATACTATTATAGAAAATCCATGGGGATCTTGACTTGTGAACTTTGTCTCAATTTACGAAAGAAATGCCGCATCCTCAATATAAGATAAGAAGTCTTCTGCGATGATGTTGCACTTAAAATAAGAGAAGTGAAGAACTTGAATTCCAAACCATTTTCTAAGGCATTGAACATTAAAGTTTTTTGAAACTTCTTATCATTTTAAGTATTGCGATTGCAGAGAAAAGTTGGTATCTGTAATGGTGAAAGATTTAGAATGAAAGTCATGAAAGATGATTGCCTCTTTTGTCTGTAACAGTTGACAGTTAGTTGCAGAATTTAATCCCTCAAACACGTTAATTTCAATATTAGTAATAATTTGTAATTATAGATTGATGAATTCTTGAACAGGCAATGTCCATGGAAGTACATTTTGTATTAGCAGCATTGCTGTACTGGAATTCATAGCATACTCACCAACACAATTGAATCATCTGAGATAAACTCAACTATTACATCCTTCCGCACACCAAACCCAGTAATTACCTATCCTTAGGGATAGCAACCTGATTGATGTTTCAATTGGGTGCGCGCGAATCCTCATTGTGTAACTTCTGATCTTACCGATAATCAGATTTCACTGCATATTCTCCAAATTCTCCATTTATAATATGATGCGTTCATGTGAACTAACCCTTGTAGAAATTTGTGCTTTACTATAGAAGCGAGATGGACATTTCTACAATGAAAATGATTGAAAACTTAACTCAACTTATTAAACACTTAAGGATCGTCCATATATTACGTAAACTCTTTTAGGAGGAGGGAGAGTTCAAGATGAGCTGTTATAGTCATTTTTCGACGGGGGTTGGGGGAGGGTTCGAGAGACTTCACGTAACATTTTTTTGAGTGAATTATTTAAACAAACTAAAATGATATAAGAGAGTAGGGAGGATTACACAAAATATTGTTTTGTAAAAACCCGAGAAACCAAATTTAGTATGGGATTGATCTAGGAAAACATCTGGGAAATCATATGGGAGTGATCTCTCAGATAGTATAGTAAAATTATAGCAGATGAGACCAACTCATACTTTATATTTATTTGAATGAAGTATAGTGGATGTTCATTTTAATCGTGCACTATTTAAATTTTTGGACGAGTTGTCATTTATGATACATTATCTTTCATCCCGTTGCCAGGGTATCTCGAAGAACACATGCGAGTGCAATTCTATGTCTGATGCTTTTGCCATACTGAGGTATTAATGAAGTATCATCTATACTTCAGCTATATTCAAGTATATATGAAGTATATCCCATACTTCAGCGACACTTCAGCCATACTTCAGGTTTACTTTAGATATACTTCATATATACTATTTCAATATACTTGAAGTATGACATCGTCTCATTTACCATACATTTTTATGCTTTGGGAAGTCAATAACTGATCACTCGCATGCTTATGATTTTTATTTGGCCACTTCGAAAGTGAGGACTTCCATGCCTCTAAATGATATACAAAGTACTTCAATCCAATAGACTGTGCAGGAATAATAATGATGCGTACGCACTTTAAACCACGTATACTTTGCAAATCGACGTAATAGACAAGCATGCGCACTTTAGAGATAAGTAGCTTTGCGCACCGGCAAAATAAATTTTTTTTTGAAAATTCGTGTAAAAACACTGTACAGGAATTTGAATGAAACCCACCAACCGACATCGGGAATTTCTCGAAAAGTGTGAAAAGTGTTAAATAATTTTCTCGGGTAGTTGTTGCAAAAAATGTAGTGTGATACACGTACGCCAGGGCGTATCGAAAAAACTAAATATTTCACCAAAGTCTCCTCCTCGTAAGAAGTAAACCTGGTAGTCCAGGTATTAGGAATACATTTTATTCGTGGAAGGTGTGTTCATAACTGAAATTTCATTTACCTTGACCGTTCTTCCAAGGTCTCCTCGTTCTAGGAAGTAAGCCTGGTGGTCCAGGTATTCGAAACACATCTTCACCGAGGGAGGTGTGTTCAGAATAGAAGTTCAAGAAACCCTAACCATTTTCTCAAGGTATCGTCGTTTTAGGAAGTAAGCCTGGTAGTCCAGGTGTTAAAAATACAACTTCCCCTAGGAAGTTGTATTCAGAACTGAAGTAGAAGGCACCCTGGCCATTTTTGCAAGGTCTCGTTCATCTAAGTAGTAAACCTGGTAGCCCAGGTATTTAGAATACATCTTCTTCGAGGAAGGTGCATTCAGAACTAAAGTGGGAGGCACGTTGAACATTTTCCCCAGGTCACGCCCTTCTATGAAGTAAACCTAGTAGTCCAGGTATTCGGAATACATTTTCATCAAGGAAGGTGCGTTTAGAACTGAAGTTTCATTCACCTTCACCGCTATTTCATGGTTTCGTCAGTCTAGAAAGTAAGTCCAGGTATTCAAAACACATATTCCCGAGGAAAGGTGTGTTCAGAACAGAAGCTTATGGTACCATTACTATTTTTCCAAGGTATCATCGTTTCAGGAAGTAAACCTGGTAGTCCAGGTGTTCAAAATACATCTATCCCTAGAAAGTTGTATTCAGAACTGGAGTAGAAGGCATCCTGGCCATTTTGACGAGTACAGCTTCCCCGACGAAGATGTATTATGAACATCTGGACTACCGGGGTTACTTCTTAGAATTACGAGACCTTTGTAAGCCGAACAGCGTGTTTTAAATGTCTGGTACGAACACAACTTCCCCGAGAAAGATGTATTGTAAACACCTGGACTACCGAGTTTACTTCTTAAAATGACGAGAGCTTCATAAACACATTATGTTGTCTCAAATTTTAGTTATGAACACAACTTCCTCGAGGAAGATGTATCTAGAACACCTGTACTGTTATTAACGCCATAAAATACTTTATTATTTTAATAATGAGTTTTCAACTTTAAATAAATCTCTGTGTTCAGAATAACATTTTAAAAAAACGCTTCCTTTCGTGGTCTACTTTCACAAAACCACTCTTGTCATTCTGTTTTGCATACTGATGCTAGTAGGCCCTCAAGTTGTGCTGATTAATTTTTATTGATCCTCTGAAGCGAATCATATTAAGTTGAAATTCTATAGATCAAAATATTTGCACAATTTGATATCCTAGGTTTTAGTGTGATAATACTATAAGTTTAAAACAATAAATAATAACACATGACATTTTTCCATTGGCCCGGGTAAAAACATTTTGTCTTGATTTTGTCTTGAATGTCTTCAATATGTCTTTAGGACGATGATGTCTGGTTCCGTCTCACCAGCTAGACATTGAAGATATAGAGACTTTGCTTGCATTTATGACTGTTAACTGAGCCAAGACAAGACCAGGTTGACTTGTTTCAAGACAAGAAGTGTAAGTCCTGATAAATATAACGAATTGCTCTTAAAGAAAATTATATTGCCAGTTTGTGGCTTTAACATTTGCCAGGGTGAAAAGTAAAGAAGTTTTAGTTTGTAAATTTTATTGTCCATTATACTCCGGCCTCTATAAACTATGGACCCCACCGGCAGGGCCTGCCATTTCCAGGAATCAGGTAGCTAGGTGAGGACCAAGCAGTTGACATCTGCTGAAGATTAAAATTTTACAACCGATAAAACTTGTAATTTTGTAATAAATAATTTTTAAATAAGAAATTCGGAACCTGTCTGTCTCAACAACTGCAGGCATATAAAATTTGTGATGAAAAGATTAAAACTGTCATTTTCTAGAAGTATCTAGTGAACTGTTGGAGATAGGAACAAATGGACATCGTTTTTAGATTCACCATCCAAACAACATAATTATTGCAGATAAATGAAATTATTAACACATAAACAATAAATACCATGAAGATAAATAATATAAAGATTCTATCAAGTTTGAAGCGGATTAGTGATGACCCTCAAGGCATGCATTTTTGTCTTCAAGTCAAAAATATTCGTCCTAAGACATCAAGAATAGTATGGTTCCGTCTCACGAGCTAGACATACAGAATGACTTGGAATTGTCTTGGATTGGTCTTTACCCAAGATAAAATCAAGACCAAATATTTTTACCCGGGGGGTTTATAATGTATGTGGATTGTGAATAAAACATGAATTTTTTACCGCTTGGTGGATCTGAAATAACGAATTCTGAATTTGTAATAGTTTAGTTGAAAATATCAAATGTTTTGTGATTTTCACGATTATCTGTCACTTTAAAATGAATGCGCGAACACAGGACATTTTTCCCTTTGGTCTGTGCTAAGCAGATATATATGGACATACAAGATGCATTTTTTACGGCTTATCCGGATAATGAATGACCATTTTCGAGCATTTGGCTATAAGAAATCTATTATTCTTCTTCCTTTTACTCATATTTATCGGGCGTTATTTTGGCACCTGCCAGAAACTTGTTAGGCCTAACCAAAAATGTAGACGCGTGTGAAATAGCTATTTCTTTCCACATACCTGCAAAACCCTCGTTTGGACACCGCCTAAGACATCGACAATGGTCTATTCTGCATCGTGCGCGAAGGCGATGAGCAAAATCCTTAACATCGATGAGAAAAATGCATTCACCGGTGAGCAAAATGCTCTCAATGGTTATCAAAATATTTTGCTCACAACTTTTGCTACTAGTGCTATTCAGCGTCGTAAACGGTTACTATGTTAATATCGCGTTGTTTCAAATTTTAGTTGTTATGAATCTGCATTTGAACGCCACGCCCCCGTCCACTTCAAAAAAAGAGTTGTCATTACTTTCAGAAAGCGCAAAGAACATGGGTATCGATGTAAATATATCGGTGTATATAGGTAATGTTTATGCATACTAGGGTGGCTCTTATTTTTTATTTTTCGAATTTCTCTGCTCTCACCCCCTCCCAGTTTTGCTCGATTGCCCAAAGAAAAAAGTCTGGTCCAAATTTGAACAAAATCGGTTAATATTTATGGGTAGCGCAAAAACCGTGAAGATTTCCATTGATGTAACATGGGAAGATGTCAGATTTCTGTAAATCTAATATTTAAAGCGATAATATGTTACAAATAATTCCATGTTTCAGTATATTGTTCAGAATTCATCAGAAAATGAGAAACAATCATAAAATTTTGGGTTGAATAACTTCAAGCCACTCTTATGGGCCCCCAAATGATCACAGTAAAGTAATTTGTTTAAATTATTTTACAATTATTTTACCTAAAAAAAGGGAAAAAAATTTAGCTAACTAAATTTTTGACAAATTTCTATATTTTTAAGCACTAATTTGTTTATTATGGATACTCGTAGATGTTCAAACAGATTTAAATGGATTGAACAATTTTTTTGATTACAAATTTTATTTTTGCTATTTTTCGAAAGATTGATATATTTTTACGTTCTACTTTGCTTTTTATAAATACTCTCAAATGTTTAAAGAAATTAAAATTGTTTAAACAATTCAATATTAGTTTAAAAATGACTGAGTATTCTTGAATTACCGATTAATGATTATGTATTGTTTTTAAACTTTTAAAAAGCGTCAATAAACTGCAATATCACGAAAAATTCAAAGTTGTCACGTATGGGGTTTTCTCAGGGGACCCATAAGAGTGGCTTAAAATTATGCAACCTGGAAATACATGATTGATTCTTATTCTCTGATATATTCTGAACAATATGCTGAAACACGGAATTATTTGTAACATATTACCGCGTTTAAATATTAGATTTACAAACAGCTGACTTTTTCCCATGTTTAGTCAATGGGAAACTTCATGGTCTTTGCGCCACCCCTAAATATTAACCGATTTTACTCAAATTTGAAGGAGATATTTTTTTTTGGGCATTCGAACAAAAGTGGGGGGGGGGGGGGAGGGTGAGAGCAGCGAAATTCAAGAACAAAAATCCACCAAGTACAAATAAGAACCACCCTAATGCATACTGATACAGGCCACGTCCCCTTTCTTTTTCTAGCTGACACGAAAAAATTGAAAAAAATCAGAATACATAATTACATAAAATTTGAGTTGAACTGACACCCCTTCAAACGCAACATCCACCCTTGAAAAAAAGGTTCACTCAGATGAATTTCTTTTTAATATTTATAATTAAGAGGACTTTCATTTGACCCAGAAAGAATATTTTTGCAGCCATCAGTTGAAAAAAAATCGCGCAACAGCGATGTATCATCACAATTGGACAAAATGAGAAATTCTACATTAAATTTTTAGAATCATATAGTTGACTAAACAATATGCGCACATCAAAAACAGAAGAGAATTCATGAACGGATCTCCGCTAAAGATCAATTTCATTTCAACCAACGCGAATCGGAAACAGAACAGAATTCATAAACTGATATCCGCTGAATACCAATTTTATTTCAACTCATGACAAATTTTAAGAAGAGTCTAGGTCATGATTTAAAAATGTTTCAGTGTTTCGATGAGGGGGAAACGACTCCTAAAAATGCGATTCAGCGGTGGTGGATCACTCTGAATTACCTCTAAAAGCAGAATTACTCCGGATTGCATAGGATTACTCTGGATAATATAAAGTTGTGGTGGATTAGGAGAGAACCGGGACGGTTGGCCGCGGGGCAGGCTGGCTGACGTGACTGTATTTTTGTTCATCCATGCTGCGTCGTTTTGGTAGAATCGCAATTTTTATCTTTTCAAGAGTATTGAGGAAATATATATGGGCGTCCGCATGACAATGCCCTTATGCCCTGTATGGAGTTACGTACAGGGGCATATAGCCGGTGATCTCACTGGGGCACTTTTAAAGTTGGAACTTTGAACAATCGTTTTTAGAGAAAAATGTATCTAAACTTAGGGAGTGCCATTAGCGCACGTGTTACACTTTTTTTTCGAACATGAAATTTATCTACGTCCGGTTACTTTCTGGATATGATTATAGTCCCAACAGATTCACTTTAGGTCCCAGTATCATCCCCCACTTCAACCCGGAAATAATAATTTTGACTTCAACTTAGAAAAACGTGAATATCTCCTAAACTAGAATCGGCTACAAGGGTCCTTTCCATGCGGATGCCCACACCTTTTAAAATATGTCATATGCATTACATATTTCCAAAAGGCTTAAAAACATAAAATAATGTACTTTAAGAAATAAGCTATTATTCAAACGCACTAAAAAAGGAAAAATAATTATAAAATGGCTCGTGGAATAAGAATAATAATTTAATAAGAATGTGACTATAAATAAAAGCGTGAGTTATGAATATTGACCCTTGTATTTCTATGATAAAAATATTTTAGTATTTACACAACATACTTTTATTTTTAGTCACATTATTATTGTATATATTCTATATATCATATTTTTCCACGAGCAATTTTAGAATCATTTTCCCCCTTCTTAGTACATTTGAATAGAGCCTTGTTTTTGAAACATATTGTTCAATATATATTATTTGAATTACCTACAAAAATGACTATTTTTTGTATTCAATTAATGAGAATATATATTCACAAATTTTTGTGAAAAGTATTATTCATAAAATCAGCACTGTTCGAACGAAAGAAAACAACATCTTTTTAACGTGAACCATTTTTCCAACTTAGTTCTCAAGCCACTTCAAAATTGTGAAAAGAAATGCAAAATCAGCATCATTAAAAGTTGTTAGGTTTCTGTAAACGAGACGAGAAACTATATACGGAAGACATTTTTAAAAATTTGAAATAAGTGTTTCATTGACCTAATCTAAAATATGTAATATTTTTGTTGATATATAATCTAATGAGCAAACATTTGTTCTAAAATATGATTTTATATTGAAAACTGCACACATAAAAAATTGGCAATAATTTTCGCACACATACACAGAGAAAAATGAGATTGAAGAGTTCGATATCGAGCACACGAATTTTCTAATGATTACCAAATTTCAGGAATTGATGCAGAAGATACGGAAAGGAATGCGTAACTACACACTAATCATCAGAAATGTGTATCTCACCTGCATAAAACCTCATCTTTCAATACTTTAAAGTTATTTTATACACTTCGTACATTACCACTTTCAAGTTAAGTGCATCAACCATTGCACAAATGAAAAACTATAGCCTCTCCTAAAAGGTGCATTTTCTCAAAAAAGAGGAGAAGTATAAATTACTTTTCACAGCACGTCTGCGGAAAGTTCGATTTTCCGTGGCTCCGTAGACTCTGGAAAGTCGCCGATTTCTGAGCTTCCCACTTTACACCACTAGAGTTTGTAAAGTATGCTACATTACACCTCTAGAGGTTGTAAAGTAGCCAAACGAACAATGTAATGAGATGTATAGAAAATACGACTTACATTGATCGTCGTTTTCTAACCTCATTCTGTTACTGTTTCTTACCACTCTGTGGTGTGGTGTGGTGTGGCATGACATGATATTAACTATATTCAATATGAATAATTGTAACAACGATTAATATGATTAGTGGTGATCAAAATGAATAAATAAATAGATTCACTCATTTACTGAGAATCTCACTCCTAAAATCGAACTTTTTCCTTAGCATCGCTGTGAAAAGTATTGTACTTGACATGTGAGAAGCAGGCAATCCCCGATTCGTTGTGATGTCATCACTCGCCTTCGGCTCGTGACGCCAACTTCTCACTCATTGGGAATTGCCTACTTTCCACACTTGTCAAGTAAATAGCTTTTACTCTTTAGCATCAATAATAAAAATATATATATCGTGTCTCAGTTGTTGGAGGGACGAAGTCTTAATCGAGGTACAGTTGATAGTGTTCTATTAGGAACTCGCCTGAGTTTGCAGCCGTCCAGTAACCATTCCTGGATGCCCCGCACTCAATAACGTTCGAACAGCATCGAACCAAAGGATCATTTCGCTGGCCTCACCACCCACGCAAATTAAACTTTTTTTGGGCTTATATTTAGTGCAGAGTTTGTTCAAATTTGTTCAACCAAAATTAGAATATGTGAAACACCGGAAGCACCTGATAACTCAAAAAAATACTGGCGGTGGCAGCGAAACATTTCTCTGGCCACGACATTATCCAAATTCAACTTTACATGAGCATATTATTTTCATTCCAATTTGTTCAAATTTGTGCAACCAACTTCAACCCTTAAAAACGACCCCCTATGCAGCAAAAATTAAGGCGGGGCCAGAGAAACGTTTCGCTGGCCCCGACATTATCCAAAATCAACTTTACATGAGCGTATTATTTTAGTCTCAATTTGTTCAAATTTGTGCAACCAACTTCAACTCCTGAAAACTTCGCATAGGGGGTAGTTTTTGGGGGTTGGAGTTAGTTGCACGAATTTGAACAAATTAAGACGGAAATAATACGCTCACATGAAGCTGATTTTGGATAATATCGGGGCCAGCGAAACGTTTCGCTGGTCCCGCCATAGTGTCTGCCGATAGGGGGTAGTTTTTAGGGGTTGAAGTTGGTTTCACAAATTTGAACAAATTCAGGCGAGAATAATGCGCCCATATAAAGTTGATTGTGGACAGTGTCGCGGCTGGCGAAATATTTTGCTGGTTCTGCCATGATGTTTGCTGCATAGGGGGTAGTTTTTGGGGGTTGAAGTTGGTTGCACAAATTTTAACAAATCAAGACAAAAATAATACGCTCATATAAAGTGGATTTTGGATAATGTCGGGGCCAGCGAAACGTTCCGCTGGCCCCGCCATTGTGTTTGCCGCATACGGGGTAGTTTTTGGGGGTTAAAGTCGGTTGCACAAATTTTAACAAATTGAGAAGAAAATAATATGCTCATGTAAACTTGAATTTGGATACTTACCGTGTTGCACAGATTCTAATTTTGGTTGCACAAATTTGAAAAAATTCGGCACTAAATATTTGGCCCAAAGAAAGTTTAATTCGCGTGGGTGGTGGGGCCAGCGAAATGGTCCTCCGAACTAAAGCTTGCTTGCATGATACCGTAAGGACGTTTAGAGTCTCATAAGTACCTCTTACTTGAGCATCTAGAATACCAGATTGCAGAGAGAAGATGATTGCTGCGTTAGAAACCCGGGTTCAATTCTCGGCAATTAAGTTTTTTCATCGAAATTGATCTAAGTTTATAAAATGAAAAGTGACTATATGGACTCTTCAACAGCCGCCGCCAAAAATTTGGAAAAAAGCGTTACGTGATAAAAGGACAATTCCTCATACTAGTTATAATGAGTGAGAAAAAATTACAAACTTTGACAAATCATTTATATCAATGTATTAACTTTAGAAAAATGAAGAAGAAGGCGAACTTAAATACCCTTTGTCACTTCATATCTTCTTTCTTTATTCATATCGTTTTTAATCTTTAAAAAAATAATTACAAAAATTTACCGATATTTTGATGTTCATCTGAAACCCTCATGAAGTCAATGAAAATTGAAGAATACAAAAATTTGCATCACCAACATGGAAAAAATGTGTTTTTTGAACCTCGATTTTTATTTCTTGATTCTGATTTCTTTTAATTTCTAAGAATTTTTTCATTACAAATCCTTCTTTGAGACAAAATCACCACTACATACCTATTACGAAATTCAAATTAATTACCAAATATCGTGTAAAATTTTCGTCATCCAATTACCCGGCAAAAGTAAACTAGGATGAGAATTCCTCGAGCATTAATTGCACACATTAATTGCACCACAAGGTCACCACTAATGAGTATTCTCTCGCATTGGGAATTACGTAACTGACGCCAAATAATTGTAAAACCATCTTCACTATACATTAGTTAGCAAGCATTTGTATTTTTTTTTAAACCAGTCTGACATTATTTTCGAAATTGTCAACACGTTCAAATGATGGAAACCATTTACGTGAATGAAATAAAAAGTAGGTTCTTTCCTCACTGATGTGAAATGAAGGTTAGCAGTACAAAACTCTAGATCTAACCAACATTTTCCTCAAAACAGTTTCATTGCATAAAACATTCTTGAAAAATCAAATTCACATTCAGGTCAAAATTTTGTTCCGAAATATTTTCTTTTAATGGCTGTGCCAGGTGCCTAGTCGTCGCGAAAAATGGGGGAGTTGGAAAAGAGGATCGACCAGTCGTAGTCTTCCCGAAAATTCAAGACGACTTGTCAAGCTTATGAAAAATATTGGACTAGTCATCCCTAATTTCAAGACGACGAGACACTTTGTTTTTTAACACGATAATAATTTCAGAAGAAATTAATCCAATTTCAGTAGAAATTGAGTTGAAATTTCAACGTATTTAATATTTTCCTACACCTTTTAGCATTCAGGGTGGCTACTCATACTTCAAACTGAAATTCCAGGCTCTTTCCCAGTTTTAACGGTCAGAAATTAAATTTTTCCCGGTTTAAGTTTCAAGCGTTCATAATAAGTTATTAATTAATACCAATTACTTCATTATATGAAATTTCACATTTCACAGCCCGAAGTGCTCTCGAAAAAAGGCGAATAGGATGATTTTTTAAGGAATTAGAAGAGAACATTATTTTAACGGAATGGAACTTTCGTTCCATTCCGTTACTTCCAGTTAAACAAAATAATTCTGATACAATCATCACCTTGCATTTGACGCTGAGCTTAACCTTCAATGTTATTTCAAGGTCAACTTTGTTTTTTTATTTGGAAACCCCTATTTTTGACAACGGAAATCGAAAAAGCGGGAAATTGTACGTCCAAACATGTACTTAGCCCATGGGTCAAGGATGACCTTGAGCTTTAACTGAAGGTTCTTAGGTTTGACCCAGATATGGGTTGGGTACAATCTGCACTGCTTCGGCTCAGGTGTTTACGAAAAATGTCGAGGTCATGCTTGGAGTAACTTTCAACGAGTAATCCAGTAGTGACCTTGAATTTCAACAAATACCTCATCTAAGTAAGCGCGAACGTCTTGTCCATAGTGAGCACCTGCACCATCATGCCGAAACCGTATGTCTTCAAAGTTTTCGCCGGCTATTTCTCTGATTGCAGGAACTACTGCATGTCGAGGAATAGGTTCAAAGTTTTGAGCTTTTAAGTTGCCATCAATGAAAACTGGTCCTATAATTCTATTGTTAAGTATTCCAGCCCAAACATTTAATTTGTGCGGATAGTGCGATTTATCTTCTCGCATCCAGTGAGGATTTTCATCTGCCCAATATCTGCAATTATGTCTATTCAAAGTTCCATCAAGTTGGAAAGTTGCCTTATCTGAAAACCTATGTTTGATGGAAAGTAAGGATCTTCAACTATGCGTGCCATCATGCCTTCAAAAAACTCAACGCGACGATCGAAATCGTCTTCATTCAACTTGTGAACCAGTTTTACTTCAAATGGATGGAATTTCGCTCTTTTTAGTACGTTGTGTACAGAAGATTTACTTATGTCATGTTCTTGAGCAGCTCTGCGCATGAAATGATGTGGATTTTTAGTAAATGATAACAAAACATCTTGTGACTTCTCCTTATTTGTTGTTGACCTTGGTCTGCCTGATCTAGGTAGATTTCTGACAATGTTGAGATTATTGAACCTACTAACTGTATTTTAAACGGTCGAGAGTGCAATTGTAGTTCTACCAACCCTGTATGTTTCATTGAAAACATTAATTATTGTCCTGAGAGATCTTTCCAATTGACCCCAACCTCTCATCATAAGAAGTATTATTCTTTCTCTTCCAGTGAGGCGTTGCATTTTGACTTTACTGACTAGGCCTTACTCAAATTTCAATCAGAATCTAGGAGGCTGAACTTATAAAGCAGATGAACGTTTTAAAAAAATGAAAATTGCAATCTGGTATTTTTACGTAAAAGCTCTACCTCATTTTTACATGTAAAATGCTAAACTCATGTTTGATAGAAATTTTCGTATGGTAAAAAATTTGGAATTTGTTGCTTATTGAAGTATCAATTTAAACGAAGCTTGAACTTGTAACTATGCAGTTCCTTAATTTTTATTTATTTATTCATTATTTCATCAAATTTTTTGTTTAGAAAGTAAAAACTATACTTTGATCGACTTTTTCATTATTCGTGAGTTTGATGCTAGCATAAATAATATTCAATACTCACTATAAAAAAAATTATATGTTCTTTTTTCAATTTGAACATTTTTTTTAATATGAAATTTATTTCTGACCTTGAAGGTCAATTTCAAGGTCAAATTCAAGGTAAGGTAACCACTAGATTCCTCGTTAAAAGTGATTCCAAGAATGAACTGAATCTTTTTCTTAACCACCTGAGCCAAAGCAGTACAAATTGGACCCGACCCATACCTTGGTCAAGCCTAAAAAACTTCAGCTGAAGTTCAAGGTCATCCTTGACCCATGACCTGAGTACATGTTTGGATGCAGAATTTCCCGCCCTTTCGATTGACGTTGTCAAAAATAGGAGTTCCCAATTAAAAAAAAAAGAACTTGACCTTTAAACATCCTTGATGGTTAATTTCAGGGTCGAATTCAAGGTCACCACTGGATTCCTCGCTAAAAGTTACTTCAAGAATGACCTTGACCTTTATGAAAAATTTTTTGATATGGAAATAAAAGAATATGATATGAATTTTAAATTATGAAGAATTAACTTTTAAACACAAAGGACGACTTTTTTACCACAAGATTAATTTTCAATCCAAAAGGTTCGATTTTCTATCCAAAAAGACAAATGTTAAGCAAAACAAAAAATGTTGGCCCAAAAGAGGAAAAATTTAAATCAAAATTATGATAGTAGACTTATCTATTAAAAAGAAATACGTTTTAACAACAAATAGTTTGATTCTCTCTTGCTTTCTACTAGCTCAGTTCTCATCCAAACGAAGAAACGAAAAAAGGGGAAACAGGGTCAAGTCTGTGATATGATAAAACGCAGTAAAAATTCTGTGCGAGGATGTAACAGACTTTATTTCAGAATTTAATTTGTAACGTTCGATAGGAATTAATAATTCAATCTGTGCTCTATTTGTTAGCACATTCCATATTTGAAGACAAAATATATAACACGTGACCGGAGGGGACTTTCCAACTTCAAACGATTTTTTCTCGAAAGGAGATTTATGTGGATTTTGATTACCTAATATGTAATTGATATGTTGAATATGAAAAAAGCAGATTCTCGTTCTTACATATGAAAATAACTGTCATATTTGAACGATCCAACAAAACAAGCTTTAAATTCTTAAATATATAGAATAGAGGGAAAATGTATTTTTGAATGAAACACATACTTCAAAATATTCAATCTAAAATGAAACTTGATATTTTAACTGAGATGGTTAGTTACACTGAGCATAATTAAAAAAAAAGAGTGAGATGATATTGGTTGCAAAAGTAAAATTAAATCTGAAGAATCCAGGGTTTCAGAAAAATGCCTGGCTGTTTCCCGTATTTTTCCCGGTACTCAAAATTTCAGACGTATATCTGTCTTTCCCGGTCAGTGGCTTTCTGAGCAATAATACTACTTGATCTTACTATCATTGAATAAAAAAATAAATTTCCATTTTTCTCGGATCTTTCGCCAAAAAATATCCGTCATACTGTGATATAGCGATCTTCAATTTTAATTTTCTCGGAGCAGAATAGTATTTTGGATGTAACGTTATTTACTCATATTCATTACCCTCATACTTCGGAAGCAAGATTTTCTATTTGTGAAAAATTTCATTTTTAATCGCTATTCAAAGCCGATTAGGAAAATCTATAAAATATTGATTTTGGCTTCAATTCAGCCATACCTCAGCTCGAGAGTAGATATTTTTATATTGAAATAGTGTTTGCGATTTTACAGAAAGTTTTTTTGCTTTTTGAAAAAATTTTATTTTCTTGGCTATCTAGTTCTGTACTGCCACCATTTCAATATGGGTAGAAATGTAGTGAAAAATAAAGCTCCTTTCATTGTAGTGAAACTTTCAATAGGAATAAAATGGAATTGTAAAAAACTGCGTATCTTCCAAATGACGTCTGGGTAAGCAACGAAAAGTTTCATGAACTCGTGCAAAAAAGTTTTTTTTTCAGCTTTGTAAGTTAGTATTTCACATGGAGGAGAAGGTGATGAAGTTTCTCTCATTTTGGACTGGAGAAATGAGACAAAGAAACTCTCTTGAGAACTCTTGCGAAGGTTCTTTACAGAACAATCTTTGCTCTTCCGGGTCTCCAGGAAGCTGGTGCTCTACATCTTTGCAAGGAACAACGGTGTAAGAATTTCTCCTCAAACTTTATAAGTATTTTTCTTTTAGGTGTTCGCTCACAACTTAAGAGGTGAAAAATGAGTGCTCACTAAGTAAGTTGCCTTGATGAATCTTTATGATGTGTAAAATTCGAAGTCAAATTGCCTGAATGTACTTTACAAAAATCTATAATTTTATATAAAAATAATAAGCCTGACTATTAATACAAATAGAAACAGAATGAAAATATTAAACTCAATATCTAATTTGAATTTTGTTGTGATAATTATAATTCTTACGTCCAAGAATTAGGAAATATAAGTTATTTAGAAATTTTAATTATGGTATCTCATACATTTTACCATGTTTTTCCAGTTTACTAATTTAATTTCCGTTTGATAGCGAGCTGGGGAAGATATCAAATCGCTTTTATAAAACAGTAATTGGGTATTGAATCGAGATTATCGTACAAGAGATAGGGTGTAGTTTCATGGTAATTTCAGCTTGCGTAATCGATTGCTATTAATTCCTAGTTATCGTTAAGGCTCGCTCCGAGCTTTTAGAGTCTTTATCTACATTTTATACTTGAAAAGGGAAACATAATATACAGACTTTATCATATTTAATAACGAAATTTCACTGGTATGCCCATTGGAAGCTAAAAGTGGAGCAGATTTTCTAGTATGTGCTCTTTGCTTTTCAATGAAGTGTTTAAACAGTAGTAACCCAAGTAAAAATGCTTCGACTTGAGTTCGACTAGATGATGTCCTGAGTTCGACTCCAAGGCATCGATGTCTGGCTGCGAGATGAAAGATAGTTTCTTACTTCTATAGTCTAAGCATGGTGATGTCAATTCGAGGTAAACTTGTCTCAAGATGAACCTTTTTGGACTAAGAAATGAGACCGTTAATAGATGAGAAGGATTAAAATTGATGAATGAAAAATTTGTAATGATTGAATTAGTTATTTTTAATTTAAAAATTCAGAATCTGTGGGTCTGAAAGACTATAAAAGTAAGACAATTTCTTGGAACAAATTCAAATTGTAATTTTCTATAATGAAGCAGTTAGAAATACGTAAAAACAAACAACATTTCCGGTATCGTCGTCAAACAAGTATAATACAAATGAAAATTCGTGAATGAATTGATTCAATATATATATATATATATATATATATATATATATATATATATATTTATATTTCTTTATTCATTAACAAAGATTAACTTTTATGACAATCAGAATAACTCTTTTTTCAGGGCAGGTATATACTCGAAGTTACAAACCGCTCATCTTGGAGTCATACAAATTCGACTCAAGATATATATATATATATATATATATATATATATTCGGTTTCTATTCCCTTGGAATAGAACCGGAGGGCTTATGACAAAGCCACCGAACGCGTCCTCGGGTTGCGGATGGAGGGTCCCCGTACCAAGGGTTTCTGCTGAATATGGTTACAATAATTAATAAGCAGTCGCGGACAATTGTCCAGGGATGGTCCCGAAGGAATAACCCCTAAGCGAAGGTGTGAGAACCGTGCCGAAAGCTGCATGGCACCTGGGTGAGGTGTCTTTAACGGTGACTCTGGGATACCGGGCGACGTCTCAGAGTACAGCCTTATCCTTGCATGCGGGGCTCTACAAGGATTGACAAACCCTTTCCCTAGCTGCTCGTGGGAACAACAATGAAACCAACAAACCACCAAAATGTTGTAGATGCGGTTCAAAACGATCGAACGCGCAGAGCACCCGACAATGGATCGGCAAACAATGCCGATCATGCTAGAGTTCGGGGTGCTGAAAATAATTTAGATGGAAACACGACGACGAACCGGCGAAACGCCTACATTGAGTGGACGGATCAACTTAAGAATGACGTGCTAGACTGCTACGATGCCAGTATTATCCCTGTTCGCGGAGGCTTTATGGCACGTATGCATACTCTGTGGTGCGAGAAACACCCAGAGCTTCAACACGTTTCGCATCAGTCTTTGCGAAATCAAGCCGACTACCTCCGGAAAAATGGATATGTACGCGGAGCGCTTCCTCAACCGCTGCTTGAACAAGCTGCAGACGAAGATGAAACGACATTAAGACCAACCGCAGAAACCAGGCACCTTCTGGAAGATGATCGCAATTTCAGTACAAGGAGGAACATCAACATGCAAGTTCCTCCTAAGCCCCAAGATCTGGCTGAAATGGATGCCTCCCTTCGTCGAGATATCTCGCAAGATTCCGACCTCTGGACCATCAATTGCTCAGTTTATGGTGCTGCGAGAGCTTTGGCTGATTCAAATCGAAGGCTGAAACCGACGATGGATCAAAAGACCAAAAGACGCTTGCATCAACTGAACAAGAAAATTGGATGGGCAAGACAGAATGCGTCCCGTGTTCAATGTGTGATTGACTACATAACATCTGGTAAACCGTTCACGGAAAGGGTTCGAAAGTTCGCCCAAGAACTAAGGACCTTGAATCACACACTGAACAAGTCAAAGCTGCTGACAATCAAGCAGCATATTGTTGACAAAATAAGGCTGTTATCTGACGCAAGGAGGAGGATACAGAAGAGGGAGAGATGGATCAGGGAGAATCAACAGTTTCTTGCTGACCCATCACGCCTCTTCAGTGATCCCCCTGTTTTTGTAAAAAATCCACCCAAGCCCAAGGAGGTAGAGACTTTTTGGAGAGAGGTGTACAAGATCCCGAAAACACTAGAGTTGAAAGAAGATACTGACAATATCATCCGCTTCAAGGAGTTTTGCGACAACCTCATAAAATCTGATGAGGAGTGCCCATCAGTCACTGCCGAAGAGGTGAAAAAAGCACTTAGAGGCACGAAGAACTTTTCCGGTGCTGGACCAGATTGTATCAAGAACTTTTGGTGGAAGAAGTTTACTTCTATCCACCAACATTTGGCCCGCATATTCACCTCATATTTAAAGTCGGAGACGCCCATTCCGCAGTGGCTGGTGTTAGGACGTACTATACTCCTACCGAAAAAAGGCAACTTGTCCAAACCGGAGAATTACAGGCCAATAACTTGTTTGAACACACTGTATAAGATCTTTACAGCTGTCCTAAACAACAGGATTGTTCGACGAATTGAGCCTGTATGGCGAGAGATGTACGAACAACGAGGCTCGAAAAAAGGTGTAGCAGGCTGTCGAGAGAACCTGCTGATTGACAGGTGTGTTTGTAAAGACGCTACAGTCCATCAGCGCGTCCTTTCAATGGCCTGGATTGACTACCGGAAAGCTTTCGATTCAACCTCTCATAGACTTATCATCTCTCTGTTGGAAAGCTTGAAGGTACATCCACACATAGTGAGATGCATAGAGAGATTGATGCCTCTTTGGAAAACTAGATTTACAATCTCATCTAGGAATCATCGAGTGACGACGAACAAGGTCACCTTCCAGAGGGGCGTCTTTCAAGGGGATAGTATGAGCCCTTTACTTTTTTGCATCACACTTCTGCCTCTATCTCTCGCACTACGAAATTCTCCTGGATACCTCTGTGGCGACACAAATCAGCGTGAGCATAAGGTCACTCATGTATTTTATATGGATGACCTGAAGATCTATGCCGCTGGTAAAAGCAAACTTCAAACTGCTATAAATATCGTCAAGAACTACACAGGAGAGATTGGGATGGACTTTGGTTTGGAAAAGTGTGCCAAAATTCATTTGAAGAAAGGAAAGATTACTGGCGTTCCCAAGGACCCTGAGCTTGTCGATATAAGTGTTATTAGACATCTTAACACTGGAGAGACCTATACATACCTGGGCGTGCCTCAAAGCCGCATTCAGGACGTAACATCAGTGAAGGAGTCTCTCCGAAGCAGATACAAGCATCTTCTTCGACAGATTTGGTCTTCCAATCTGTCGGCGTTGAACAAGGTATCTGCGACTAACATGCTTGCCGTCCCGGTCCTACTCTACTCGTTTGGGGTGGTTCAATGGACGAAGAACGAGCTTAAGGCCCTTGATGTCACCACGCGTAAGATCATGCATATGCATAAAAGCTTGCATATCAATTCGTCAGTTCCGCGATTATACATTTCACGCCAGCAAGGCGGACGCGGACTTCTGAATCTCCAGTGTCTTCATAACCGAAT
>CAKNXH010000229.1:685875-699031 GCA_932178445.1 Andricus quercusramuli
TGCTGGAGTCGAACTTTTCGACTTCAGGATGTCTTGATTGGGGGCAATTCAAGTCGAAACCAAGTCATTGGAATGTAGAATATAAAAATAAATATTAAATAAATGAATAATAACAATGATAATAATTTGAAAGAAATCTCTAAATAAATCTAAAATAAATCCTTTAATCTTCTGGAAGATTCTTAAATTGATGAATTAAACCTTATTTATTGCATGGATTTATTTTACTTCTTTAAAGAATGCTTCTTTTTATGGTAAAACGCAGGATTCTATTATAAAAGGCTGAGCATATTCGTACGGCCAGCAATACTAAATCTTGAAAAATTGTTGGGGGACCTGGAAAGAGCAAATTGTAGGAGTGGTTGACAAAATTTTCACTAATCATGCCACTGGATACTCGTCCGGCTGGTCTTTCGAATATGTAGATACTTCAATTATAAAAAGGACATGCTCTATAATAGTTTATTATGCACCACTTGTCATAAGAGTCATCTAATGTGTCAGTGTAGGTGCAAAATAATCTATATGGCAAGCGGCGTATAATGCACTGTTGTAGAGCATGCTTCGAGTATTAAAGTATCAGTGATGATTGAAATATTGCGCTAAAATTCCGAATTTGTCTACTGAACTGTCAGAATGGATCCGGATGATCTATTTATGTTGGCAGAGCTTGAACTTGTCATATAGACCTTTTCATTTCAATTAGTTTTTGTGAGCGGGAGCGAAAAATTAATTTAAATTCCTGTCAAGTTTTGGTCCTCGGCTAAAAATTGAAAGAGAGTCGATATCGGCTCATACTCTCTCTCTCTCTTTCATGCAATTATTTGGGGGTTTATAATATTTTTCTCTTTTATAATATAATTTATTAGCATGAATTGATAGATTTCGTGGGATTTCTGATATTCTCGGATATTTCGGGGCATTCTTATGAATTTGTAAGATTCTATAATAATTTGAAAATTACCAAGGAATTTTCAATTAATTTCAATAACTTGATGGGATTTCATAGCATTTGGGAGAATCTTGGGCATTTTGAAGAACTGAAAGGAATTTCCGGGAGCTTTCAAAAATTTGGAGGGATTCCAGAGGATTTCAACTATTTCAGGGGATTTGAAATATTTTGGGGTATTTGGGCTTCAATGGTGGCTTTATGAATATTTCCATGGAATTTCTAGGCTTACAGGAAATATCTGCTATAATGCACTTATTTTCTTATCTATTACTATACTGCTGAATGCTCTTGTCCTCCTCAGTATACAACACAAGCCAAACATCACTTTTTTCGGTTCCAGTTATGTCCCTATACTCCCCCTATATTCACCGAAGTTGGTTGGGACTGACGTTATAACTGTAATCTCCACCTTACAAAGACTGGCTAATTATTTTGGACATAATTTTTACACGCCAAATACATTTATCGCATCAAGTTGGGCATATACTTTAAACAATGAAAAATACGAACAATAAATTAGCCTCGGAATGGATTGAAACTTTGTTTACTGAAAGGAATGCTTCTGGTGAAATTAAAGATAAAATTGCAGGCGACTGGGTGTTTGGAATGCGAGGGGGGTGAATGCTTTTAAGGGAAGAAAATTACGAGAAACTATGCACGAAAGAAATCTAGATATCCTATGCGTACCTGCAGTGAAAGAAAAGATTGTGACAGTAGAATAATAGAGAAGGGGAAGTTAAAGTAGGGACTCGAACTATGGTCAGAAGTAGATAGCGAATCACATGTCATAGCACATAGTTGCCAAGGAGCATGTCTCATTATGAATGAGAGAGCAGCAAATCATGTCCAGGGGCATAAAATTGTATCTCCCCGGAGCTGCGTTGCGGAACGAATGTGTTATTTAGATAAACAGCATGGGAATTCTAGATTAATCTGAAAATCCATACCCCCACCCCGCTCATACCACCTCGTACACTTCTCTTTCTCACTTTTCGCATATGAACTCCCTGATCCCCGGCTAGAACCGCGTGAGTCACGCTTACCCCGAAAGGGATATGGCTTAATGGTATAATAATAATAATAATAATAAAAGTATATATACATCTTTATTAATCACAATAAAATATAATACTAAAAAATTAAAAATAATGATATATATTAATTATGAAAGTGATAATAAATAAAATAACATAATTATATATAATATCAAAGTCGTTCTAAGAAAGCATCCAGAGGCGACTGTTGTCACCTCCAACGCTTGCGGCTGCTGTGTAAGAATAACAGCGGTATAAGACGCAGTCCAAGCTACATTATGTTCTTAATTTTGTACCTACAACATCATCGCTGAAGATTTCAAACATCATATTAAATCAATTCATAACATTCAAGTTAATCCGAGAATAAGTTTTAAAAAATAATAAGAGCTCATTTGCAATAAAAATTAGTGGAATTATTAGCAGAATTGGTTTTCAAACATTTTAACTTTTTTAACTCAAATTAAAACTTACTTCGTTTCATCGCATTTCTCACTCATCAAAAATTAAACTTTATTAAAATATATTTTTGTTTTATTGATCTGATTTTTCAGTGTTTTTCTGTTTGAACGGCAGATATTTTCCCATGTGAAACATAAATGAAAACTGTCAAAATTTCAAACATTTTCTGAAAGGGGCGGAATTGAAAGAATTAAAAGGTAGTTTTGAATTTAAGTGAACTGAAGTCAGTGTTCATGCACATATTGAAAAGATTAAAAGTTGGGTTTAAAGTGGTTTTTATTCATTCGGATTAGCTTGGGATTTACTCTTATTCATTCGGACTAGTATCGGATTCGATCGGTTTCAATTTCGAGATTTCCTACGGGTTCAAAAGGATTAGAATGTATTCACGGATGAGCCCTAAATTCTTTCGGAATGGACTCTTGGATTGGAAAGTTTATCAGGATGAGCTTCCGATTTAATCGGATTGGAGACAAGGCATAAAAAGGTGGGTTTGGTATAGAATCGGATCCATTCGGATTGAATTTGGAGTTGACGCAGATTGAAAAGGATTGAATAGAATTATAAGCGTGCTTCGGATTGTTTAGGATTAGTTCGGGTGTGGATAATTTTATGCAGCATTTTTACAAATTCTACCTGCAAAGCAATAATTTCCAAAGATGATTACAAAATATTTCAAAAAGTATATAAATTACGCAGCATAGAATTTTACGTACGAAAACACCCACGCTCAAGCGGGTAATAATTTTAATTCTCAATATTGTATGAAAAAGTTAACATTTTATTTTGACCTAAGTCCAAAACATCAACATCCACATTAAAAAGATATCAATGTAATTTTTGATGGATTCTTATAAACTAAATATATATAAAGACGATCAAATCAATAAGCATTAATGATTTTGTACATACCAATAATGGTGCTTAGAATGAGAAGGCCGAGAAAACTGGCGGTGACTATCATGAGGACAAGGTCACGTTGCACCTCGGTGAAATTCTCGATGAAGGTCGAGGTGGCATTTACGGTTCCATTGTAGGCCTCCTGTTCTGCGGAACCGTTCCATAAACTGCCTGCAGATGCGACCAGCAGGCTGATGTTTGGTACGGTTCCACGTGCTGCCATTCCCCATGTCCACCAGAGCTTCTCGCCGCCCATTACTGTACATCGAAAATCAATTATCTCATTTTCTAAACTCTAAAGGCTCCTTCTCTAGCTACTAACCTTGCAACACCACAACATTATTTCGCCTTTATACTAGAGTGTCTATTACATTAACAACAAAAATAAGGAGTATTATTTCTCAAGTGCCCAACACAAGCATCGATCGTGCTCAAATTTGGTCAAAGTGTAATCCTATTGGATGGAACTTTTTGGAGAAGAAAAATGTTTCCCCCTACAACTTCGATAGGATTTTCCATGCCTTTTCCATTGATCAAAGCGATTCTTTGAGAAACTAAATGTTTTCATTTTAAAAATGAAGGTCAAAACAATAAAAAAAAGAATGAAATAATAGTAAATAAATATAAATAAATAAAATGGAATAAAAAAGTTTAAAAACGCTCTGACCTGAATTATTCAAGGATATCATCTATTTTTGGCACTGTCTAGTACCACGAATTTTTTCGAAAGATAAACTAGGCAAGTTCAGTGCTAGGGATAGCATTGCGATATTATGGAAATTTTCGTAATACTCACAATCAGATGAGCTGGGAATGGGGTGGTATTACAAATAATACCGTGACAGTAGTCAATACCATTTTTTAAAATGCTCGTGATCAATAGAAAAGGCATGACAAATTTCATACAAACGGTTGTGAGAATTTTTTTTTTACTGATATTAAGAGATTTACGAATCGCGGCAGAGGCTGATATCCGCTATCTGCGCAAAACCAACGGAATGCATATTTCGGGTTGTTTCTCTTCAATTTCAATTTTGTTATTCTTTTTTGACTGAACAATTTTTGTCTTCTCATTTTTTTTCTTATCATGCATAGTTCGACCGGAAAGTTAAATTCATTAAATTCAATCAAAGTTTTCACGAATAAAACAAAATCTATGCGTCTTGTCAAATGTAGTTCCAAGCAATTTTGTAGATACTTTTTAGATGGACAATTTGGTTACTGAATAGTTTTTCGTTATAGAAAAATTATAAATACAACAACATTTCTTTAGATTAGATTTCTTTAAATAGATTCGCTAGAAAATGGAATTTTCAATTTTCTTAACAGAATTTTCGTCGGATAAAACCAGTACCGTCAATATTTACTGCAATCTGTAACAGTTAATTTTTACACGAAATCAATATCTCCTTGAGATGAGAATGTAAGCGAGAATCCGAAAAATTAAAAAAAATAAGTTTTTTTTAACTTTATTTTTTGGGGTAAAATATTGATTGTTCCAAAAAAGGCTCATGTTCAATGGGAGAGGGTTTGAACCCCTTTATCGAAATCGTAGTGTTAACAAAATTTTGTGTTATATTAACAGTATTACCAAAAACTACCATTCAACTGGACTACACTTTGCCCAATAATTCTGAGCCCGATCAAGCCCGATCAATTTTTGGGTTCGGATGGTTGAGAAATAATACCCTATAAATGAACCACTGATATCGACCAAAATTTATAATACCAAATTAACAAATGCGATAAAAGTCAGATTTTGTTTTTGATATATTTCTCATAAGAAAAGGCTGTAGGGAGACTCAAAATATGAAGTTATTTATTTCACTTTTTATTGAAATCCTACAATCATTAGATCACATTTTGAATGTTGAATACTCACTAAAATTATTAGAAATTAAGCTACAGATTAATATTTTTCACATTTTTCAAACATTATTGTTTTTTTTTCACCTTGACAAAGACTGATCTGAGATAAAAATGTTATACATGCAAGTTTTCGTTTATCTTGAAGATTATTAATTTTTTTAAACAATGACATAAATGAAGATTTAGATTTTCTTTCCAAAGTATATTGAATTTGGTAAAATATTGGACCCTGGAAAATGGATTTAGGGTGAGTGGGGGGAGAGGGTGGGGGCTACATCTACTCCAAATTTTTGCAGACAAAGGCATCGGAAATTTTAAAAATTTTTATGAAAAAAACATCTGAAAATGAATTTTATTTGTTTCACACGCAAAAAATTATTTGTAGAGAAAAAGTATCAAAAATAAAATATGTGCTTGGATAAGATCTACAACTTTTATGTACAACATTTTTATTTCAGATCAATATTTTTCAAGAGTTGGAGAAAACTATTTTTTGAAACAAATGAGAATTATTAATAATTTAATGTCTGTTAATCTGTGCCAAAATTCTTCTGGGACTTTCATTTGGTATGCAAAAGGAATCCGTAGACCATGTTGCTAATATATCCAAATTAATATTTGTATTTATTCTAAAATTTTCAAAAGTCCTTAGAAAAGACAACTAAAATAAAAAGTGTGAAAATGTTTTCCAAAAACCTCTCCTAAAAAACCCCCGTTTCAAGAATAAAACAATTCTAGATCTCCTTATAGTTTTCAGTCAAGACAATTGGAGACTATCATGTAGAATATAATGTAGACATTTCATGACATCTACAGCAGAATAATTAAACATATTATCACAAAAATTAGAATGTACTTCTTGTTTTCAATGACTGTTCCATCCACCTTCCGAGTTTTGAAAACTTTTCCACAGTTTTTGATATAATTAACTTTCCTATCAGCAGTTCCCGATTTTCTTTACAAAAATAGTTGAATGTATCGTTTCTCTAATTAGGTGAATAATTAGACTGCTTTATCCACGAAAGAAGTTTTATTATTTTGAATAAATCGAAACTTTATAAAGAATTCATGACATCATTAATCTGTCGAATGTAATAGTAGGGATCGATGCCCACAGCCTTGTTATGGTCGTATTTACATGTTTATCAAATACACATTAAATCGGTAAGTCTTTTAATAGCTTTTTATCAACTTTATTCAGAATTTTGATAGCAATTTTAATGACAATTTTCGTCGTAATGAAAATGCCGCGTTATGAATGCCAAGTTTTTATAATTGAAGTATAATTTTATCATTGTTAAAGAAAAGTTCCTATTTGAGTTTTTATAGACCACTCTCCACTTTTGTACCATAATATCATTTGAAAAAGAATAACAAAAATTAATAATATAAGCTTGTTATATGTCTCCTTTATGAACTATCTTTCATATTTCGATCTACATTATTATTATTATCTTTTATTAATCCTTAGTATAACTTTCGATTGAAATTCTGTAATAAAAAGGTATTCTGGCAATATGAAAGAAAGCATAAATGATACACGTAAATTGAAGTCTACTGTGTAAATAACAAGACGTTGAATGGAACGAGGAATGCTTCGTCTTAACGTTACTTGATTTTCTCTAGAAGTGATTGCGTTTCTCTAATTGATTCAGTTAATGAAACAAGTGTTGGATCTGAGTTCTATTTACTCAGACTCACATAATAATGTCTCCGAGATGGAAACTATCTTGTGAACACCTTTCAATACGTTTGGATGTAACTATTTAACTTTTCCTAATGCTGTTTGCGGAATTTGTTTTCAATTAATGCCAATCAATAAGAATTGATTAGTTAGAGTTACCAGATAATTCAAAAACATTAAAATAATAACATAATCAAAGTGAACTAGGCTATGACTAATTGGATTGACTAATGGCTATATATATTTTGCAATATAGATGTTTTAGAGTGGTCTCTAAAAACAAAACCAACTTTCTTGTCATTTCCCAGTTACCAGAAGTTGGTCCAATTCATAAGAATTACATTTTTCAGTCCTAAAAAAATGTTCAATTTGCATGTCGAATTTTTAACTACTGAATCGAAGCATTGAAAGCATTAGAAACTCTTCTAAATTTAAATTATTTACAATGAAAATAAAATAATTCTTAATTCATCAATTCGTCAAAGAATTTTAACAGACGTTTTTTGCACTAAGGGTTTTTTCTTCTTGTCAGGAAAAAGCATTATGTTCTTCCCTTATTCAGGTTACAGAAATTGACATAATATTAAATATTGATACAAATTAGCGTTCAGAAGCGGACCAATTTCTTTGAAAGAGTTTTAAAGATTCGAAAGATTTCCAGGGTTTAAAAGTATTTCAACATATTTTAAGGGATTTGAAGGATTGTAAAAGATATCAAGATATTTCAAGTGAATTCGTAGAATTTCCAAGAATTTTAATTATTTTATTTAAGTAATGTTCGAAGTTTTAAAACGTTTTAAGGAACTTTAAAAGATTCTTGAGATTTTATAGCAGTAAATTAATCATTAAAGGACTTGACATTATTTCAAAGATTTCAAGGATTTCTCAGAGGATTTCATATTATTAAAAAGGTTGAAGGACATTTGTAATGATTTTAAGTCACCTCGGAGAATGTTAAGAATTTTAAAGGATTTTTATTGGATGATTTTAGAATTGATAAATTTCCTAGGATAGTTGGATTGTAGGAAAGATTTGAAGATGATTTTAAATATTTTGGTTAAAATGTGGTTTAAAAACATTTCCTTAAATCTCGAAAGATTGGAGAGGATTTCATAGTATTGATAATATTCTAGCGAATTCAAAAAGATTCCAAAGGGTTTCAGAGTATTTCCCAGATTTACAAGTCTTTTGAAGGATTTTATAAGCTTTTCGAAAATTTCAGAAATTCTCAGGAATTTTGAGATCTGTCAATGAGGTATGGTTTGAGTTCTGGGTCTGCTGTTATTCCAAAATTTTGGCGGTTCGATCGCCCCTCTGTGGGATCGCAGCGTTAAGAAAATAAGAAAGTAAACGTCTTGAACGCAGGGCCCAAAATTTCTTTCCGTGCAGCATTTTTTGACCAACGATTCTGATTTTCATGAAAAACAAAAATAATCAGAAATTCCACTTAGCGATCAAACTATGCAGGATACGTAAAAGGATGAATCGACAAAAATTGTGCACCTAAAAATGATCTAAAACTTTGTTTTTTATTTATTTTTTGAATGAAGCATAATTTTTGTTCTATTTGTAAAAAACATTGTTGAAAATGAGAAAATTAATTTTTTCGACAAACGACACAAGCTACGAAAGAAGTGGTTCACTGAAAAAAGAGCTACAAATTTGTTATACACTCTTTTCATAAAAATCCATTTGAAATTTCAAAAGTTAACTTTCTGGGAAAACGATACAAGCTACAATCACATTTTATTTAACAACATTTTTCGCCTTAATTATATCAAAAAATTTGCTCAGAACTACTTCAGCATACGACGCGTATTTTTTGTTTCAATTGCAGAAAATAACATTGAAAATAAACAAATTGAATTTATGGAAGAATGACACCAGATGTAATAAAATGATTAATAACAAAATTAGATATTTCAATCGGATGTGCACGTTTTTACATTATAAAACCAATATAATGAAAATACGTCTGTTTCGATATCAATGAACGCATATTTTGAATTGTAGTACTATACATTTATTGAAATAATATATTTCACGCCTTGGCGTGAATCGAGAGAGTACAAAGCATGGTAACGCATGACGTGAACCAGAAATAAATTCTCGGAAGGACATAAACTCGGACACCTTAATTAATTAACGGATTTAAGTTTCCTGAAGATTTCGATGATTTCAAAGGATTTTAGAAACCCTCAAGGTATTTCAATAATTTTTCAAGGATATTAGGAAATATAATAACATGTCATGGAATCTCACGAGGTTTTCAAGGAATTTTAGATTTAAACGGATTGCAAAGATATGAAGTTATTTTATAATATTTCACGAGGTATGAAAGGAATTTCATATGATTTGAGAATTTTTATAGGATTTTCAAAATTGTAAGTATTTTTAATTTCTTTTAATTTTCAGGACTACATTTGTCAAAATGAATATTAAAAGAGTCATATATCGTTGAAGATGCTAGAATCTGCACAAAACGTACCAAATTTTTCTTTTTACATAGTGAAATTGAAAAATTGGAAACATCCAATACTGATGAAGACAGTGAAAATGTAATAATTCTGAAAAAACCATTAGAAATTGTACATTTCTAATTTTTTTCATCTGCTTAACACAACTAAAGTAACAAACTTCATAGACATTAAAAAACTAGGAACATTCCTGACTGACATTTTCACCTGACAAATTTAAAATTTCTTAAATATTGTAAGCCTTCAAATTTTAATCATTCTTAAAACATTGGAAATTATATGATTTATAATTAAAAACTTCACAAATAATGAATTCAAGCTTAATTAAATCATAAACAATCAGAGAATTCCAAGCTTCGTGTGAAATTGAAGTATTCTTGAATTATGATATTGAAACTGAGTCTTTAAGTATTAATACTTTCAGGAATGTGCATCTCACTTTTTGAACTTCATAATTTTAATCTAAATTGTAAGAACTTGAAAATCAATTCTAAGGCATTTCCATGCAAGCGGAATAATAAGGTATGATATAATAAACTGTTAAATAGACAAGACAGAAAAATGCGCGAGACAAAGAACAGGCGAAAAATAAGCGAAAATATAGGAGCTTCAATGTGGACAAAGTAAATAGATGAATTTAAAGATTATTATATATAATAGTAAAGTCATGATGTAATAATATTGACAGTAAAAAAAAATAAAAAAAATATTACCATTTGAATCCAAATGATAATATTTGTTGTAATTTTTTTTTACGTTCCAGTGAAGATGAAAAAAGTGAAGATTATCTACGCTTTTATCCCCCTGTAGATCCACGCCTGAAGGGAAAGTATAAAAAATTATATCAACGGAAAATAATTAGTGACACGTACATTAAAGTATTGATAATCAAACAATTCCATTTAAAAAAGTTGCATATTTGGTTGTAGTTGTGCACGGAAAAAATTAGTCGTTGAAATTTTGAATGACTGAGTCAACCAATCTAGGATAGGGTTAAACGTACGTCATAAATTGGAAGAATCGTCTTACAAATCTTGACTGATAAATGTTTAAAAAGTAGAAAGAGTTGTCGAAAGTACAAACTAATTTCAATGAAAATGTGAAGACCAGAGGAATAAAGTTCTTGAAACACTGATACACTAATGCTTCGAAGCTAGTCAATGAAACTTTCGATGACTCCTAACGAGTTTTTACAAAACAGTATAGCCAAGTTAAAAAAATATATATTTCGCGGTTATATTTACTATATTGTTATTCACATAGACTCACGCTTAAGTTATATTTATTTTTACAGATACACACCAACCTATGAAAAATCGAAAGAAGTTTTGCGGCGGGATTCGAACTACCTAATACCTATCGAACGCAACTTATCCCTAACCACTAGACCCCACGGCTAACTTAACACATTGAATATTTTGCACAAATGTCAGTGAAAAGTCAAATTTAAATCCGCGCTCATTTGTTCATTGCCGGTGACCGCGACTCCATTCAGACTGATACATATACCACTTCACCTGAGCATCCAATGTGACTGTACATTGTGAATATATAGATATGTAGAAGACAGTCAACGAATTCTTCGACAACTTATGAATCAGTTATTCGTTTCTGTGCTAGAGTTATTGTATTCCAAATCGTTTGGAATCTAGAGGACTTTTTATGAACAATTGAATGTTTGCCTTGAACCTTGTCAAAATCTGCTGAATAAAAATTCGAAAACTGATGTTCGTAGATTGTCTTCCAATAATTCGATGACTTTTTTAACTTTTTCGATGAAGTCTGCGGTTCTTTAATCAAAATTATACGAGATTCTAAACAAAAAGTGGCCTATCCTAGAATGGTTGACTAGTCAAGTGAAGTTTCAACAACTTATTTTTTCCGTGTGCTAATTAATAAACATCTAGTGTCTAGTGTTCTTGATAGTGACAGTTCACATGTATTTTCAAATTGATTTGTTCAATTCTGTCGTAAAATTATCAAACTATTTTTATACATAATTAACTGTTTATTTGGGTCTCAAATTGAATAATTTTATGAGTTCCCCATACTTTTAAACGTGTTCCAATTTAGGATAAGACATTTATTGCAAAGTTTCTGATGAATCAGTGTCTTTGTATAACCAAAATAAATGGGAAATGTGAACAGATAAAGCTCAGTTTGAGGCTTTCCTGGCTTGATGGATTTTCAAGTGTCACTAGCAAAGTTTGACACTTTCTCTCTAAGCAAGCGCTTCAGTGGCTACCAAATCCGATTCGGAATATAGAAAGTCCATCTGACATACTATGTATTTTCACTGATACTGCACATTCTATATAGTATTACGGAATGTTCTGTAAAATTGGCCCTGGATAAGCTGGAAATGAGCTTGTCTTACCATTAAAGGTATGAAAATGACTAAAAATGTTTCGGTTTTGAGTTTATTTTATGTACATTGTACATATTCAAGTTGAACCCATAAAAATGTAAAAGCTTGAACTTGCATGCTTTCTAAAGTAATTAATCTGAGAATTACTAAAGTGTACTCAAATTCAGTTTGGAATACCGACGATACCAAGTTAATTATTATTCCATTTTCTCAGAAATTGGATCCATTTCAAATCAGGCGGATTCTCAACAAATGTTTGTTTAAATTTTCAAATTGAAATTCAATTTCATCTTATCAAACAATAGATGTATAATTCTTAATTTGTTCATTCAATTTTCTTCAACTCACCTTCATTAATCCTACGTTAATCATCCTTACTCCTATGTAAAAATTTGTCGAGAAAATACAGCATTATTCCTTTTTTCTATGAGTGAGACAGAAGTCAGTCGATCCATTTTGTAGGTTCTTGTAATTAAAAAGTTTGTCGATAGTGGACTGAAACAGAGAACAACACAAATTAAAGACTTTGCGGCTGAAAAATTAAAAATTTTAAGTTGAATTTTTTCAAAGTTCCGATAAGGCAGTATAAACCATTTTATACATAGAATAGTAAATTAGTTCATCGGGTTTATAATCCGACTCCTGGATGAACGTGTTCTATAGAAATTCATGTACATATGTATGCATATAGCGTTTCTGCGTGTGCGTTTAGCAATCGTATTTACGAAATAGGTATCATGAAACTGCTATTTATTCCACAATTCGTACGTTCGTTATGACTTTAAAAAAGGAGCAAAAAAACTGATGGCGGAATTCATTCAAGAATCTAAATCTATCAATTATTCCATATAAAAAGTAGTCGTGAAATTTTTACTGCAGAATTATTGTATGAAATAACGTCTTTCTTGGAAAATCTTCCTAGTGGCTTGAATCTCGAGAATTCTGAGAATATGAAAAATCACAATCAAATTAAATCTACCAGTAAAGGAGAAATTTAAAAAACCCGGCTATGAATATAAAATTTAGTAGAAAATATTTCGGATTTATGTTCATTTGCAAGAATTTGAAAACTGTTATAGAAGTGAATTTGGCAATGATATATGTAAATGTGAAGTACAGTCATAAAATATTATATACGAATATAAAATATTGATGAGAGATATAAATGGTGTGGTAAAAATATTCTTTTGCAAAAAGTTTTTATAGTCAGAAGAGAGTTTATTGGTCCGAAAGGCTAATGCATAATTCATGTGTACAATTCGTATATAAACTGGATTCTATATATACAATTATACACACACACACGTAAAGCAATTTTTCAGGTTAGCACCCTCTCTCGGCGAAATCCTGCGGTTGTCCTTATGACAAACTGTAGCTATATATATATATATATATATATATATATATATA
>CAKNXH010000229.1:706164-729488 GCA_932178445.1 Andricus quercusramuli
CTGTACACGTGCACAGTTGTCCAAGTGACAACTGTGCACGTCTAAATATCGACGTGCACAGTTGTCCAAGTACCATCTGTGCACGTGCACAGTTGTCCAAATGACAACTGTACACGTCGAAATTTCGACGTGCACAGATGGGCTCCTGTGGTCTTGGACGTGCACAGATGGACGTGCACAGTTGTCCGTCCGGCCATCGACGTGCACAGTTGGGCATGTGCAAAGTTGCTACGTGCAAAGTTGTCCGTCACCCACGAAGGGACACTTTTTAGGAAGAGTCAATAATGATAGTCGAATTGATCTAAAAAATAAGAATTCTCATCAAAAATGTATTGGTTGAAATTTTAACAAACAAAAAAGAAAGATTTCAATTTTGAATCAGGAATAGTTGAGTTCAACGAAAAAGACGGAATTTCAACAAAATAGTCCATACGAATGAAAATTAGTCTGCTCAAGTTACAGGATTTTCAGTTAAAATAGGGACAGCATACATTTTCTGTGATGCTTACCGAATTTTCTGCAGAGTTTACTGATTTTTCAGTAATTTTACAAATTTACGGATAATTTCCATAAAATGTACAGACTGACAACCTGATAGTTAAATTTTCCACGAAAGTAATAGAATTTTCAACGAATTTTTCCTACAAAAAAATCGATTTTTCCACCCGAAAATGTATCATTTTCAACAGAAAAATTAATTTTCAACCAATTAGTTAAATTTTGATCTGAAAGTGTTTAATTTCTAGCCAAAAATTAAATAATTAAATTCTTAATTAAAAAAAAAAAAAATTCCAACAAAATAGTTAAATTTTAAAGCAATGAGGTGGACCGATAACCATGACATACATTTTTTATAAAGTAGTTCAAGTTTCAACCAAGCATTTCAATTTTTGATAAAAAGTGTATTTCTCAACGACAATTATAATAGTTGATATTTCAGCCAAGAAAAGATTTTAGTTTTATTCAAAAAACTGTCGAATTCAACCAAAAGAGATAAATTCTAGACCAAAAATAAAATAGCAGACTTTTCTATTAAACAGAATTACCTTTTAAAGCAAGAAAAGTTGAATTTTTTTATTGGGTTCTATTAATTTAGTTCGCATCCAAGCATAAAATGAGAAAAAGGTGAAGTTTCTGGAAAACTGGAACCAAGAGAGGAAATCTTTTCAAAAAAGGGTAAATTGAGGAGTACGAGAAACAGTATGAATTCAGTATTCAGATGCTTTACTTGTAAAATAAAATCAATAATTTTAATTTTCCAATTAAAAATTGTTATTCACATTTATATTTCTCATGTGTTGTGTCATATTTTGCGTTAGCCCTCTCCCCCTACGGCACAAATCGTCAAAACTCTGACTAAGTATAGCTAAATTCTAGCTATGTGTATATGAAGCAACGTTAAGATATTGATCTATGCGTAACATATTTAACCATACCATCATCATTATATTTTTCTTGATGTCGATTATTATATATTATGTGCGCCACATTACCCGATGCTCTCCTATCTGAAAATATAATTCCTCTCTCGATAAGGAACGTATAGGATTGATAATTAAGTAATATAATTTTGAGTATAAGAAACCGGATTATGAATATTTTAGTGAATTTCAAAGTTCAAACTAAGTTACAAAAGCCATTTACATCTCCTCTGAGAGATTTCGTTCCTTATTAAATCTGAACTGTCCACAGAATGTATCTCAGACTCAAGAGAACTGAGAATGTATCCGCTTGCAACACGGTTTCTGCGTGAGCCAAGTAAAGGGTTTCGCCTGTTTGTATAATCCAATGAGGAACTGACGTTGAGGTAGAATTACTCCACTTGACTCATAGTACATTCCTATATAATATAATATAACGTAATGGAATGAAATATAAGCGAAACTTAAGTTTCAAATGAAAGCCTGATCCAAGTTTTAACTGTTAATTCATTTAATCAATTTTTTATTTCATCAAATCTGAAAGCAGTAATTATTCTCTTCGAAGAAATTTACATATTCTTCTACAGTTCTTGCAAAAAACTATCAACTTTTTGTTTCCCATTCTGGAAAAAATGGAGTCTTTTAAAGATAGAAAATAATCTTTAAAATCTTATTGGTTTTGGAAATATACCAAGAAAAAAAATAGCATCAAATATTCGGGTCGTGTTATGCTGTATTAGTCTGCAGAACACGTGACTCGGATACTTCAGACTATGGGCGATATTCGTGCGAGACTTGCTTTATTCTTCACACACGATAACTTACACTAAGAGCTCTCTTTTGGTTGAGCACTTTAGGCTACGATAGAAACATAACAAATGAGGCAGGAAGGCAACTAAAATCGATTAAGACCATTTGATCGCAAAATGAAAGGAAGCTCTTCTCTCCAGATATCAGACACCAGAAACTTTTTTAACATCCCTTTTTTAAATGATAGGAAATTAAGAACTTGACTAATTTTGTCGGATAAATTTCCGGAGAGAAGTAACTTTCGATTAATTTGAAAGTGCGTATATTCATGTATTTTGACTCGCTGAATACGAAAATTATTATTCTTATATCATCAAGCCAAATCCAAAAGTAGGAAAGGGAAGTTTAGGAGACGATATAAGTAGGGGACGGAGACGGTCATAGATTTTTGGATTGATCTAGAATTCCCGTGCTGTTTATTTACACAACACGTTCGTTCGGCAACACTGCTCATACCCAGGTCGCTGATCAATTTCCCTAGCGAGCACCCCAGACAAGAAGCTTCTCAAAATCATTATGCAAAGCTCTCCACTCGGGCCCATTCGTATACAAGGTCTTTCGTTTCAGCCGTATCTCGCACCACTGCAACTAACACTCTTCATCATGCATTTCTTGTAAATTATGTGTCGCCACACTTTTCTGTTCTGGCATATGTACCTCTTTAGTTTTCTTCACGCTCATGCATTTTATCATGCAGGCTCTTGTGTTTCTATGGCTTTTCATACCTTTTTGTTCTAGGGTCTTATTCACACATTTCCACCATTCGTTTCTCGTTCTGCCTCTAGGTACGTTACTATTTACTTTACCTACATACACGTTAACTTTACGGGGACATATCATCTCACATGCGGCAAGTCTCTCTGTGGCAAGTCGCACCTGCAGCATGTCACATCTCTGGCATGACACACCTGCAGCATGTCACACTTACAGCATGTCATATCTGCGGCTTGTCACATCTGCGGCATGTCACAACTGCGCCATGTCTATCTAGCGGCTTCTCTCCCGCGCGGCATTTCTCACAGTGAAATGGACATTTTCGCTGCATCTCTCACAGCACCCCTATGACTGGTCTAAGAAATAATGCTGGTCAAACCCCTACCTCTTTTCCAACGTTCACTGGGGGCGGAAATGCTCCCCTGTGACTGGCCACAGAAATAATATTGGTCTAATCCATTTCCACTGGTGAGAGATGCCACTAGGTAGAGATGCCGCAGTTGTGACATGCCGCAGATAAGACATGCCGCAGATGAGACATGCTGCAATGTGACATGCTGCAGATGTGACATGCCGCAGATGTGACATGCCGCAGGTGTGGCTCGCCGCAGAGAGACTTGCCGCTTGTGAGATGATGGGGACCCAACTTTAATCCTATCTTTTTTTTTTGTAGGTCCAGGTCTCGATACCGTACAGCACAGTGGGTGCAAGCATATAATCATTATATATTGCCATCTTAGCTTCATTTTTTATACTGTTTGGTCACCCTTTCCTCCAAACACCCTTATTTTGTATCTATTGACATTAATATTTAGACTCATGTTCTTCATGCTAGTACTCAGTCTTCGCAAAATTCTCTGAAAGCCTTTGATTGACTCTACCATCGCAACTTTATCATCTGCAAACGCCTACCTAAGCAACTCCACTGTCCGAGATCCACACGATCTTAGTCGAGGCGGGCAATTCTTTGACACTTATCCATGAATATAATAAATAGCGAAGAGAAGATAACGCATCCTTGTCTAACACCTTGCTTAATATCAAACCAGTCACTTAGTGCCCATTTATTCTCACACTCGCTTTGCTACCTGAATATATTGTTTTTAGCGCTTTTGAGAGCCATCCATTGGCTACGTATTCTTTTACGGCTTCCGAAAGCTTACTTCTATCCACCTGAATAAACGCTTTTTTCAGATAAACAAATACGCAAAAACATTTTTTGTTTACCTTCAATCTTTTGTCTCTGATTTGTCTCAAGCTAAGTATCTGATGCGCAAATGATCTTCCTGGCATAATAAATAATGATAAATAACAAATGATTACTAAATAATCATGCATCCACATTGAACTTTATCATCTCTTCTGTTATTTTCATTACCACAATAATAAGTGTTTCCGAATATATTTTGCTTACGAACCCGAGCAGGCTGATACTTTCGTGATTATTGCATTTGCTTCTATCGTCCCTTTCTTTGTATATTTGTCAGGGAAAATGAAAAATTGGTCAGGGAAAGTTAGATAATTTTTGAAATGAAGTTTATGACCACCCTAACATATTATTGTTATTATTGTCGTGTTAGGCTGGTCCATTTAAGTCACGTAGAACTGCGGTTAAAACCTATTGTACAATGCCCTTTATTTCAAAACCACGGTGAAACAGAGGTACATGTATGGTTGAACGAGTTTACTCTTTGTGAAGGATTCAAATATTTTGTTTAGAAATTCATTTTTTTTTATTAAATTCAACTGTTTCTTTTTATTAAAATCTTTTTTTGATGTTGATATATCTGCGATTAAATTATTCATTGAGAATTCATCTTTTTTGTTGCAATTTGAATTACTAGGTAGAAGATTGAACCACATTGTTACAGATTAATTTTTTGTTTGAAGGCTTATCTCTTTGACAGAAAATTCAGCTATTTTGTTAAAAATTCTCTCTTTTTTTGGTTCAAAATTAATTTTTTAAAATGAAAATGTAACTTTTTACATTTTTGTTTTAGCATATTAGTCGAAAATTCCTCTCTTATGGTAGAAAAAAATGTCGTTCATTGAAGTTCTGTTAAAGATGCATCACTTTAGTTCAAAATTCATCTCCTTGGTTGAAAATTGAACTATTTTTTTGCCTTTGTAGTTTTGTAGAAACTTCGTTTTCTTAATTGAAACCCAGTCTTTTTTGGGCGAGGGTTGAACTGCTTTCTTAAAAATTATTTTTTCGGTTGCAGATTCATCACTTTAGTTGAAAATTCATGTTTTGATTGAAAGTTGACTATTTTGTTGATATTTTTTTCAAAATATCAAGCATTATATTCTACGTTTAGAATTCATCTTTTTTTTCAATTCGACTTTTCGGGTTGAAAATTGAACTGCTTTTGGTGGAAGTTTCGTCTTCTTTGTTTGAAAATTTCACTATTTGATTAAATATTTATCTCCGTAAGCAGAAAATTTTAGTATTTGTTCAATGATTTAACTATTTTATGGAGATTCAATTATTTTGTTGGAAATTCAAGTGTTTTGTTAAAAAGACATATATTCTGTTCGAAAATTGAAATTTTTTCTTGATGTTCAATCTTTTTGTTTGAGGATTTGACCACTTAGTTAGAAATTCTTTTTTGTAGGTTGAAAATTCAGCAATTTCGTTGAAAATTCAACTATCCGGTGAGAATTTCATTATTTTGTTGAAAATTAAACTATTTGATAGAAAAACATAGTTCTTTGTGGAGAATTCAACTGTTTCGTTGAACTTTCGTCTATTTGGGCAAAAAGGTTAAGTTTATGGTAGAAAAGTCAACAATTTTTGTACATAAAAAAAGTTCTATCATTCTGAAACTAAAAATATTACAGAATATTTATTTCTTTGCTGAATTGAAAGGATCAAAAATGTTATTTGACAGAACTGTGGGTCAAAAGCATTATTTAAACTAAAATGTGTTTTCGAATATTTCGTTTAAATTTTCGTCCCCAAGGGTGTGGAACTTTGCGTTCATGATACGAATGGACCCGTATTTGCGATTTTTCAAATTATATTAATTGAATTTTTCAGAAAAAAATCAACGACTAGGGTTAAGTGATGATTATTCGAAACTTCATATATTGAACGGCGGTAAGTTTGTCGTTTCATGAATTGGCGAGACTTGACAGACAGTAAAACTCTTATCTATTACATTAACTGTCTAAAGGTGCTTGCGGGCTTCATGAAACGGCTAAAAATTCTAGACAGATAGTGTTACTCTCGATTATTACACCATTTGCTATGAGTCCATTAACTATTCATACATTTCATGAAATGTCTAATTACACTAAGTGGCTACGACATATACTCTTCAGAATAGAAAATTCTTGTGTTCTTAAAGGCTAAACTCCTATAACTATCTAGTATTTTATTTCAAATTTATTTTAATTGAAAATTGTAAAACATCAAAAAAGTAATTTTTCCACTTCTCCAACACTTTGTTGTGAGACGTTTTCCTGGAAATTTCCCTCGGTAGCAATGCTTATCCCAAGAGTGATCACTGAATGCGTATAAGTGATTCTACATCTACTACATGTGTGACGTAAGCACAGATAGAAGCTTTAAAGTACATAAATCGGAAGATTCTGTTGCAAGTTTAACTTTTCATAGTGGCACGTCAGACTTTTAGACGTGCCACAACGAGGGAAGTTTTTAATTGCCCGTGGGATCGTAAAGTTTAAGTCACGTGGTCCATAAATCTGATTACGCCATTCACACGTATGCTCGAGATAGAGAAATAAAATGCCTTTAAGAGCAATGTATGTTGGTCCATAGTGAACATTAGTAATTTATTTGATTCCTCAGATAATGTTAAAGACGCTTTATCTGGAGCGAGGGTAGTTCACATGAATTTTCCATGAATTGTAACTACGATCGATCTTGCTACAAGGATGTTAAAGGAATCGTAAACGATTTTTCTCGTTTGTGTTTTACATTTTTTATGTACTCTGTTTTCACTCCTGCTTGCAGTAATAAATTTAAAGGCGAGTGAAACTCGAAGTGTTGAAATTCGATAGCAATAAAGTTTCAGATTTTTTCAGAAGGCTTATAATAAACATCCATTGAAAAGACTCTCCAAAGACTGAAAAGTGCAAAGTTGAAGAGTCATTATTGTTCTTTTTTGCAAATTTTAATACGTTCAGATATAAAAAGGTTTTCAATCTTTAAACACGGACATGAAACTTTATATCAATATTTTGACACGGTTGATTTTTGATCTCAAACTAACTTCGAGTTTTATAATTTGGAATTATATTGATATACAAAAAAGTATAATTCAAAGTAACTGTATTCATTTACTGAATAAATTCAGCATTCATTGAACTTAATACTGGCTTCATTTGAATGATTTCTTAGACTAAAATGGAATTCATTCAAATCAAATAAAAAATGGTCAAGAATCCTGTGGAACAGGATGATATCTCCTTATTAATAAATATGGTGGCTAGGTGCGATTGTCTGGACATCTTCAGCTCGCAGAATATGAGGAAGCCTCGTTGAAAATTCTGCATGGTTTACAAACCATTTTCATATCTAACAAGAGATTGGTATTTTCGTATATGGCTGCATACCAGACTGAATTAAAAATTAAAGTGCTCTCGGAATTAATTTCAATTTCTGCAGAGAAATCTCTTTTTGAGAATTCCATATCTAGGCGATGCGCTCGGTCTTTGTACTTCCACCACATTTCGGAATAGACCTTCTAATATTAAAGGTCAAAGCATCGACAACTGTAATTTTGTGATTGTGAACTCTCTTTCGTTATAATTAACAAGCTGCGCATCCTATAAAAAACCATTTTGCCATCAAACATTCTATCGCCACTTTTGTCGTTTCTCCATAAATTCAATTGGCTTATTTTCAATGATATTTTTCACGATTTAAACCAAAAATACGCATCCTAGCGTAGAGTGGTTCTGAGAAAATGTCTAGATATAATTTAGGCGAAAATTATTGTTGAATAAAATGTTATTCCAACTTGTGTCTTTTTTACAAGAAGTTAATTTTTTTATTTTCAATGTTATTTCTTTGTTATATATTTTATATAACAAGATTTTTAATTATTGACTAAAATAAATTCATCGTGAATAAAGATAGGATAACATTTGAAAACATTATTTTTTCAAATGTGAATTTTATATTTATTATTTTGTAATGCTGTTGAGTCAATCCAGATTTTTTCAATTTGAGAAATGAAAATGTGAACGTTGCGGGTCTTCGTATATTTAAATTTCATACAATTAAAAATAGTTATTGTGGCAAAAAAGTCAACAATAACAAGTGATATTTCAGACATTTGACATTTGAAAAGCCTGGCAGCGTGCCTTATTTTGAAATCAATATAAATATTTTAGAATACGTCAAAAAATGTCAAGTTGAATTGACAGGGTGTCTAGCGATTCTTGAAAAAAAATTCAAGGTCTTTTCCAGGTTTTCAAGGTCCAGAAATTAAGTTTTTAAAGGTACATTTTTTGCATGTCAAATAACGAAATAACGGTTGTAACAAATGAGCTAATGTATTTTGTAAATGGAAAGACATTTTAAATGATAGCAGAGGAATAAATCAACTTTTTTTAAAATAAGCATACATTTTTTGCGAACATCAATGAGACTTAAAAAATTCGTTTCTGTGTTAAGAGGAAAAAGAATAACTTATAAAATAATACGCAATGGTAAATTGTTTTTATTGCAGTCCATGCATAAATCTCTTTTGAGTCTCTAAGCTCTCTACATACACGTATTATATTCTATAATCACTTTTAGGAGCGATTTACAATCTTTCAGGTCACATATTGTTCAAGTTACAAAAGATAAATTATCTTATATATAATATCAACAAAGGATAAATTAACATTTATTTCTTCTAATTTTTAAGAACTTTTCAACTGCAAGATTTCTTCATCTAAACGAGCAGTTTCCTTTATAGCGTCATTCATAATTTTCTTTTACTTAACTTCTAATTCTTTTAAAGCTTCATCATCCTTACGTTTTTGGCTTTTCAATTTTTCCACTTCTTCTTTGTCTTTCTTTTCTTTGGCAAGACCTTCCTTGTACCATGAATGCGCGTTACGTGCAGCATGAATTAAAGGTTTGGTTACAACGAAGTTTTCAACCTTACCACCACTTGCTTTTATCGCATCGTATATTAATCTTTGTGCGATCAAAGATTTTTCTGTTTGGTTTTCAACTAAAATTTGTTTATTCACAGAAAACCCTCTTTCAAGTGCCGCATTACCGTGAGAAAGAATCAATACGCTTTTGATGAAATGGAACAGGTTAGCATACTTCTCGAAGCCATAAAGTGTAATTAATTCAGTCCAAAAATGATCTACGCGAATTCTTGACCTAGAAAAATCTTTGAATTTTTCTACAATACCTGTTCGCGAGCATAGATCTTTAAACTCCCAATCTACCTTGTCGGCCAGTTTTCCCGAGATCAATCCATTTGAAACATACAATTCCAAAGCTTTAGATAGACCTTTTTCAGCTATGTCATTTTCGATAGCAACAGCTGGATCTAGAAAAGAAACTGCTTTTACAATCGGATATTTCAACGGAGATCTCTCCATAAGTTTTATGACAAATGTTTGCAGACATTTGCGACAGTTATTTTTAAATTGAACAATTTCAAGATCCGAAGCACCTTTGATCTGACGCAAGGCATGTTTAGTGGCATAACCGAGTTTAACGTCTTTTGCTGTTAGCAAAGTTTCAGACTTCTTTAAATCTATCTTGGAAATTTCTGTCTTTTCTAAAACGTCCTTTTCAACAATTTGCGACAAAAGATTTTTACATATTAGTAACAGTTCGTTAAAAAGGAATGGAATCAGAGGTTCATTCGACTGAAATTCTGTAAGAAAACGCTGTAAATCATTTGCAAAACTTTCAAAAAATGATAGCTTTGCTACCAATAATTTGTCTTTTAATTTCTCCGCAACGATCTTAAAACTTTGACAATCTGGAACCCGATTCTCTTTGGTTACTTTCTCTACGTATTTCTGCAGATTTGGTAAAATTATACGAATTCGTTCAGCTACAGGAAGATTTTCAAGCCAGCGACTCGGGCAGAACTTTTCTGGGAAAACTATCGAATTTGATGCATTATAATAATCCGCTCGACGGGCAGGAACGTTCTTGAACAAATTGTAACAAGATCGTAAAAATTCCGCGAGTTCCCACCCTGTACTTTTTATCCCAGTTTTGAATCCGCCATTTACGACATGTAAACCGCACGAACCTGCGTCCAATAACTGACGCCCTTTAGTTTCATGATTCTCTTTGAAATCCGCTTGTAATTTTCTAAAGAAACTAATGTTCACATTCGGGCCATCCATAGACACCTGAATTAATTTATTCTGCAGATGTGTTGGTATATTACTTTGAAAAGCTTGTAAAAGATCATTAGCTGTTGTATGACCTAAGAAGCAGGATGTAAAATACCGAGTGGAAACTTCGTTTGATTTATTATCCCAGAAACGAACTGAGAGATCCATTTGCTGTTTCTGGCTAATCTTATTCAAACATTCATCAAATCCAAAAACGACCATACTACATTCTAATAGCAGACTTTTTAGTTCACTTAAAAAATAAGAGCTTAACCCATAAACTGTCATATAAGAAACTTTGGCTTTGCTTAGTTGCACTCTCCTTCCAATTAGACTATCTGGTAGTGCTACTTTAGTAATAGATACATAAGACTCAATATCGCGAAGTGAACTGTGATGCAAGACGCCATTGAGACACCAAATTATTTCAGCTTTTGTTACCTCTTCATTCAGAAGGAAACTCTGAACGTTTGTCGGTTTCGGTAAAATATTCATATTGACAGTATTAGACGCCAATGTACAGTGTAGAGGACAGTTATTATTACAAATTGCACAATTAGAAGTAGATAGTACAATAGTGTCACGAGTTGATTTGATTCAGGCAATGTGTTAGATTTAGTATTATCTACGATAGAACCGTCACAGGCAATACTTGTGGTTGCGAGTGTGTCTTGAGACGTTGTTTTTGAAGAATTGTAGAAGACCGGCAGTAAATTTTGTGTTTGAATACGTTGTATATGCTTCTTCCCCTTTGCATGACTTTCTAGGGCACATCTTCCCATAGTACGTAGCGAAATTGTTACTCTGCATAACGAGCAAAGAGCAGAATATTTGTCGGTTAATACAGGTCCCACCCATGGAAACTCTTTGTCATAGTTCTGAAGATAAGCGGAACTCTTTTGTTTCGGCATTTTTTTCGATTCTATAAGAAAAATAATCATACATTTTTCGACTTATTGTACGCTACTTACACTTTGTAAGAAATCATTACTTCTACAATTAAATTAAATATATTGTATAAAACTTCAGAAACGATAAATAGTATAAGACAATTTATGTTTCTGGTTAGTTGTATAAATTTGAAATCTCTTATTTTGCATAGTATATAGAGATTTTTTTTCAAAATAGCATGAAAGATGTGAAAATTCCGGTGACTTCAGAATGAAGTTGTTTTGCCAATTTTTTAGAAAGATATTGTCTGTTATTTCTTAAATTATAAATAACTCATGAAATAGATCATTTTATATTTTCTTGGTCTTCATTTTAAAGGGAAATTTACGTAGAAAATCAGTAATATATCAATAAGATTTTATAATAAAAATAAGGAATTCAAGGTACTCATACTCGAATGAGCGATTTAAAAAAATTACGAATACAAAAGTAAAGTACAATTAGTTAAATTATCTTTGATTTTATATCAATTAGTGTTAAAAATGCCTTTTTTAACACTATTTATAAATTTGATTTTTTACAACTTTTTTTCTAAGTTCAGACTGGCAGGAACCAGGGAAAAATAAAAAAAATCTTAATACGTTAGTGATATTCTACGAAAATTTCTTTTTAAAATAATTGAAGGACATTTAAGAAAGTTAATTATTTTCGGGAGTTATTCATAATTTCAAAGAAATTAAAAAAAAAAATTATTTTATGTATTATCTGCAAAACGATCAAACTTAGATAATCGATGAAAACTGTTGAAAAAAAAATCTGACTGGATTAATTTTTGTTGAATACTGAAGTATAATAAATAAATTAATGAATGAAACAAAATTGGATTCGATCACGACTTTTTTTTCTTCAGCGGTTTTCGTCGATTATTATCTAAATTTGCTCGTTTGGCAGATCCGTCTTTCTTAAATATTACGGCATGATTGGACCCACACGGTCTCATATATAAAAATTTCATTGACAAAAACAATAGACATTCTATAATTTAAAAAAATAGGTATAAAAATCCTTGCTACTCTACTATTTTTTGCAAATACGTGACGTTTTAGGTTATGTATACATTTTTCCACTATATTCGAAAATCGAGAACTCGATATTTAACGAACAAAGCAGAATCATAAAATAATGTATAAACGAATCTGAAAATCTAGAAAATGTTAAAATGGAAAATGACTCTAAATTCTTTTTCTCATTTATTGAAAATTAACTGTGAAAAATAGCAAAAAACTCTTTGTAAGTAACCGGTAACATTTTTGGTAAAACGTGTAACTATAATTAAGATTTTCAGTTTACGTTCATTTTGTTAGTCCAAAGAAAAGAAAGTACTTTTTAATTACCAAAGTGATCTATCCATTCACATTTTTTTTTAATTTCAAGTTAACTACTGCACAGACACAAACGTGTACGCGGTTTGTGAAAAATGTATGCAAGGAATGGCTGACGCACGTGTTGCATTTGTTTTTAGAAATTACTAGAAACGACTACGGCCAAATCTTTGCTACGGCCCAGGGTTGCCAGATTACCACCTAACAAAGTCACGAGTGGAGGACGCAGGAGTAGCTCAAAAAAAGGCGGAAGCAAAGATATTATCTTTGGCGGAAGTTTCAAAATCCCAAATAGCGCATACAAAGTTTAAATAAGGAGCGTAACACTCGACAGATGTCACTGAAAATGCGCGTTGGTAAGACAGAATAAAAGATTTTAATTACTCTTCACATTTATACAAAATGAATTTTTTGCAAGAAAAACAATTTTAATACAAGGTTCTCATGCAAAATTCAAGGTGATTTCCAGGTTTTCAAGGTTCAAAAAAAATTCAAGGTGAATTCCAGGTTTTCAAGGTTTTCAAGGGTCGCTAGACACCCTGATTGAGTAAGAGCTTCTATCTCCTGATTGAATTAATCAATTTGAGCGATTTTTTTTAAGTCGATAGGAAATTTACTCTGGAAGGCGGAAAAAATATTTATATTCCGTTTTGTATAACGGGGAAAAATTTATTTACAAAAATCCGAAGAGAAATTTTCGTATCTTTTTCGAAAATTCATAAAACCGCCAGGTATTCTGTACCCAGTGTGTATCATGAGGGTTAATTTAACTAAGAATTATTATATAATATTTTTGTATATATAATGAAACCTTTGCATTTCTGTTTTAAAATATCAATTTTCGATAAAAATACTAACATTATTGTTCAAATATTTTAAATCTTCTCCTAATCTTAATGTTTTCTGTTTAAAATAACCGATTTTCGGTGAAAAATGTTTAAATAATCTGAAATTGTTCAAAAATTCCAAATCTTCTTTTAAATATAATTTTTATAATCAAAAATATCAATTTTCGTTGAAAAACCCTAACATAATCCAAAATTGTTCAAATATTCTAACTGTTGTTCAATTCTTGTTTAATTTCTTCTCCATATGATTTTTATAATTGAAAATACCACTTTCTGACGAAAAACACTATACAAATCCAAAATTCATCGAACTTGTAAATATTATTTTGAACAAAACTAATTTTTTTTTAATACAAATTTCAGGTGAAAGACACGAACGTAACAAACACGATACCTAGTATGAGTATATTGTAAGTAACAGAATTTTGTAAACCAATTTCTGTAATTTCTTACGTTTATGATCAATAAAGAGTCTTTCAAACAAAAACTTAACACCTCTGTTCTACTACGAGGTCCAATATTATAACGGCGCTCACTTACGCCGCTAGAAAAGAGATATATTACGGTCAATCCGTAAGCAGTAGAATACGTTCATTTTGTGCGGCTACCATGAAAGAAAATGCAAATTTTCTTCAAAAGAAAATGATTTTATATAAAAAATACTAATAATTTGCTACGAAAAATTTCCACATAACAGAAAATTGTCCAAATTTGTGAATCTTTTTTAAAACCTTTTTTTTTATTATTAAAAATATCAATTTTCAATTAATAACAATAACGTAATCCGAATTGTTTGAAGATTTCAAATCTTGTTCAAATTATAATAATTTTTGGTTTAAAATACATGCAATACCAATTTTTGATGTAAAAACACCAACTTAACCTGAATTTGCTAAAAATTATGAGTCTTAAATATCTGCAAATTTTTCTTCAAAATCTCAATTATCGATAATAACAATAACCAGACCCAAGAGCGTAATTTGTTAAAAAGGTATGAACCTCTGAAATCTAATAATTTCTAATTAAAAATACTCGTTTTCGGTGTAAAATGCTAACATAACGTTAAATTGTCAAAAATTACGAATCTCGATCTCGGTTCGCTCCAAATACAATTGTATATATTTTCTTCATCAGGGCGGCAGAATAAAGATGAGCAAACATGTAGTTATTAAAATATATACGTCAAGATATATTTCTTAGGAAAAATTAAATTAAAGGTCTCATTTTACAAAAGAAGGAAAAAATAAGAAAAAAAAGCTTCAATAAAATATTGATTTGAATTTGAATCCCATCACGGTGAAAGACTGCACTTGGAAAACAGTTTTTACGGAAATAATTTAAAATAAAGGGTATTCCCGTGATTCAAGAGCAAGTTGAGAAAAGGATATGCAAATGCGGAAATACATATTATTCTGGCTCTATAGGAACGAAGATCCTCCGTAGTACTATCGGATTTTTGATATCACATACATGAAAGTGGTCGTCAGCTCGAAATTCATCTCTCCTCTTCCATCCAAGCTGGATCTATCGTACGTTATGCATATATAAATCCAAAATATATAGGTATGAAAATTCAGAATACAATATAGTGGCGCTTTCTATACATATTGGTAATTCCAAATTCTTGCTTGAATTCTAGCTAAAATTCTGCGCTACCATTTCAGCGATTTAGTTGAATAATTTTTTTTACTAACAGTAGGTGCCCAAAAATCACAAGAAACAAAGTACACTCAACTATGGATCTAAGTAACTAGGGTTTATGTCGTTACTAGAATTTCAGTTCTCGGTATTTTGGTGGGGATCGCGGGGCCGAAAAGATGCAATGCTCATTCGTGCGTGACAAACAGCAGCGTAGCGAGAAAGGTAGCAGTGAGCGGTTACTCACGCATGTATGTTGCGGTATATTATGTATTCCAATTGGAAACGGTTCACACGGCTTTAAATGCTCACGTTTGGATTCTTTAAATTCATGTTAAAGGCCACTGCAAGCCATGTTCGAAACCGTACTTAAATCAATAGTTGAGTGTATTGGATTCTTTGAATCAGAAAATTTCGTGAAATTTTTGTTTGAACGTTCACTGTTTTGTCAATTTTACTTTTCATTTCACACCTGCTTAAAAAAGGTATAATTCATAACCGCCTTCAAGGTGTAATGACTAAAGTTCGTTTCAGAGAGTAGTTTACGGGAAAGTACTTATTATGCACATATATGTTAAAAACTAAGATAATGTGGCAAGTCACATGACGGCAAATCACATTTGTGGCAACTCACATATGCAGCAGGTCACATTGTGGCAAGCTACATTTGTGGCAAGTGACATTTCGAGAAATATGAAGTCCGCAAGTCACATTGCGGTATCATTCATTCGGAAAAATTTGAATTCCACAAAAAATGGGTACTTTTTGATAATTTTTTGTGGACCGCACATTTTTCCCGAATGAGAGAAGCCGCGATGTCACTGGCCGAAAATGTGACTTGCTGCATTTTTGCCAATTTTTTTGTGGACCTAAACATTTTTGAAAAGATAGTTGGGGCGCATATGATTTGCCGCAATATGACTTCAAATAAGCTTCATCGCACCGCCGAAAAATTAATTTACGCTCAATTACAAGTACTGGTAATAAGAGCAAGAAAGAAGGTAAGGGGAGGGGGAGGGGGAGGTGACACACTTCACGTATCTCCGGAATCACTTAATATGTTCTAATTCTCTCCGGCTCATTTTTAAGAAACTCGAATGCGCACTATCGCATCAAAGAAAAATCCAGTCGCGGCCAATGCAATTACTAATAACAAGGGAACAAAAGGATGTGGGAGAGGAGAGATGGTGACATGCTTTGCGTATCTTATATCCTAATTATTATCTATGAATTTTTTCCCATCATTTCGAAGGAATTCACATGCGGTAACGAGAGATTTCTGTTAGGTCCCAACAAAGTGTGCGAAAGTCCGATTAAATACATTCATTTTTACGAGAGCTGTCGTGTATACGGACGGATGGGCGGACGGACGGACAAACATACATACAGACAATTCTTTTGAGATTTCAACCTTTTTTCTTATATCATAAATTGAAAAATTGATATTTCAATTTGTTCAAAAGCTTACATTCTGATATGATTCATTCTTTATATTTATCATAATATAATATAGGTATTTTTTTGACACTTAGTCGCATCACATTGTGGGTTTTTGTCGCTTAGGGAACGTGAACTGAGTACTTAATTCGTTATTTTATAATACTTTAACATAAATCGACTATTCTGTACACTTTCTCTTGTAACTCCATGAAAAATAACTTTGTTATAAATATGAAGATAACTTTGAAATAAGAACCCTTTATTCTCTCATGAAAACTTTAAGTTGATGGTATTATAAACGGTTCAGTACGTATCTACGTTACAACCAAGGCGGAAAAGTTATATATACAGGGTTAGAAATGTTTGGAAAATTCCGACACATTTGAGATACTAAGGTTGCTAAAATTTAAGAAATTATAGGTTGCTGAAAACGAGTAATCATTACATTCTATAGTAAATTTCCTAAATTTTCATTAACATTCAGGAACGGTGCCTGTCAATCACAAATAGTTTTCTGAAATCTCTAAATGGTAACAGAATTATAAGTTATCGTGACTGGAAAGTGTAACGCAAGCCTGTGACACACTCGATGTGTCTTATCTCACAGACCCGAGGCTTGCTTCTCTTCACCCACCGAAAGGAGCCCTTCAGTCTCTCCCTCTCCCCCTCGCCTGTCTCTCTTTTTATCTCTCGAATAATAATAACAATAATTGTCAAAACAATTGTAAATCATTTACAAACAGAAGAAAAATATGCTGTGTCTAATTTGAAAAATAGAAAGAATTTTCAATATTTTTCTTATAATTCTTGAGCACTTTGATGTGTAATAATAATGATAAGTGTCATAACAATGAATTTTTCATAATGAAATTTCAATTTTTATTATTCTTCTTCATGAAATTTAATTAGCCCAATTCTAAATGTAGATGCGTAACATAAGTGCGGCACAATGTGTTCTTTCAGAGAACTCATATCGATCCGTATCGGTATTCTCTAAACAAAGCTTGACAAAGCAGGCAAATGAGAGAATGCGTTTTAGCAAATAAAATAGTGTGAAGAATGAATCGATACATTTTTTAAGTGTTCTAAATTTTATCATTTTTAAACAATTTTAAGTTAATACACTACAATTAAAGGATTTCACATTGTTTTCGAAACATTCAAACTCAAAAATGTGACTTATAAGCACTCTGAAATTTTAATGATTCGAGGCTTATTTTATTTAAAATAATTGAATCTCAATTTGTTTATTTTGGAATATTTAATTTTTACTTTCTTAATTCAAATTTATTATAACAGACATAGCGAACCTCAAAACGTGTCCAGAGCTCTTTCATAGAAATCATGTCGGCCCGCATCAGTATTTTATAAACAAAGCTTGACTAAGCAGACCTGGAAGAAGCTGCGTTTTAAGAACTAAAATAGTTTGAACAATCAGTCAAGAAATTTGTAATTGTTGAAAATTATATCATTCTCAAACAATTTTATCTTAAAAACAGTAAAATTTAGCGATAATAAGTTATTTCTTGAGAAATATGAATTGACAAATGTCATTCACAAATTAAGAATTAAAAAAAAAACAATGAAAATTTTAAAGAAAATTGCATTTTGAAATTTCTTAAATAAAAAATTTACGTACAGAAAGTTATCTTCAAAATTAGCCCAAAAACAATAAAAAATGGTTATTTCCGAATGTATTGATATTTTCCAGAAACATTAAGATTTGAAATTTTTTCAAACAACTTCTAATCAAATTAACACATAATGGTTTTAGTTTATGCCCATGAAACGGGTACTTTTATCACCTTTCATGGAATAATTGAGAGGAAATCTACTGTTTATTATTATTAAAGCTAGGGGGCTTGTTCAACCTATTGGAAAATAGATGTCCAGAAACTTTTGCTCGACATTACATATAAGAGAAAATAAATTGTTATACCCCTACATGTGTGTTAGTTATTATTTGCTTTATGTAAGATTTTAAGTTCAGTTCACGTTTACCGAAAATGTTTACACATAAATCTGTCTCTATGAAAATTGTTGATACGTAGGTGACCTCGTGTTGCACCGACGAGCCCACATAATATAGAGAGTTCGGTTAATTAATTTAAAAATATATATGCGGTTTATATTGTTCCTAAACATGTAAATATATATTAAGACAATATGAACGAAGTCTATGCAATCGACTACGTACAATATATTTAACCTATGTCATCAACTTCAGTGTGTTAAATGGGCACAAAAAAAACAATTTCTTATCATAAAAGATTGGTTTTGATCCTACATTTGATACAATGCTATTGTCAAATGGAGAAAGCTATATAAGTGACATTTATCATAGAAGTTATTGTTCCTTACACGTATCTCAAAAAAGTATCTCTATGGCAAGTGTCATACAGTCGGGACAAAAATAGAATTCAAATTTCGTTTTGAAATTAATTAACCCAACAAATTTTTTAATTCCTTAAAATTCTAATAAGTTGAAATATCTGAAAATGCCTGACTTGCAACAGAATTCTCTGAAACCTGTGACTGAATCTTTATGTATCTGAAATTTCTGTTCCTGTTTGGTAAATTTAGACACGGTTACTGCATAAAGCTTTAGTCACCCATTTCTGAAAATTCTTATGAAAATTTCTGACAGTATAGTTTATAGATAGGGCAAGAAAATTATGTATAATATTCCTGACTGTGTGTAATATTTCCATGGGAATGCATCAAATATATGATCGAAACCAACGTTTTATGATAATAAATTGTTTTTTCCGCATTAAGTACACTATGAGTATATTATATAACCGAGATACAAAAGTAGTCTCATAAACTTCGCTTGTATTGTCTCGTATTATATTTATGTTATCAACAAAATATAAGCTGCATATTCATATTAAAATTTATGAACCACACTTTTGGCTCTCATTTTTCGTCTCTTCCCGAGTAAAAATCGAGGTAAAAATTCTTCGACTTGGTTTCGACTTGAATTGCCCCCAATCAAGACATGCTGAAGTCGAAAAGTTCGACTCCAGCATGTCTCCTTATTGAGACGGAGCCAGATTTTAATGTATGTCTTGCAGACAAGTTTCTATGTCTTGAAGACATATATTTATATCTTAAATCGAATTTTATATGACTCGAAGTCGAGCAGTTTATAACTTCGAGTATATACCTGGCCTGAAAAAAGGTCATTCCGACTGTCATAAAAGTTAATATTTGTTAATAATTAAACAATTTTGTACATTTTGAAAGAATATATATATTGAATCAATTAATTTTTAGATTTTCATTTGTATTATACTTGTTTGACGGCAATACCGCAAATGTTGTTTGTTTTTACGTATTTCAAACGGCTTAGGAGATCTTTACAAAAAATTACAATTTCAATTTTGTGAGGAAAGTCTTTTAGGGTTATACTCGTTCAGACTCTCAGATTCGGAATTCTCAAAATAAAAATAACTACTTTAATATTTACAAATTTTTCATTCATTAACTTTAATGCTTCGCATGTGTTCACAATCTCATTTCCGTGTCAAAAAGGTTCGTCTTGAGAGACGTTCACGCTGGCTTGAAATCACCATGCTAAAACCATAAAAGTAAGGCATTGTCTTATGTCTCGTCTCAGTTTTGAGACGCAGCCAGACATCGAAGTCTTGGAGACAAACTCAAGACATCGCCAAATCGAACTCAACCCAAAGAATTTTTACTTGGGTTGCAGATATGCAGTACACACGCCATACACACTACACTGAGCTTTTTCGTCTTCTTCCTGTTCGTGGCTTCTTGCGATTCAGCAAATGGCCAGAGCTAAACACATAAAGTTGTCAAGGTGAGGATTTTCTCCTTTAAAAACGCCCGATCCAAGTAAATAATCTAGTGAGTGCCCATGTTACATCACGCGCACCACGCCGCGCCGAGAAGCTAGTTCTGCCTCTGGTTCTACTGCGATCAGCGCATTTCAAGAAGCGGTTTCATAAAATTACTGAATGGTAACAGAAATATCAAATTACGGTGATGGAAGGTGTGCGCAGAGGCGATAACTAATACATCTGTTACCAGATAGTAATTTAAAAAAAATATTTGTAATTTTCATATGAAATTTCTAAATTTTAAGAAAAATGTAATAAATTTATTTTTAAAGTTACTAAATTTTATTTTTAGCAACCCAATTTCATAAATTTCACATCATTTTGTATCTTACATGTGACGCAATTTTCCGAACATTCCTAGCGGTGCAAAAGTTTGTCTGCTGCATTTTATTGTAATTGGAAAGTAATATTTTTGTGACAGGAAATCAAAAATATATAAATTATTCTGATCCGAAAAGTTCGGAGCATCGTTGCTTTAAAATAAAATAAATTCTAAAACCATATTTCAGAAAGACAAATGCTTCCAATATAGGGCAGAGCGGGGTGAAAAGGGCCGCGGGGCAAAAGTTCCACATGTGCGCTAACACGGAAACAAATAATTTATTACTCGACCTGACATTTTCCATCAATCGGTCAAATCACCCTAAACTCCTAAAAGTCGGTGGCAGCCACTAAAAGCTGTTTTTGAGATCGTGGCCAAGGTTGAGTTGTTTTTTTGTGCAGAGAGTATTTTTTATCGTCACAGTATCTTTTTTGGTACCAACACTTATTTTCACGTGCCGTTGTCGTGAAGTAGGTGTAATTTGATGAGTAATTACGTATATTTTTGTAGCGTAGATGGCTTACTGTTCAAAATATTTGGTGTGGTTTTAGAAATGTTGATTGTTAGTAATGGGAATGCGTAGGGGTAAGAAATACCGAGTGGCACTTTCTACCCCAGAGTTTGTATTGCATTAGGCTATTTCACAATCACTAGTTGTCGAACAAAACTGATTATTGTCTGTCTGTCGTGAAGCTCATTCTGAAAGTATCCCAGGCGAGCAATGGATCCAGTGTCACGTATGCAAAAACTTTGCTCATGAAAATTATGTTGTAAACTCTCAATAGAACATTTTTTTCTGTTTTAATTGCGAAAGTAACGATGAATAAGTCTCCTAGCATATCACTTGTCTAAACACTTATATTATTCTGTTCTTAGGTGCTGTGATTTCCTTCTGTGCAATACGAAAATTAAATTGTATTTATGTTGGCACTTTTTGCTCCACCGCTATGAACTTTTCGTCCCATATATGGGGCCAGAAGTACCATTAGACAGCAATTAGAAAAAATATATAACATAATAGATGGAATAATTTGAAATTTATTATGATTATAATTTGGAACTTTGATGTCTTAGATATAATTCAAGGCAAAAACCAAGGTAATACCTACTTTCGTTCGGACGCAGTGTTATGAAAAGTAAATTTTGGCACTTTTGAATCCGCCCTGCCCTATGTTTATTTTTAAAAGCAAAAAACTTCAATTTTTGTGCAAATACCAATGTTTGATAAGCAAATAAAAATGAAATTAACTAATGGAATCATGAATCCAGGGCAACGTTAGCACAGCATCTCTCAATTTTTTGTTCATGTATCACGTATATGGATACTAACGGTTAATTGGATCTCGCCTCTGTAGAATCCAACGTTATATATTTATAGTATCGATTTTATGCACTGCTAAAAGCTTCGCGAGAAAACAATGGGGCAAATTCTGTGGGAATATGTTGGTGATAAAAGTGCTAGAAGGGAAAAAGAGATGATACATTGAAGAAAGATAGTGCTAAGGAGTGGGTGAGAGTGAGAGGGGGAATCAACACGCGCACTGGAAAGATAACGCAGGAGAATGAAGAAAGAAATATGGAAATACGGAATGAGGTGTGGTAACAATGAACTTCAATAAAGCGGAAATAATGTGGAATATTGGGTACTATATAAGAGTCGGATAAAGTATACAATGGAAGCTAGAGATGGATCACAAAAGAATTTCTCACTATATTCTAAAAGGCGAGTTCAAAGTCTTAATTTTATTTTTCTTATTTTAATTTCGCAATGAATATTTCTCAAATGTTTGTCTTCTCTACTTTTCTCATCATTTGTATAGAAAAAGTGAGTATCCTAGATGCGCTGTAAATTTGTATTAAGAAAGTTGTAAAATTTACAGAAATACCTATCAGGTTAGGGGAATTCTAAGTTTTCTTGAAAAGATAACTTGAAATACTTCTCTATAAAACAATCTTCTGTATTAAGTTTACAGATTATTGTCACTTCCATCCATGGAGTTTGAAATCCATCGCATTGATTAGGGAATAATGTAAACGTATCCGTACACGATTAAATTCTAATCTCATTTAATTTTGCTAACTTCAGAAATTAACAAAAAATTATTTTCATTGTTCAAATACGAGGATTTTATATTTTGCTAGAATCAAAAAGCTTTCTAATTTAAATTTTCTGTAGATGAAAAACCTCCACAAATCTCATATAATCTTAAACTCATTGAAAATTAACCAATTTGAAACATTCCAGTTGAAATTTTCCCAAATTTTGAGGATTCAATTGAAATATTACTGAATTTTCAACAATCTCATGTTCAAAGCTTATTCAATTCCAGTCGTTTCGAAGTTAAAATAGTGAGGAAGGGCCTCATGCAGGACATAACATCATAAATTCAAATATTTTACTCTGGATGCGAATTTTCATGAGCCCAATGTCAGGCCAACTTTGTCGAACGTCCGTTGACATACCGAAATGATAAATATCCCCCAATTTTATTTGTCGACCATTGTTCCATCATATTCTGCCCTGGGTTCGGGTTCGCACTAGACCAGTGGTCGGCACGCTCTTGCCCAGGGCAGGCTACCCTGCCCGGGCTGCCCAACGACCTACTTTCTGGGCAGGTACCTGAGAGCTTGGGCAGACCGACCCTTCTCTCAGGGGT
>CAKNXH010000229.1:729888-855906 GCA_932178445.1 Andricus quercusramuli
TAGACCAGCGATTCCCAAACTACTGCCGACGGTCACGTCCCCGACCGTGGTCGGGGGAGATCACCTCGGGCCCGGCAACTCGGCAGCTCCCCTGCTGTCAGCAGACAGCTACTTTCGGGTACCTGCTATGATGACCCTTTCACTGTCATAAGATTAAGGCCTGTACCAATAATTAAAATGATAAAGACAGGGCTCAATTAAATTTTAATCATCTGAAACGATTTCCTGACATAATTTCAAGAAAATGAAAAAAAAGTTGATGAAAATCGGTTAATATTTCCAGTAATGAAGTAAATCTTCAAGTGCATGAAAAATTAAAAGAACTCTCTACTGGGATTGAAGATATTAACCGATTTTCATAAACTTTTTTTTTCATTTTCTTAAAATTATATCCGGAAATTGATTCAGTTATTTAAAGTTTAATTCATTAAAATTTCAGCAAAGTTTAATTTTGTTCAACCGGCTCTAATCCTCACAATGGAAAGGTCGCGCGAAGCGTGCAACCGCCCGCATGACCGGCAGTCAGTATCCCCCTTGGGTTCCAGTATTGCGAAAAAATTGTAGGGTGGCGGCCCTGCCCCTCCCTGAAAAGTGCGAAAAAAGTTTGGGAAACGTTGCACTAGACCCTTAAATTTCTCAAGGGTCCGATCCGGACCCGGACTTCTTAAATTCTTACGGGTCCAGGTCCGAAACGGCACCTTTTGATTCTTTAAGTGTCCGGGTCAGGACACAGGAGAAAATTCTCAAGGTTCCAGGTCTGAACCCGGATCCTTTAATTTCTGAAGGTTTTCGATTCGGACCTGTAAGTTCTGAAAGGTTCGGGCCCGCCCCCGGATCCTTTAAATTCTTATGGGTCCGAGTCTGGGCCAGACCCTTGAGGAATCCTTCATTATCGGGTTCAAGCAAAAAGGTTTCTTGGATGATATTAAGAAATTAATAGAGACGATTTGAGAGAGATAGATAGAGAGAGAGAGAGAGAGATAGAGAGAGTTTAGTTTGAGACATTGAAATTATTGAGTTCATTTGAGAATGCGCAGAAGATTTCGTCGGGAACTAAGGATGCGCAGCAAAGTGAAATTTTTCATTATTTTGTGCAGTAAAGTTACGAGGTATTTCTTGCTGCGCCCCAGAGTCCAATGTCGCATATTTCTGCGCAGTAAAGTTTCGCAGCACTTACAGCTGCGCAGTGCAGTTATATGACACTTGCAGATGCGAAGTGTATTACGTGGCACTTACGGCTGTGCAGTAATGTAAGAGGTTGCCTGTAGATCCGCAGTAGAGTTGCCTTACATTTAAATCTGCCCCGGAGAGTTCTATGAAACTTACGGATGCGCAGAAGCAGCCACACGGCAGTTATGGCTGAGCAGTAAGGTCAGAAGGTACTCATCGATGCTCAGTACATATACATAACACTGACATATGTGCAGTAGAGTTCTATGACATTTACGAATGCGCAGTGCAGTTTCACGATACCAATGGATGCGCAATAAGAGTTATATGGAACTTGCGATTGCACAGTACACTTGCGAAGAATTTATGACTGCGCAGTAAGGTTGTGGGGAGCAGGGTATGATAGATGCATATTCATGTAATTTATAGATTTCACTGAATTATCGAAATTCACAGCATCAATAGAATGAGCGGAATTCACGGAATTTACCAAATTTACTTTATTCATGGAATTCACTGAATTCATGAAGTTCACTGAAATCATGGGATTCACTGAATTCATTTCACGAATGCCGTGAATTGCTCCAATAAATTTATTTTCGCGAATTCCGTAAGTTCCATGAATTGTATGAATTCCGCGAATTCTATGAATACATTGAATTTTGTTCATTGAGTGAATTCCATGAATTCCATAAATGCGCATCTGTAAGTACCCCCTAACCCTACTGCGCAGTCATACATGCCTTGCAACTGTCGTGCGCAACCGTAAATGTCATAGAACTCTACTGCGCAGATGTATGTGCTTCGTAACTGTACTGCGCATCCATAAGTAACCCTGAACTTACTGCGCAACCATAACTGCCGTAAAACTGTACTGTGCAGACATATGTACCATTTTACTCTGATACTCAGCTAGAAATGCCCCGTAATTTCACTGCGCAGAATAATGCGGAACATGATCGACAAAGATGATCAACAAACGAAATTGCTCGATAATCATTATTTCGGTATCTCGACCAATCTTCGACATAGTTGGCCTGACATTGAGTTGATGAAAATTCGCATCCGGAGTAAAATATTTGGCCTGAAGTTGGACCAACTTACAGCCATATTATTGACGAAATTCCTCTTAAACTTGGCTTAAAACTTTTTTTCAATGCATTTCGTAATTTCCCATGGTGCAACCATGGGATTCTGCCACAGGTCATACTTCAGCAATATTATGGGCAAACTATGAGCAAAAACTTATGAAGAATGTGAGTGTTCAAAAATCAACAGCAATTAACTATTTTGTAAAAAATTCTTCTCCTTTGGTTGCATTCAACTATTTTCGATTTCTAATTAAAATCTTTTTTTCGTTGAAATATCAAGTATTAGATGTTTCTTAAAAAAATCATATTCTTCTGGTGAAAAATCGAACTCTTTGTGGAAAATTAATTTTTTTGGTTGAAGATTCGTCATTTTACTTGGAAATTCATCTTTTTCTGGTAGAAAATTCATCTTCTTGCATTCCATCTTCTTGGTGGAGGATTCACCTATTTCGTTGGGAATTAAATTATTTTATTGAAAATTCATTTTTTTTTGTCAAGAAGTTTGTGTCTTTTTAATGAAAAATTCAACTGCATTATTAAAAATTCATCTCTTTGGATCTTTTTGGTTAATGATAAATTTTTTGTTTAGAGTTCCACTTTTCTGATTAAAAATTCAACTGTCTCCTAAAAAATCGTCTCTTTGGTTTGAAACTTCTACTATTCCATTGAAAACTCAACTGGCTTGGAATGAAGTTTTTTTAATGAGGATATTTGGTTACAAATTTATCTTTAACTTCTAAGGTTGAAAAAACTCATCGTTGATGGTAGAAAGTTAATATTTTTTAGTTGAAAGTTAGTCTCTCTTGCTTGAAAATTACCCCTTTCTTCAAATTTAAGTTTCCTCGAAAAAATTTGTCTTTTGAGCTTTAAAGTATAACTACTTGGTTGAAAATTCGAATATTTTCGGTTGAAGTTTACCCTTTATAACTGAAAGTTTGAGTATTTTGTTGAAAATTCATTTTGGTAGGTTGAAAAGTCAGTCCTTTGGTAGAAAATCTATTTTGGCAGAAAATGAAACTATCTTGTTATAAATAGAATATATTTTGACTTGAAATATTAGGCATTTTAACCGTTTTATATTGAATTCAATATGGTATGTACATTAATTTTACAAACAGAATTTACCCCCTATTTTCGGTCAAATATTTGGGCATTTTGGGTTGCGAATTTTATTTTATCAAAAACAAAATTTTTAATTAAAAGAGGGTGGGGTTTTTTTTCGTATTTCTGACTTTACCCTGGGGAGTTCAATCTTTTTGTGATGATATTTGACGAAGAAGGGGAGAGGTAGAAAAAGTGTTAAAAATAGCTTGGCGTAGTTTTTGAACGGCCCTTAATAGTTAATATTACAAATCTTCTATCTTAATTCTTATAACTTTGAAAGTTTTCTGAGTAAAGGTTGTGCCCACTAAAAAATTGAGATATAGAAATAAATACTCAATTTTCTCCAGGAAAAATATCGAACCTTCTTTATCTCTAATTTTTTTGTTATGTACTGGAACAAGACTGTATCCTTGAGTGCAAAGTTTCAGCGTGTTCTACTGTATAAAACCTGATAGCAATGTTTCATACCCCATTAGGGATTTACTCGGAGTTTCATCTCTTGTATCCGTTATGCTTGGTTCACGAAGAAAATAAAATTTTCGCTTAGGCAACTGCTCTTCTCTAAAAACTTTATGCACGAGCACGCCCGCAAACCTCCCTGTAACGAAATTTCATCGAGGCGAGAAAATTGTCATCCATTCGGTAACTGCGCACAGTGAGAACTTCAAGTTCTGCTAGAGGAAGAATTTTGTTCTTGAAAAAGAGATAAAGCGAGAAGAGCGCTCAGTCGAACAAGTTTTCAATAAATGTTTTTTTTCATATATTTTTCAAACTTGCACAATGTCATCACATAGATTATTTAGAATAATACTCACAAGAAACTTTCTCTGAAAATATTTCAATAATCTTCAAATGGAACATAAATAGATGTAGGTGGACCCTGTAGGTGGACCTCTGTAGGTGGACACCTATAACGTAATCGATATAGGTGGAAAGTGCTAAATCGAATAGTTGAATGGAACTGATGTTGAAAAATCGGAAGTATTTAAAATGATGTGCTTTTCATTAGGTTCAGGAATTATTTTTCTGTTTTTTACGAAGCGGATGCACCTGATGGTATAAAATCTTTACACCTTACATAACCGTTACGTTGGGTAGCCATCTATTGATCGCTATAAAATTGTTTGTTGCAATACACCCATATAGAGTGCCAAATGGTTCTAGGCTTTATTGACATTTTATCATTTATGGAATACCCACTTTCAGACTTGTTATGTGTTTGCTTCTTTTGCACCAGAGTGAAACAGTTACCTTGTAGTGAAGCATTTAATTTTTCATTAATTCTGAAGCCTTAGAAAATTAAAAAAATGTCTTGGGAAACATGAACTATATTACGCAAATTGTAGAATATAGTTCATCCATAAGCGTTACGCAGTATTAAATTAATACTAGTATAAATAAACTCGTACAAAGCTGTGGTATGCTACAGTAATTACGGATGCTTGCTTGCAAAATTATAATTTTATAGTCAGCAATATTGTGAGCACACAATTGTGATTCTACATATATTGGAAAATTTGATGACATTGGCGTGAAGTTTACAAACTTTTGAATTTTTTGCAAATGCAATTTATGAATTCGAAACAGAGCAGCGCGATGCAGAATACATTAAACTAGAACCATGGTATTATCGACTGATATTGCATAATGCATCGAGTTGCGGACGAGATGGCGGTTCCGCATTTTATAAGCTTAAGGGTGAACGACGGTCATTCACGATACTACGAGACTGCAAAGTGACGCGGATTGACTAGGAAAGCCTGTGAGGGATTATGTATCGCTTCTTCCAAAGAAACTATGACTATCCCAGTGCTTGCCATACGATCTTATATTATAGAATGTCTTCAACCGCTTCCTGCTGTCCGTGGTGTTATTTTAATCGAAAATGTAGAAGTTCGAATATAATATTCTCGTATTAAAATTAATGAAATAAGAATATATGGGTCATTCCATGTCAGATTTACAATCAAAATTTTGATTCACTTCAAATTTTTTTTCCTCATTCTAGAAAGGAAAAAAAATGACACGTATTTTTTTTGTACAATATGATATGTAAATTTTCTAAGTTATTGATTTTTTTATTTTTTAAGTGCAAAAAATGTTTTTTTCAATACTGCTTCTAATATTCAACGAAGAGTATAGAATACATAAATAAAATATGCCATGGGATCTACTATTAAGTTCATGCTTTGACGAAAAATCAGAAACGGTATTTAGTAGTTTCTATGCAACAATTAAGTAAACAAATGGAATTATCTCAAAAGGGACATGTTTGAATTGAATCATTTTTTGTGTAATTTGTTCGTTAAGTACACAGAACTATGTGTCAAAATTTGGGAGTGGACCGTTTAATACTTTTCGAGAAAAAAATTTTTTTGTATGACCGCCCGCTTGGAGCGTGCAACGGGGAGCATAGAGTCAAGCGCACTCAAACATTTGTAAGTGAGTCTATCATATTTCGATGAGGATTTTATGCAGTTTCCACAAATAAAAGTCGGTAAATACTAAAAAGTCTTTTGAAAAAGAAACACTGTTTAATTCGAAAGCAGTCATGCAATTTATTAACAATGTACTTTTACATCCAATACTTCCAAATAAATGAAAATTGAATTGTTGTCAGTTTTGCGGGTTTTTTTTTTTTACTTTTTTCGAGAATTTCTTTTTTTTCAAATATGCAGCTGAAAAGCTGACGGTTTGAAAATTTGGAAAACGAGAATAAGCTCTGATTTGCAGTTGACGATTCGTAACTGGTTCAACACAGTGTATATTTTGCGTACCTGGTATCGTTTTACACTCATCGAAACGTTTTTTCAAAAAATTAGCTGCTTCGTTGTAAGATTCTTCAGTTCTGTAGGCAACAGAGATATTTGATAACGGAGAATCGCGATGAGCCCATTCGTAGAGTTGCAATGGTGTCGTTATTTGATCATACACAGACCTTTGAAGACTAGCTTTTCGTGCTTGTCTTTTCAAGGCTCCTCCCGCGCCGTCACAGGGACCCTTACCATGAGCTGTGGCTCAAAAATGCCATACCGCAGTTCGATCAAAGTCTTCCTTATATTCGTAACCAGTTACGAATCGTCAACTGCATATCAGAGCTTATTCTCGTTGTCCAAATTTTCAAACCGTCAGCTTTTCAGCTGCATATTTGAAAAAAAGAAATTCTCGAAAAAAGTAAAAAAAAAACCCGCAAAACTGACAACAATTCAATTTTCATTTATTTGGAAGTATTGGATGTAAAAGTACATTGTTAATAAATTGCATGACTGCTTTCGAATTAAACAGTGTTTCTTTTTCAAAAGACTTTTTAGTATTTACCGACTTTTATTTGTGGAAACTGCATAAAATCCTCATCGAAATATGGTAGACTCACTTACAAATGTTTGAGTGCGCTTGACTCTATGCTCCCCGTTGCACGCTCCAAGCGGGCGGTCATACAAAAAAATTTTTTTCTCGAAAAGTATTAAACGGTCCACTCCCAAATTTTGACACATAGTTCTGTGTACTTAACGAACAAATTACACAAAAAATGATTCAATTCAAACATGTCCCTTTTGAGATAATTCCATTTGTTTACTTAATTGTTGCATAGAAAGTACTAAATACCATTTATGATTTTTCGTCAAAGCATGAACTTAATAGTAGATCCCATGGCATATTTTATTTATGTATTCTATGCTGTTCGTTGAATATTAGAAGCAGTATTGAAAAAAACATTTTTTGCACTTAAAAAATAAAAAAATCAATAACTTAGAAAATTTACATATCATATTGTACAAAAAAAATACGTGTCATTTTTTTTCCTTTCTAGAATGAGGAAAAAAAATTTGAAGTGAATCAAAATTTTGATTGTAAATCTGACATGGAATGACCCATATGCATTGTTAGAAAAAACTATATGAATTTTACAGGCCTATCTGTCAGAGAATCAACTTCTGAAAAGTTTTGAAGTTTTCGAATTGAAGACTCTACTTTGACACTATATAAACTCCTTTCTGTAATATGAACACAAAAATTGAAACAAACTAAATAACTATGTAGTTTGTTACTCCGGTTAAACTAGTTCACTCCACATGATAATGACTGCATTTACACTCAAAGAACATAAATATGTAGAAGTTTCCGATTCAAGCTAATTGTCATAGATAAATGTTATAAAGAAAGACATACATCTTTGCAGTGCTCAACCATAGAAGAACATTTTTGTTTACCTTCAAATGATAAAAATTTGTATGAGAATGATACTCATTACAGAAAATGACCGAATATTAACAATCGCTCTCTTCCATTAACAATAAAAAAATTACAAATATTATAAACATGAAATAATGTAGGCTAACCCTAACAAGTATTATGAAAAAGTGAAAAATTGGCTTTTTAATGGCCAAAAAAGTATTTCTTCTACTGAATCATATAGCAGTCGCGAGGGTTGAGTCACATCTCCGGAAAGTTACATTAGCGGTGACTCACATTCGCGGCAAATCGCATTTGAGTCAAGTCACATTAGCTGCATCTCTCATTCGGAAAAATTTCAAGACTGCAAAAAGTTGGCAAAATTGTGAGCCTGTTTGGTGGGGGTAGGAAAACGCCTCTGTGATTGGCCACATAAATAATTTAAGAGACACCACTGATTTTGCTAATTTTTTGCGGACCCCAAATTTTTTCGAATCAGAAATTCTGCCATGTGAATCGCCGACTTTATGACTTGCCGCAATGTGATTTTCTGGGTGTTGGCGTGATTCGGACCCAAGTTACGTTAATTCTGAATTGTCTCATGAGCTCTTAATGATGATACGAAAAATGATAACAGTCCACGCAGAATTTATGCGAGGAGCTCTTGAGTATTATTATTAATAACAAATATCATGAATACTATCAAAAATGGCACTATTTCTCTCGAAAAAAATTATTCTCTTACTAAAGATTGTATCTAATCGCTGTTGAATATTATTCTATCTGGAAAATGTATCAAAAAATCTTAACTAATATTACTAAACATAAAAATTATCAGAAAGTTCAAAAATTGTATTAACAATTAATAATTTAAACTCGTTAAATGCTGCCTAATTTTCCTAGCACGGTATTCAATCATTGGCATCTGCTATTCACTATGTCTTTGTAACCAATCTTTGTAATTGCGGCATTATTGGTAATCGTAGTGGTTTTTAAAACTGGAGAATTTGCATGCATTTTTATCGTTCCATTTGAAAGTTTTTTATCATAACAATTTATGGTTGCGCTAATCCTTTTATTTGATCTATGTACGGCCTAATTAAAATTGGTTGAATATGAGGAATTGGAATATTACATTTGAATGGGTGGCGCTTATGATCATATCTGAAATGCGGAGCGCACACAACAGTGACCCATGCGAAGATAATTTATTCGCATTGCCTATGGTTATTAAATTTTCTGTAACTTCATCCCCCTTTCCAGTCTGTTCAGGGCTGACGTTATGAAATTTTCAGTAACTCTAACCCTTTTTCCAGCTCGTTCAGTACTAACGATTCGGAAAATTCTCTAACCATAGACAGTGCCTAATATATTATATTTTTTAATTTGATGAATTTGAACTATAACATTCCATTTTAATATGGTTCTCATTCTTTATTTCTCGATGTTATAAATAGACATTTCCACTGTAGATTCCGAAACACATGGAGAATTATTTAAGATTTTGAATGGCTTAAGATTTTGTGAATTCAAATATTTGCCATGTATAAATAATTTCAATACTACGTAATAATATAAAAAAGCGGAATATAACACGTTACTCCTGCAAAAATTCTAAACAACCAATCAATGAGAAGGACTGCACATATAACTGATATGACGTCAGTAAAAGGAGCTCTCATTCCCGGAATTTTATTTCAAATTTAAAAATTGAATGCAGAAAGATTAAACATAATATTGATTTATTTATGGCTTAAATAAACCTAGTTCAACCTCCTCTACGAGGTGTAATAATCATTTTACGTATATTGATGGCACATGTGATTTTTTTTATAAAAAACAAACTTCTACAAGTGCGCACTTTGAGCATAGGACTTGGAGCGACAAGAGAGGTTTCAATGTGGTTTAAATTCTGACCCTACTTTCACGCTAATCTTGTAAAGAAGGAAATTTTCAGACATTTTTAGGGTCGAAGTAGGGTTTTAGTCGCATTATAACTTCAAAGCCTACTTTACTGCTTCGAACGCCTACTAATGTAGGAGTTACAGGTTCAATGTAGGGGGCTAAACTTTGACTCGAAAAATCTATTTCTCAACAAATCACTCTTGAAGCTCATCAGAAAAAGTTAGCAGATTGACGTTTCTACGAAAGGGGAAAAATACTTTCTTTCCATAATATTATTTTCAAATTGAATAACAAATCCTTGTCTTCCTATGCCGGAACTTTTAAGCCTCTTATAAGTGCAGGAAAAGATAAACTCGTAACAAGGTTCTCTGAGTATCCTAATTCAATGTTGACAGTTTGGATCTCTGTAATTTTATGCGTTTGAAGGCTTGTAGAATAAAGCTTTTTATGTCAATTAGTAGAGCAAAATCCAGCGAAGTTACCACATAAAAATACATCAGAAAAACAGCGATTGAACTTATGTGATGATTATAATTAGTGGTTTGTTTAATTGTCAATATTAGAATATAGAATTGTTACGGATTTACCTATTCTTTTATCATGAAATAATGAAATATTTTACGTCTTACTTTTCATAGCTTCGAATCATATTTTCCCCGTGTTTCCCCGTTTGGAATAAGGGACCTTTTCTTCTCAAATAGAATATATATGCATGTACCCCTGTTCCCATCATCTCTATCTAATTAACAATTCAGGAAAAATAATATATTGGTTTCCTCAATCATAAAAATCCCTCCGTAAAATTGTCCGATAATTGTATTGATACTGTTGAATAAGAATATAATGGACTAGAAATTCTAATTCTAATAGATTGGTTACTTTGAGAAATACCATAAAAACTAAGATTAATCGGCAAAAATATTTTTACTAGAAAAGTTTAGTTTAGCTTTTCGAATGTTTTATGTGAAATTATTTAAAATTATAATGAGTTCTAATTCTCAACTTGTATTTTGAAGCATTATGTATGTCTTCTACGAGATATTGAGAGAAAACTTTGATAAACTATTTAGAGCTTTAAAAGCTCGCTTTTCAAGGATAACACGATTCACATAGTTTCCACTCGACACTTGTGGGATTCTGACCTTTGTATCGCTCACCCTCATTCACACTCGCACTCCAATGCCATTCAAATCCTCGAGTACAAAAAGCAGGAGGGTTGAATGGTTACCAAATTTTTTTTTCATTCGGCGATATTCTTGACGAAAATTCTCTCTAAAAAAATAAAACTATTTTTTTCGCTCCACTCGACATTTGTGTAAAATGTGATGTATGATATGATTGACTATAGATTTCTTGTATCGCTTTTCTCGTTATTTCAGCCCATCGAAGTAGGTGCTTACATTCCTGTGAAATTGCGATTGCGATTCCATTGAAAAAATACAAATTTGCACTGGCTTTATAGATTCCTAAGATTTCAATAATAAATTAAAAAGTAAATAGAAAGCAATTGCAAAATATGTCTTTTATTATTTACATTTTGTTTGAGAATAAATCAGAAAATGATCTTATGTTCTCAGTGTAAAAGAAGAAGAAACCATCAAGAATTATACAAAACCGATGAATTATGTGAGAGGATATTGATTCATCAATATATATATATATATATATATATATATATGCGTGTTACCAGAAGCAGCAAATCAGGATTATCAATTGAAATTAATTTCAATTACTTCATTGAACTGCATCCTGCCTACTCAACATTGACTCATACTACTGTGTAATTGCGTGAATAGAACAGTGTACCCTGAGTGACATTCTCTTAACAATGGCGAGATGCTGGTCCCTTTTGACGATGAATTAATTCTCCTCGATTCACAATCGAAGACAGGTTAGTTTAAGCTAATCAATTTCATTAAGAAACATCGTTTTTTATATTCCTGAATACCTTGTAACTCACTCTCCATTGATGTATAAAACTTTTCACTTCGTTTTTTCAGTTTAGATATTAATGCTTTGAATATATAATCTCTGTATGATCCTCTTTTGTACTATAAAGCACAAACATATATTTAATTCATAAACAACTATTTATAATCCCTTGAAGTTAGATATATTACAATATATTTTATAATAGCATGTATTTTCTATTTTTTCAAATGTTTTAAACAAAATTTTTGATTCTTTATACGGAATGATTAATACAGAAAACAATTTTTCGTTTCGTTTATAAAAAATCACTTTAAACCGCTTTTCGCTATATAAATGGAAATTCCCACAAAATAATTTTACAGGACAAAACGTATATTCTATTTATGCAAAAATTTGCATGAGACTTGTTCGAATGCGAAAAATATGATCCATTATACAGATTTCCAAAAACTTCTCCGATTCAAGTTTTTGAATATTTTTTTACCCAACCTAACTAAATTTTTAAAACTGAGAATCTTACTACACAAATGCACTTTTCATTCGTTATAACTAACGAAACTGCACCAAAGAAGATTTAAGATGAAGTTTCAAATTTGTGGAAAATAAAACAATGGCTAATCTTAAAAACGTTTATTCAGAGAAAGAAATAATCAATTCTAAAGAATAAAGTCAAGGGTAATTGGCTTTTCCCCAAATGCGCAACTTATTCGCATTTTATGGTACTCAAAATAAAGTCAACAATGATAGATAAATGAATTCTAGAGTGTCCCGAATATCGAGTAACATTCCGGAAGTCTCTAAATTATACAGCTGAAGTTTAGCGTACATTTTACGAGTATCGAAAACCGACTTTACCGACTTTACTTCGCTACAGCTCAACGTTGGTACGTGCTATGAATTAAATATTTTCATTTTCGTCTGGGACATCTGCGTCATTTCACTGCGCGCGTACGTCCATAAAAAAGGGACGGCTGTCAGGGAGAAAGTAAAAAACAGAATGTAGAAGAGAAATGAGAGGGTTTTGTCACGCCGGGATCGTTATGGACCGGGAATCTTGTTCAGTCATCGTACAAGACTTTAAATAAGGTCCCTCAGGACACTGGAAATGTAGGTCGTTTTCACCCAGAAACCCTATGATTTAATGCAACCTTCCCGTTATTCAAATTGGATGTTTATCTGCTTATTATTATTTGACAGTTGCAGTTTTTGTGCGTTAAAACCTCTACAAATAGCAAACGAAAAAACTTTTGTTTGTAAGATTTGACATTAAAATATTTATTTTAAAAATAGGACAACAGCAAGCCAGGATAAAACGTTACTATTTCAAGGATTACTATCGTGCATATATCCAACTGCAAAACTTGCTAATTTTATTGAAATATAATTAGACATGATTATATAATTGTAGGTACTTATACCAAGAGAAACTTGCTATAATCCCTAGAAAAGACTGTGAAGTTCACACAACAGAATAGTAAATACATGCTTCCTATGTTCATTCTACGTATTTCTTTTTTCTCGCGAAGAAAATATGGAAAACTGCAATGGTCGGCAGAGCTGAATAAAAATAAATTCGCATTCACTGTTTCATATACATCATAGTTGATCAAATCACAAATTATATACACTAAACATACAATTCGATATTGATATCATGTTCTAAGCTGAAAGAGAAAAAATCGTGTCAGAAGAAAGCAGCGCTAACGGGAGTCGAACACGGGTCTCTGGGGCAGCAGAACGAAGACTTTTTTCTATGATCAAATAAAATATGAGATTCAGGAATTTGATCATCCTCATGGACATCAGCACATTCGACATCATAGGATACTGAATTGCCTATTTTAAATATGAATTTTCGCGAAGCACTCCACACAAGTCTTTTTTCTCTCACTGCACCTTTCCATTGAGAATCGGAATTCTTCTAACCTATTTTGCAAATTATGTTTTTTAAACTGCCAGTTTTTGCAAGTACGGTTCTATTATTTAATTTGTGAACAACACTTTTTACATACTTCCAATCCGCTGTCGAAAATATGAGTGTTTGCAGCTCTAAGGGCCGAACTCGTCGACTCTGATTAAGATGTTAGTCCTCGATTAGCCTACTTTAATCAGTACCTTGCGTTTCACCATCTTCTAAAGTATGCTGAAAGGAATTCAATCCTTGTTTAAAGTAACCGGTCGATTTTGGTCAGTTAACTGAGTTGATCGGCGATTAACGCTGGTTAGCAGAACAGATCCTCTAAATCGAAGTTCGCACTTGAGCATTTGGAGCATGTTCAGAGCGAATGTGGATCATTTTTATATTAGTTTTCATCATATCTGAGCTTTTTTTGAATAATATGTTGATTTTCTGACCTACTGTTCTTTCGCATCTTTGAAGGAGATTTTCGTTTTTGAATACGATGCATGTAAAACATATACATTAACAAAATAAGAATTCAATAGCACAAATTCATTTGCCAGTACTGGAAATGGATATTTAACCAATGCAACCTTGCAGTGCGCATAGTGAAGCTTTATTCTTGCAAGAAGTAAGCTTCAAATATTATTGGTTTTCGAACTGAAAGAGTGATGGAAATTCTTGAAATTATTTCAATATATTATATCCAAGCAAAATCATTTTATTTTTTGACAAAAAAGGATTCTGCTGAATTTCACTTGACTTGATTAATATCGTCAGCTTGTACCGTGCGTGCGCATGAAACTTAAACGTTCTTCTTGTCTCGGCGAATCAGAATCGCCGTTTGCATAGAAAATCGGATTATTACGAACCGGATATACGGTTAACTTATCGGTGATTTAAATTTAATCAGAGAACCCGGTGGAATGCCATGTAAGTTAACGTCGGTTCAGTCATTCATTAAGAAATAATCATGATTAGTTAATCGCCCATTTGATCGGTGTTGGTGAAATGCGCTCTAAATGGAATTATTAAGTTTAGAGCATATTTAGAATTGATATGGACAAAGTACTCCCTCGTATCGCTGTGAAAATTAATACTATTTTTTCGAGTATATTCTAGATGGTCATCAATCTCTTGTAAAAATGAATATTATAATGTCAAATGTTACAAGCAATAGTTTTCCCGTGTATGCCTGTTATAAATTCAAATTAAACATTAACATTTTTAAAAGGCTCCTGATACCATTTTTGAACTTGTCTATGATCTGATATCCGTTAAAAAGGTTAATTAATCATGAAACGGGGAAAGAGTTACAGTTGTCTCTTCCAGTGAAATAAGTAGATGATATAGTCAGCCAATGTTACAAATTAGACCCTATAATGAAGAAACTTGAACCCTTTGATGTCACGTAATTGTTTGGGACTCAAATATATGGTTCCTCTAAATAAAATATGAGACACGTATCTTTTGTTTTTACCCAAGAATTTTTCCCATGAACTTAGGTCTACTTGAGTATTTAGGTGAATTATGAAAACATATTAACTAATTCTTTCGGTAAAGTTGTTGTACCTTGGAAACCAATTGACATAATTTAGTTTTCTTCACGGTATCTTCTAGTGTAATATACATGGTAATAATAGTAATATACATAGTTTCGCATACGATTGAAACACGAAAAAGCTTTGAAACTTGACATTTCAGTTTATCAAAAAAATAATTGTTATTCTGAAAAATTTGTTTTATTTTATGAATATAAAATTTCTAAATGAAGGAATATTCTAGTCAGGACGAAACTCACAGAATATCTTCCTTACGTTACTAAGAATGTAAAAAATGATCCAGAAAAAAACAAACTTCGTCTTGTTGAGAGAATTCAATCCTTAGGTTTTGCTTCCTCATAGAGGAAGCTTTGTAATGGTAAGATTTTCCAAAATTTTTAAATTCATTTAATTAAGCCCTCCCTAATTTAAAAATGTCTAATACAATGTTCTAAGCAATTGCCCGGATGTGAATGTGTGTGTGTTTGTGTGTGGGTGGATACGTGGATGTCACGCTTTTTTGTGAACACGATAACAAGAAAACGGTTGCAGATAAATTATTGTAGAGCTTATTTTCCTCACTAATATCTTGAAACTGACCGAAGGATTTCTAAAAATATTCATTGCATTTTTTTTAAGCACTCAATAATATTTTAAAAATCGGTTTTTTATAGTAAACATTTTTTCAGTAGCATAATTCGAAGGTGATGCAAGAATATAAAAGATTCCTTTGTTCGAGGTGAATCGATTGTCCTATAATATGAATACATTTTCTTGAAGAGTAGGGAATTTGTGGTAATTTATATATTTTGAAAATCGGTTTTTTATAGTAAAAATTTTTTCATTAACATAATTTGACGTTAATGAAAGAACAAAAAAGATGTGTTGATTCGAGTCGAAACAATTGAGCTATAATATTAATAAATTTCATCGAAGAATAAGGAAGCTATGGTAATGCATAATATTTGAAAATATGGTTTTCCATACTAAAACTTTTTTCTTCAACATAATTTGAAGTTGATGCAAGAATATAAAAGATTCCTCGATTCGAAAGGAATCGATTGACCTATAACATGGATACATTTTATTGAAAAGTATGGAAGCTATGGTAATGCATAATATTTGAAAACACGGTTTTTTAAAGTAAAACTTTTTCCACTAACATAATTCAAAGTTGATGCTCGAATATAAAAGATCCTTGGTTCGAAACGAATCAACTGACCTACAATATTATTACATTTCATTGAAGAGTAGGGAAGTTATGGTATTTTACATATTTTTAAAATCGTTTTTATAGTAAAAGTTTCCTTATTCTCATAATTTAAAGTTGATGCGAGAATAGAAAAGTTGTGTTGATTCAAGACGAATCGATTGACCTATAATATTGATACATTCTATTGAAGACTAGGGAAGCTATGGCAATGCATAATATTTGAAAACACGGTTTTTTATAGTAAAACTTTTTTCACTATCATAATTCAAAATTGATCCAAGAATGGAAAAAATGTCTTGATTCAAGGCAGATCGATTGATCTATAATAATAATAATACACTTAATTGAAGAGTTGAGAAGTTATGCTCATTTATAATATCTGAATCGTCAGTTTTAAACAGAAAAACTTTTTTCATCACCATAATTCAAAGTTGACGCATGAATAGAAAAGACTTTTTGATCATACATTTTCAAATAGAGTAATTCTGACAATTTTTGTGAAGGAATAATAAAGCTGGAAAAGGGATAGAGTGAGACAGAACTTTTTCTTTCCCTTTTCCAGCCAGAAAAATTATCATTCCGAATATAAGATTTGATTTGTCTGATTTTTCTTTGTATCTGAAACATTTTTTCTATTATTTTGTAATTTCTCATTTTTTTAAATTTCTGTTTTTGAATTGAGCAAAATAAAGACTTTGGTTTGTCTTGCATTGAAGAAAATAACTAATGCTTCCTCTATGAGGAAGCAAATTCTTTTGCTAACGGGAAGCAAAGTATATAAATATAAGTATATATTATAAGTATAATATAAGTATATATATCAATACCATATAAATACCATATAAATACCATATAAGTACCATATAAATACCATATAAAAACCATATAAATACTAATAAATAAATTTGAATAGAATAAATATTTTTAAAAATAAATACAAGCAAAGTGGAAACACTCGAGATCGAATTCCCACCTAGTTTTTAATGTATGGCATTTTTGTAATTCTTGTGAATTTTTCCAAGAATTGAGAAGAGCTTATACTGTTGCACTACAATAATCTACAAATAAGATAAAATTATGACAATTCAATACCAAGATACATTTTTCAAAGAAAATTTTCGTTGAAGTTTTCATAATTCACCTGAATGTTCAGTCAGACTTACTGCCCGAGGTCATATGAAATCGGTCACCCATACTATCCTGGATCTCGATCTATCTCACTTTATTTATAAATTCAGTCATTCAGATAATTGAAAAAAATGAGAATTTCTCAATAAATCCAGAAGAAATGAAAGATGAAGTCAGATAAATATCGAATCATTAGGGTGATGATGCTGGAAAGACAAAGGAGAAGAGTGTGCACAAAAGGTGACATAATTGACATGAGTAGATAGCTACATAAAGAGAATATAAGAGACGAATGAATAAATAAATAAGATTCAGTGATAAGTAAGAGGAAGAGAGAAGAGGAGAACGGAAAGATGCAACAGACCCTCCAGATCTCCACCCTCTAAAACTGAAGTGGTATGGAGCAAGAAGGAGGGGACTTTGTCGGAGAAAGTAGGCGATTCACTGTGACACCCTACAGGAAAAATTGCTTTTCTCATAGATTACTTTCTCCATTTCACCTAATAGCCAAAAAGCTCCTGGAAGTCGAATTTCGTCCTTAAGAGTACATGAGCAGATTCCCTGAGTAATAAATAAAAAAGTACTCGAGATTAATTTTTCAGTATATTTAGTCTCTCACATTAGATAAATATTGAATCACCTTTTTGAAGTCTTGAAATTTATATGCTTTTCTTTCTAATATAAGATCAAGTATTTCAATAACTTTATTGCTAAAAAATGATAAAAATAAAGCCTGAATATCCTGGCGATGAAATTCCTTCTTGTGAATTTTAAACCACCTCGAAGTCAATGTTGCGACGAATGTAAGACGGTTAAGATGTGATGGACAAAGAAGGAATACTTATTAATTACTATTTTAATTTTATTTAACTGTAATTCATTGTTTATGTTATCCTAAAGAAGAAGAATCTTTATTCTACCCTCAAATCTCGATTATAAAACCCACAACATTTTTATAAATATACATTTTTTTTTAATCGCCCTCTGAAGACAAGAAAACCACCATTATTAATCAAGAACTAAAACTGTGAACATTTAGCTAGAAACTTTGGATAAAGTTCCGAAATTTTTCTCACCTACGATTTATTTGAAACTTTGTATACCGATATATTTTCACTCGCTGATTACGGAAATGATAGTGAAAATAACCGCCAATTTGATTTTCAAGGTCAAAACCCTCCAAAAATTATACAATTTATGTTGTTTTCTTTCGTATATTCAACTAAAAATTTAAAATGTGCAAAAAAAACTTTAAATAGAAGTATGAGAACTTCTAAAAATACATCTTTCATGTTGCATACTGTTTTTCTAAGAAATGACTATTAAAAAAAAAAAGAAAAATTTTGGTATAAAGTTTAGAGCTGCTTCGAATGGGACTTGTGGCACACCTGTTCACCACGAGACGTAGAAAAGGGGAAGGTATGTGACTCACGTTATTTGTGTGACTAATCACGGGGGTGCCTTCCCTCCCTCACAAGACGTTGGAATGGGGTGATGTTTGACCAACATTATTTCTGTGACTATTCATAATGCTGCGTTTCCGCCCCCCCCCCCACGAGACGTTGGAAAGGAGAAGGTATGTGACCTACGTTATTGCTGTGGCTAATCATAAGGGTCCCGCATTATCTCATTTTTCTTGAAAAATAATGGATTTAGGCGATAAATTTACGACAATAATAGACGTATTCTTTCTAGGCCCACAAGTTTTATTTAAGACTTTTCTCTCATGCCAATATTTATCGAAATATAGTAAAGACATGAAAAAACACACCTTTTTTTGTGTTTTGACCTTCAAAGTCAAATTTTCGGGTATTTTGACTATCATTTTCGCAATAAGCGAATCAAAATACGCAGTTATACCTAGTTTCGAATCAATCAGAGGTAAGAACTTTTGGAAACTGCACACAACACTTTTTATATGAAACATCTTAATTTTTTGATAGAGATTCATCACACGAAGTATTTAAAAAACGATCATATAAATGTATTGTCCACTGAGAGCCTATTTCATCATTTATATTTATCCTTTAATGATTGGTTTGTCCTTTCCCAAAAACAACTGTTCTTTATCAAATAAAAGATTTTTGTGGGATTAGGAGGGTGAGCTTCCATCAGAGTTTAAGAAGTGTTAAACAGCTATCTTGAAATTGAAAGTCCTTTGCATTCATCCCTCTTCTCTCTTTCTCACTAGCGTCTCGAAATAGCCTTCAAATACACTCCCGAGAAACTTTTCAGAACATTCCACTCGCTAACATTTTAATAAATTACTCTTGAGGGAATAATAAGTGCTTGTGTTGCAAACTCGCTCAATCAAGATACGCGAAATTGCACTCGAGTCTTAGTAAACTTTACTAATTACTTTTTTGCTTTGTTGCTTTGTAGATCTCGCGAACATAGTAGAGTTTTATCCGTATAAATCACCGAAAATAGTGTACTGATACCAATAGCGGAACACCCTTCAGAAGAGGTCCTCCTCTAACTTTTATCTACAAATGTTAAATAGACAAATTAATAATAAAGATTTATCTCGAATGAATTTTCTTGACCCACTTGGACTTTTTCTGATGATCTTGCACGTTTCGCTTCAGTACGTCATCATTTCTGCAGCGCTTGCAATGAATAGGTGAATCAGACGTTGCAAAATGTCTAGAATACAGAAAAATGAATTCCATATTCGCTGAAATTGACAGTCACTTTTTATACATTTTCAGTATGACCTCAGGCCTGAGATTGTCAAAAAATAAGTGGGTCTTTGAAAAAGATCATATATATGAAAACCGCTTTAATTATTATTTTTATTATTATTGATTATCACTATTTTATTGATGGTAATAATAATAACATTTAGTATTTAGAATCATCTCTATAAATAAATAAAGTGATACTAAACACTAAGATCGACGGAAGGAACGAAAGCGACATTCATGAAAAATTGTGAACTGCCTTTACGAAAAATATTGTAGTGGAAGTCTCTTTGAAGTCCCTTAAAATCTTTGGAAACCCTACGATATTCATTTAAATTCATTGAAATGTCTTGAAATTTTTTTTAATTTTGTAAGCTCCTTTATCTCCCTTGAAATTTACGGAATACGTAAAAATCCCTTAGCATCGAATTTATTCTAATCCTTAAAATTTTCATAGAAATTCGTTGACATCTCTTGAAATCGATTGCAATTTCTTGAAATCGTACAAATCTCTACAAATACCTCGAAATCCAGCTTAAAATCTTTGGAAATTTTACTGAATTCTTTGACATTCCTGGACATTTTTTAAATCTTTTAGAATTCTTTGGAATCTCCTCAAATAATTTGAAATATTGGAAATCCTTCATAATATTGTAAATTCCTTCAAATCCTTCAAAATTGTTGCATTGCTTGTTGTTATTTCTCTATTTTTTGTACACTTCTTGATCTGGAAAAAATTATAAGAAATTTATGTCAGGAAAATCATTATAAGCATATATTGAATTCCCAGTAATATTTCTTCGTAAGGGTGTAACGAGCACATTAGTAGTTTACGAAACCGTTGAACAGCTTTTGAATTCTACAAAATCGGTTACATATGAAAAATGTAAAAAAAAAGGTAATATCCTTTACTTCTGAAAAGTACCCTCACCTCAAATGACATTCTAGTGATATGTTTACTCAGTTCACCCTATCAAGAAGTAATACAAGAGAAATGGAATATTTTCTTTCTTTCGTATAAAGTGCATCTTGTCGAAAGTAATAATATTTGAGCTAAAATATTTACATTCTGGTATGAAAATATGAAAAGAACATTTTTAAATGTCACTCTGCAATGATTGACGTACAGTTTTAAGGAAATATGCAAACTTGAATTTTTGTAAGACTGGAATATTTCCAGTCAGCAGTAAGGAAAGGTGTGTGTTCTATTTGTAAGGAATTGCTGGCGTTGACGTGCAATTTACCCCGATCTGCGCCGGAAACAGGAAATGGCGATAGAGGGTAACGTTTTTCTCTGACATTCGAAAATGTCTACAGATGAAGATAGACATTTTCAATAAAGAGGTGTGCAAGTAGGTTCATGACTAATGGCGAGTGAATGAAAGCAACTTGAATGGAAAATTAACTGTTAGAAGAATTAATGAGGGATTCAATTGAAGAAAAATTCTATGAAAGAAAAATTAATTTTGATATATTGTCATCCAAATTCGATAGTTTTGGGAGTCATCTCAGATTGTATCGCAGAAAAAATAGGTAAAAAGAGAATTTCTTTTTTCTACATTCTCATAATTTATGATAGGCAAGGAATTGTAGCTTTTTAAAAGGCCTACAAAATTTTCCAACTATGCTGTCCTGGTATAAGGTATAATATTAATAATTATGGAATAACTGTTTTCATAAAGAATATAGTAATATTTCAATATACTTCTTAAAAGTCTTCTATCTTCTATATATAGAAATTCGTAAGGATTTTTCTGGTTATATAACATCTCGGTTTCCTACAGGGGTTAAAAGCGTGTTCTATGACTCATTTGAAAGCCTAGGCGGTCTTGATAGTGGGGAAAATAGAGAGCGAGAGAGAGAGAGAGAGAGCTAAATAAAAAATTTATAGTTTCCTTTAATGGGAATTTCGGCTCTTCTGCTAGGGGTATGAGGACGCTTTATGGCTCATTTGAAAGCTTTGGCCATCCCGATGGTTGGAAAAATAGAGAGAAAGCTCAAACGGGTATCACTCTTTAGTATTTTTTTTCTAAAACGTGATCAACTAAAAATATATACGGGTAATTCTCTGCACAGACACGGCACTTTCGTATCCAAGGGATAAATGATCAAAACCATTGATTGTGTTGTTGAAAAAATTAGCTTAAATATTCCTTTTAGTGTCTCATAACCTAATCCATTCTAAAAATTATGCTATTATCGCTAATTACAGTAAAATAACATCAAGTGCCCAAAAATGCTTTTGAAGCATGTCCACGCGTGACCGAGGCGTAGTTTACAGCACAATAGGAAATATATAAGGAACTTTTTTTAAATGTGTGCTTAATGATATTAAACTAATTTTAGAAGGTACAATTTTTATCACTTATCTTTTAATTAAAGTGAATTTAGAAAACATTATGAATATGAGGTGTGTGATAATTAAAAATGAAACTTCTGGTGAAATTATTATACCATTGAGCCATTTCCCTTTCGGGGTAGGCGTGACTCAATCGGTGAGGAAAAGAGCGATGTGAGGAAGAAGGTATAGATTTTTCAGATTGATCTAGAATTCTCGTGTCATTTATTTGAATAAGACGGTTGTTCCCCGACACTGCTCTGACCCAGGTTGCTGACCAATCTCTCTAGCGGTCACTCCAAGTGATACACTTGTCTCGTCAGTCATTCATCTTTCATTCTTCCAACATGTCCGAACCATCTTAACTGATTTCTTCCCCATATGCGAACATCAGTGTTTTGCGTCATATTTTGCGTAAGAAATTCATGTCAATAGCGATAATTTTGCTCTTTTTTTGATGTTTTTAATTTTGATTAGGGACCCTACTCTACCGATAACCTTTTTACCCTCTTTTATGCACATATTTGACTCCCCATCTATCAACCCGTCACTAGCGAATAAGCTACTCAGATAGACGCACTTATCAACTTGTTCTGATCTCTCATCATTTATGACAATCTTCCACATTATTTTTTCACCTCTTACTTCAAACACCATGATTTTTGTTCTATTCACATACGTTGATTCTGAGACCCATGTCCTTCATGCTTGTTTTTAGTTTACTCAACATTCTTTCCAAGTCTTTGATTGATTCTGCCATAACAACCTTGTTATTTGCGAAAGCTAACTCACGCACCCTCACTGTCTCGAGATCTACACCTTTTTCGTTGAAGAGGGCCATTCTTAGATACTTTTCCATAAATATGATGAAAAGCCATGATGATATAACGCATTCTTGTTTAACGCCTTGCATAATATCGAACCAGTCAATCAGTTTCTCATTCACCCTTACACTTGCTTTGCTACATGCACATATTGTTTTTATTGCTTGCAGGAGCCATCCATTGACTCTGTACTCTTTGAGGACTTCCCAAAGTTTACTTCTCTTTACTTTTGATCAGTACATGATCTTCCTGGCATAAATCCACTTCGGACTTCCCATATCTCTTCTTCTGTTATTTCCATTGCTCTACGAATAAGTGTTTTTGAGTATATTTTACTTACGGTATTTAATAAGCTGATACCTCTGTAATTATTGAAGTTTGCTTTTATCTCCTTTTTTTGTATAGTGGAATGATAATCACCATTTTCAGTTATCTGGAACTTCTCCCATCTCGGTACATAAATTTATTAATTCGCACAACCTGTGAGGTATATACTCGCGTACCGTATTCAAGCGTTTAAGCGCTGATACTGTCTACACAAGCAGCCTCACCGTTTGTCAAGTTTTTGATTATATCCCTAACCTCAGTGACACAGATTTTTTCAATTGAGTTTGAGTTTTCTGATGCATGAAATATTAAATTTCAAATTTAATGAGAAGAGTATCATTCAGTGATCATGGTAAAAACCCTATAAAGAGGTATTGAATCATGGCGAAGGGTGAGGGAAAGCGTCTGTATCAAGAAGACCTAGCTGGGCAGCGATGATTGCCAAAATATGGCGTGTAAAAGAGATATTTTTTGTAAAGTTTAATTAATATTTATTAATGAAACAATAAAAAAGCCATTGTATAAATTGTATTGTAATTGTAAGTTCTAATTTCAGAAGTTCAGATTTTCAAAATATGCAAACTATAAATGAGATAGTCTATATGCCCGGAATTATGCAAAGCGCATGATAGGGCGGCTGTTTGCAATGCATTTTGTCTATACTCATGATTCCGCAATGAATTGCATATAATATTGCAGCCCACGTTCAATAGAATCCCTCTATGGAACATGATAACTGACTCTATTTATTGAACGCTTTCAATCGAATCAGAGTATGTTAACTATTCTGGAACCAAATTTCAATTTTCCCTTCACGAACAGTTAAGAGGCCGAAGAGAGAAAATACTTTCAAGACTATTCTTGATCTGGGATTTCACTAAACACAAATATTAATATCCCCGACCGTGAAGGACTACTTTACTTGGCTTTACCTCAAGTGATTCTAATACTAAATTAAATTATTTGAAATGCTTATAATTTTTGAGGAGACCTGCAAATATATGAAATAATCACAGAATGTTACGAAAAATTTTTAAATAGTTTGATAGGCTGAGATATTTCTAAATGTCAAAGAAGATTTCCAAGAATTTGTGACAGGCACCCAAATTTTAGAGTACTTGACAAGATTTTAATAGCTACTAAGGGCTTGTACGAGTCTGCTAAGTGGCCCATTCTTTCCACTGTGCTTATTCAAAAACTAATAAGTCGATTTTTTATAGCAGATGTTTGTTCTTCTTCCCTTAATATCTGTCTGGTTTGTGGTGAAATCGTTAAACAGAATAACCACATAACAGTGCGGTAGAAACTCTTAAATTATTTTGGGAGAGACTACAAAATTTGACTAAAATGCACAATAATATTTAAAATGTTTGAACAAATTTCGTTAATTTTCTCTACATATCTGAAGAAGTATGAATTTCATAAAGTAACAAATGGAATAGTAAAAATCAAATTATCAAGGATATTTGAGTTGTATTGAAAAGATTTTGAAAAATTGAAAAGGACCAATACAATTTTTTATTATTTTGCATTTCATACTTTATAAGGTGTATTTTAAATTCAATAAGGGGAGGTTGATTATTTATACTTCTTATGGTTGGTAATCCTCACTAGTGCGTGCTGGATAATGCGGTTTTCCAATAGTAGAAATAATAGATTTTATGCTTTCACGATGATTCACTATGATAAATTAAAATTTTAATATATCAATAGTACAAATGTTAATAATGAACTTCAATTCTTTTTTCATGAGAAGTAATTTGAATATACTTTATAGAAACTTATTAGAATAAAGTAACGTTGTTTCTTTTATAAGGGAATTCACTTTATTCAAAATGTAAGAATGTTCTTGAGAATAAAATCCATAACTTATTTCCTCCCTTCCAATTTTTTTTTCTCATTTTTATTCAAAGATCATCGGAATTCGGCGCTTTCTGTTTTAAAAGCATCTTCAGTTATTATTGCTTGGCATATGGAAAAATTCCAAAGTTTCCAATTTTAGGACTTGCGAGTGGGAATAAATCATATTTTTTATAGCTTTTTTGATCTTTCAAAAAGAAAAGGCTTTACTGAGGGAAGTCTATCAGAAGATAATGTCACATAAAGGTCAGGATAAAAAATTGTGATTGAAATTGAATTCCTTAATTAGTCGAGAGCTGAAACTCGATCTCCATTTCGACTGCTATCGAAAAATGGTTTTACAGTTTTATTTTCAATGTCTCACATGCAGGAAATATTCCATCTTTTGATTAACCTCAAAACATTGTGTTCGGCCAGATAAAACTAATCAGTTTTTGTTTTATTCTTAATGGATTAATTTGAAGGCTTATTTTGAATAAATGAATAACTGAAGGATTCAATCAATGTACTTTATGACGTAAGTTTTTTGCAATATTATCGTATGATATAAGGTACTTTACTCACAAGTTTTTTTATATACTAGGAATCACTTCGTACTCAAAAACTTGAGATAAAAGTGCACGTACATTTCTCTGAGAAGAATCCTCATTAGTAAAGTAAGGCTGTGACGAAGATAAAAGAGCCAACAAAGCTTTATCCCTTCTCTGCGACCTTTTCATGTGAGGTGTTTCTGAAGGATATTGCGAAGTGATTTCACAAGTCTTGTACTCGTTTTTCTAGCTAACAATGGAGAACGAACTACTTTCGAAAAAGAAAATACTACAAAGGTTTTTCCCAGGAGATCATCGTTTCTTTTTTCTTCCACACACAGGCGTTATATTCAAGCTAATATTTCAAGGATACGATTTCTACGTCCATTTCCACCCTGCCAGCTTATTTTTCTTCTCGATCCGCTAAACCTTTCTCATAAAGAATTGATTTAACCTTTGGGTCGAATCATTTTCTTATGAGCTAGGCAGCTTTCGTTTTCATAAGAATTTTCGGAACTTCGAACAAATGCTAATATGGCTTTTTCCATACTTCAAAACTCTAAACTAATTTACATTATTATTTATTACATTTATTATTTACCATTACATTGATTATTTAACTTGAGCTATACTTGATCGATTAGTTTCACGGAGACTTCCATAATACTGGTGACAACCTATAGGCCGTAGTATCATCCCCCACTCAGCCTTGCAAATAATAATTTTGACCCTGACTCAGGTAAACGCAAATGTATCCTGAACGAGAACCGGCTACAAGGGCTCTTCTCATGCGGATGCCCACAAATTAGAATTCATAATTTTTTTTCTATGCACGTATTCAGTTCTGATGGTCTTCGTGATATGGAAAATATCATAATTGGAAAAAAAATAATTCAAGTCAAGATTGAAAAGTTGAGTGTTTCTAGGAAGTATGTTTAGTATCTGAAATCTTCTAATGCATTCTACTTTAATCTTAATTTTTTTTTAGGTATACTATTTCTTATTTATAAATTGATACTAGAATGAACATTAATATATGCCTGTTTTATTAATTACTATGATTAATATCAAAACTAGGCACTGTCGTATAACCTATTGTACTATGCCTTTTTTTAACACCCCACTGAAACAGAGGTCTACTCGCGGGAAATCATTACTGCTAAAGTATCATTTAAGTCCTTCAGCATGAATAGGTATACCGCTTGATGACTCCACTTCACTTGGTACAAATCTGTGAAAATATTTCTACACTAAGGTGGGCCTAAAAATCACTAGCATTTGCCTAGACATTTGGCCAGTGGAGAGAAACTCTGCAGAAAACCATCTATGCGAGTTCAGCCGGTTTCCCGACTGTAGAGTCCCGCACTCGAAATGGCTTAACATCCGTGACTCTTTCTGAGTCGAGATACACCTTCAAAAATTGAGACTTTTCCCAGAGAAACAATTATCAAACAGGCGAAGATAAAAACAGATTTCAATTAAATAAATATCAACTATTGTCGTTTTCTATATGATCTGCTGAATGTTCTGAATCAACATAAAATGATCCACACGTACACCTGGTATAAAGAAAATAACCGCAGTATAATTGACTTCGTTATTGCGGATGAAAGACTAAGAGAACTAGTAAAAGATACAAGAGTCATGAGGGGTTCTGAATGCAATACTGCTCATCACCTCCTAGTTCCATAAATAAACTTAGGGCGAGGATTGGGAAGAAAAAAAAAAGGAACAAACGCGAATCTAGATTGGAAATTCACAGAAACCGGAAGTGCGAATAGATTTTCAGAATAAGATAAAGGAGCGCATATATAAGGCAACTTGGGAGGCGCTTAGCAGCAATAATGCCATAGAGGGCGCGTGGACTTTGCAAAAGGATATCATTGTTAGAACTGCAATTGAAGTATGTGTTACGGCAGTGGTAGGAAGAAAGTCTGGTGGTGCGTGGTGGAATGATGAAATTTAGGCAGCCCGAGTAGTCAAGGAAATTGAAGATAAAATTAGAACAGAAGAACAGAAAAAAATACAAAATGACTTTGAAAGAACCATGAAACTATTATCTAAAGAGGTAAAGGAAGGTAAAAGTATAGAGTTTGTCAACATAAGTAGATGCTTTGAAAGACTGTACCGAAGAATTATTAGCAGGTGACGATATAGGGCAACACAACTGCGACATAGAACAGTGAGGATACTTGGGTTAGCTATCGCAGCTGACAAGATTGTGATGGCAGAATCAATCGAGGACTGGCAAAGAATGTTGAATGAACTTGATACAAGCATGAAGAACATGGGTTTCGAAATTAACGTAAATGAAACAAAAATCATGGTGTTTCAAGGAAAAAGTGAGAAAACAATGTGCAATATTGTCCTGATTGATGGAACATTAGAACAAGTTGATAAGTACGTATATCTGGGTAGCCTATTCACTAGCGACGGAAAAATAGATGGGGAGTTAGATAGGCGTATAAATGAGGGTGAGAAGGTTATCGGTAGAGCAGGGTCTATTCGCAGAATTGAAAACATATAAAAAAAAGCTAAAATAACCATACATCATTCTATATTTGTACCGATTGTACTATACGGTAGCAAGGCATGGACATGTCAAAAAAAGGACAAGAGTAAAATTAACGCGATTGGCATGACATCTCTGCGCACAATATGCGGAATACGTTTATGGATAAAGTCCGAAACGAGATAATCCTTGAAGAATGTGGTACAGGAGAAACACTGGTGAACATATGGGAAAACAATTAGTTAAGATGATTGAAAAATCTTGAATGAATGAAAGATGAACGACTGACCAAAAAAGTGTATAAAGGTGAAGTAAATGTCAGAATGCCCAGAGGTAGACCGCCGAAAGAATGGTCAGAATTTGTGAACGAGACATTAATCCGAAGAGACATAAGAAGCCAAAGAAACACAATAGCTTGCATGAAAAAATGCATGGACGTGATGGAAGCTAGAGAAGTATGCTAGCATAGAAAAGTATGGCGACAAGTAGTTTATAAACAGAGTGACAGTACAGTGAATGACGCTTGAAGAAAGACCTTGGATACTAATGGGCTCAAGTGAGGAACCACACATCACAATTTTGTGAGGCTCTCCACTTGGGGTGATCGCTAAAGAGATTGATCAGCAACCTGGGCCAGAGAAGTGTTGCGGAACGAATATGTCACTTAAATAAATCACTCTCTAAATCTGAATTAGTGAAATTTCACTAATTGCTAGTGAAATTTCACTAATTCAATTAGAGAGAAGTCGGCCACTTACGATTAGTAGAAAACTACTAATTTGATTAGTGGAAATTGTCCACTTGTGAAATTAGTGAAATTCCACTAAGCAATTAGTAATCCCTGTCATTGCAGTGTGTACTAATTGAAGAGTGAAAAGTCACTAATTATACAGTAAAAATGCACTAATTGTTCAGTGAAAAAATTGATTTTTTCAAAATAAATATAAATTGAAAGGAGATTATAAAACAACACGCAGTAGTATTCCCGAATGGTCACCCATCCAAGTACTAACCGCGCCCAACACTGCTTAACTTCAGTGATCTAACGAGAACTGGTTTTTTCCGTGTGGTATGGCCGTTGGCGATAATAAATGAATAAATTGATCTTGAGTTCCTTTTTGTCTACTGGCCATAGTTAAATAGAACAATAATATTATAATTTCAGTGTGGCCGCTGGACCGGGAATCTCATGAGACCGGGAAAAACCGGGAAATAACAGTGCATTTATTTTTGATCAGGAATTTTACAAATTTAAAAATAGTCTTTCCAACCTGTATTTCAACCCTTCTTAAATAATTAGATAAATTGTTATATTTTACAATGTCAATGTCAATTTCACAATTACGCAATGTCATATGAGGATATGACTTCAGATTGGTCAAAATCGTTGCAGTTCACTAATTCGTTAGTGATCGCGCTAAGTTACTGATGAATTAGTGAAGCGAAGCTACTAAATAATATTGAACCATGTTTACTAATTGAGATTAGTGAAACTTTTACTAATTTATTAGTAAAATATTCACTATTTCAAATGTAAAACATCAAAATATTACTATTTGGTTAGTGAACCATACATTTACTAATTCAACTAGTGAAATTTTCACTAATTCATATTTAGAGAGCTAGAATTCTAGATCAATCTAAAAAATCTATAGCCCCTACCTCACATTACTTCTTTCCTCACCGAGCAAGTCACGCCTACCTCGAAAGGGAAATGGCTTGATAGTATAATATTAATAATAATAATAAAAATAACACTAATTTTTGTTTTGATATAATTGATTTTCAGATCTAAAATTATACTGACAGCGTTATGATTACACAAAATCGAGAACTAAATTTATTATATAAAACACAATATAGTGTCTACAAAAACGCGGGGATATTAGTGACGTCCCCTTTTTTCTCTTGTGACTTGGAGATGATATAATGTCTTGAAATTCATCTTGTCTTACCCTATCAGGGGTTGACTTTTACTTCCGGGTTGCTTCGTGTAGCAGGTGTAACCCCTTCATAATTTGGTTCGATCGATGCCAGAGAAAATGGAAAGTCATATCCAGAACAATTTTTTTCTTTCAAATTGAGTTTTAAAAGCAATACTATTATTAGGGGACCTCCATGTAAGATACATAACAGTCAAACATTTCTCATCGTTTTTTTTTTCAACTTATACAACTTGCTACTCATATGAAAAGAAAAAATCAGTTCGTGTTCGTTTTATTTTTCATCGCACTAGACACATGAAAAACACCTTTATGCTTCATATTATCGCACCGTTTAGTTTAGATTTGATCAAAATAATTTAAACTACACGTTTTTATTCAAAGTTATCGAGTAATACCAATTTTTGTGCAGAAATAACTTTCCATAAGGCCTTCAGGCTAATTTTGGAACATTTTTCATCACATTTTTCGAAGGTCGTCTACATTCTACCACTCTTCCCGGATATTATTTTAAGCCGTCATTTTCGAGACCGAAATTTTTGATTAGTGAGCTTTTACGTTATTTGGGAAATTAGTTATTTCAAAGTTTAAACAAATATTTCATTATGACTGAGTCATCAATAACTGAATGGAGGCTAACGAAATTCTCAGAGAAATTTACTTACTTTTGAAATTCATTATCAATGCAGTGTCTGTACGCCCGTACATAGTCCAAATCTCCTTTTCCTTTACAGGTCAGTATGTTTAGACTCACCGTGTTATAAAAGAACATAAATATGTGGACTACTGACACTTAGACTCAGTCTATTATTAATGATTTAGTCATTAATAAGCGTGAAAAATGAATGAATCTGTTTTATAATTTACTTGGTCAGAAAATCGGAGAGACTATTAAAGATTCAATCAGCGTATTCTGTAATAATAATACAAATTTTAATTAACTTTACATTTTAATTTTTAAGAAGTTTTCTTCATTTGAACAGAGTAAACGATGTTTTTCAAACTTTATAAATCACTATTGATTGATCATGAAAGGGCATCGGAAATTAGTCCATAAGTCAATCGACGCGTTTCAAAGACGGCCAGAATTACATCAAATATAGTAATGTTTCACTTTCAATATAAAAGTACTTTTTCTCATATAAACCGAATATTTTTTTTTTTAAATTTATAGATCGTCATTGGTAAGACCATGAGAAGTCATAAAAGTTTCGTCCATAAGTCAATCCACATGCTTGGAAGGCGCGAATAAGTACATCAAATACAGTAAAGCTGTATTTGAAATATTGAAAAAGCTTCCCTCATATGAACAAAACAGACAATTTATTTGAAAATTTCTAAGTCTTTATCGGCAGGTGATGATAAAAGTCATTAAAGTTTGGCCAATAGGTCAATTAATGCATCTCGAAAGCCTATAAATATACATTGAACTTTTCATGAAATCGCAGACACGTAAATAAATGTACTGAAAAATATTTTTTGAAGTAAAAATACGCTCACACATTTTTCTCAAACTAGGTTTTTGAGTTTTTGGGATAGAATCCTATCTAAATATGTCAAAAAAATTAGGCCATATGTAAAATCTATAAAAAATATCTTTATATTAAATTATTATATTCAATATTAAGTATTGTTATCTTTTCCTAATTTTAGTTTAGGGCTCTCCATTTGAATGCAAAAAAAAAACCGGCAAAGAATACCTAGAAGAAAGGTTTAAGATGTAGCGCGCGATTATTAATCTATTTGAATAAAATTTTCAATGAGAATTATAGGAAAACACGAAGCACATAGTTTGAAATGGTAGCGGGTATCAAAATAGTGAATCTTATATCCTATCTGAATGGCTGGAAGCTAGGGAATCACACATAAAGAAGTGACCCGAATGTTGTACTAGATAGATACAGGCCTTTTGCATGCCTTTACTGGAATTTCAATTTTCCTCGACTTTTCGCGCTCATTTCTGATAGCCCTGGGGTTTAAAATTTGAATATGCAATACGCGCTTCTGTGTGATAGGTTTTTATTACTAAAAGGTGATGCCTCTAGAACCTTCTATCTATATTCACGTGGAATTCGACATCCTGTGACAAACATTTTTTTCCAATACTAACACAGAGCTCACCTCAAAGGAGATCAATCTTCTCCAAAAGCTATTTTAATAGATATTCTCAACAATATTTCATTAAAATTTAAAGTTCTACTAATTAATGGATTTTAATAAAAAGAGATTTTTATTTTACCTTCAACATTTTCAAAACTTTCAGAATTTGAAGTTTACTTGCACCTGTTTCTGAAAGTGTGACGTTGGGTTTAATAAAAGAAGGTAAAAGTAAAAACCTTACTCAGTGAGGTCGTATTTTTGCTCTGGCATTAAAAATGTTTTTGTGCTCTTGATATTAGCGTGGAGAAGAGTAGTGGCGTTCAGGTAACTCAACTAGAAAGAGCTTTGTCATGGGTAAAGGGTAAAGGCTCGAGTAGTTAAAGGTATACGGTATGAGGTACGAGTGAAAAGATCGTTTACGTTGATCTATCTAAAATATTTCTTATGTTAGCCGTGCTTTCCAAAAATTTTATTTTGACGAATCATACAAAACTTGAAGCCCGAGGGTGACGTCGAAAATACGACCCCCCCCCCCCCCCGTTCTAAGCCAACTTTTTAAAATTTACTTGGATAAATGACTGAAATAAAACACGAAACATACAAATATAATATTTCAACAGACTTCACAGCCCAAAACGTCTTCAATACAGAGAACATGAGGTGATTTTCTCACGAAAATAGAGGAATGAAATGTTTTAAACAAACTTAATGCCTAGGCACCATAATAAATTCAATGTAAAACGCTCAAGATTTTAAGTCGAAATATATGAGCTTCCGCATGAAAAGGGCCCTTATGGCTTTGAATGGGGGATGATACTGAGACGTATAGTGAATTAATTGGGACTACTCATATCAATATAGTAACCGGAAGTAGGTATATTTCATGTAAAAACAAGAAATATAACATGTTTGCTTATGGTATTCGCAAAGTTTAGATGCGTTTTTCTCGAAAAACGGTTTTTTAAAGTTTCAACTTCAAAAATGCCCTAGTGACTAGTTCTTCAACTTAGAGGGTTCATTTTGGGCCCAAAATGTTGGGAATATATCGGGCTATATGATCCTATACGTAACTCCGTACTGACCATAAGGGCCCTTTTTATGCGGATGCCCACATATATAGCATTTTTAACAAAATAGTTTAATTTTCAACTAAATAGGTTCATTTTGTACCAACAGGTATGAATTTTCAACAAATGTTTCTCAAATTTTCTTTCAGCTTCTAAACCCGAAAAAATTAATTTTCAACCAAGATAGATCATTTTTCATCCAAATAGATGAATTTACAATTAAAAATTTCATTATTGTTGACAGAACAGTTGCAATCACAACACAATAATTGAACTTTCAAGCAAACGGGCCAATTTTTAACAAAATAGTTGAATTTTTAATCAAATATGCAGGTTATTGAACCTTCAAGTCAAAAAGTCGAATTTCAGAAGACAGTTGGATTTTCAACCGAAAACGGTTCTACCAAGAAAGATCAATTTACAACAAAATACATCAATTTCGAAGCAAATAATTGAATTTTTAACTAGAAACAATCAACTTTAAACAAAAAAAGGAATAGTTACATTTTCAGTCACAAAAATTAATTTTCAGACAAAAAAAGGATTTTGAAGGAATTTTTAACAAAGTAGTTTAACTTAAAAAATATTTGAGTTTTTATCAAAGTTTCGTGAAAACAGGGGAAAAAGAAATTCTTTAAAAGAAGAGAATAGGAGAAAAAGTGTGAAGTCACATTCTGCATTAAACCCTCACGCCTACGTGACAAATCGTCATAAACCATGTTTTTGCCCCCCCCCCCCCCCGTTCTGGAAGTATGACGTAGTTTTTGAGCGGCCCCTTTAGAGTTATAATATACAATAAAATTGGTAATTATTATCAAATTTAAGTTTTGTCACGTTTATAAGGATGTTCGAAGGGAGTCTACTAATAATAGCAACTCACTTATTTGTACCTTGAAGTAATAAAAATACTTGATAATTTTAGCTGCGTCTACTCCTCCTGATATCCGTTATGACTATCACTTTTTTATTTGGCCTGGATGTCCCGAAAAAATTCGTTTTATTCATCTTTTGGCGTCAAATCTGAACTTTCAATAGTAAAAATAAGCGTTGTGTACATTTATTTCCTTGCTTACGTTAACAAGAATTGAGAATGAAGATTTTGTATTTATGATCATAAGAAATAGTTATAGATTTGTTTAAATGCATTAAATGAAAGTTTTAAATAATTCGCATAGTCGCTTTTATTATTAGAGATCTGAGGTATAAGCTCGGTAATTTTGCCGTAAGTCGTGGATCACAATACAGAAGGAACATGCCGTGCTTTACACATCCTTGTCCAAGGGATGGAGGAATAATGGCTGTACCCTTCGCACGGCGAGTAAACGCCTGTGAGATAACGGATAGGTTAATACGCGACGGCCAGAACCAGCGTGATTTAAGACCTTCGGTATTTCTTTCGTGGCTGCTTACTATTCTTAACACCAACCTTTTCCCTGAGGATTCAAGTAACAAAAAAAGAAGGTCGCGTCATAACTCCTTACGAAATTAACTCACTTGATACTGCTCGAAGAAACACCCTTTTATCACAAAAATGTCATCCTGCTAGTTACAAACCTCAGTCACAGAAAATTTGTCATTCTTATATTTACTTTATAAATTGTACCATTCCTTGTTAAATTTCTTCTGAAGTAAATTGAGTGTTAGAAAATTAATTATATATAATAAGCTTCAAAATAATTCTTTCACTTTGTCCACATTGAAGTTTCTATGTTTCAGCGCACTTATCGCTGGCTTTTGTCTCTTGAGCTTTTTGGCTATCAGCCAGTTTGGCAGATTATTTGTATGTAAGTTAATCTGTCATCTTTCAAAATTCGGTTTCCACCTGAATTTATTTTGATTTAATAGAAATTATTTATTTGGAATCACAGAAAAAACTAAGTGTAAACTTAACCCGGATTTCGGGGTAAAGATTACCTGCAACAAAAATTACCTCATGTGGGTAAACTTTACCCGCACATCGCGGTATTTTTCTGGATTCCCCACTTTTGACAGTTCTAACGATTCGGCAAAACAGCCTTTATGAAGCCACACTTATCCGATTTGCCTGTTACACCAACCATCAGCTAACTTCACTTCAGCGATTTAAAGCTAGTGGCTTCCAATTTTCAAGACTTTGGTGACAACTTTCATGAGAACAAAAGACAGTTCCTGCCATCGAGGGTAATATTTGTGTTTTACCAATACGAAACGGGAAAAATACGAAATTACCTGCAACACTATTTACCCTAAGTTTTTACTGTGATTAGAATATCAAATTCACATCTTTTAAAATTAGATGCAGTGTTGAGGAAGTTTCTTTAAAAAAGGAACTAATTTAGCTACAGTTACTTCGTGAAAATAGAAACTTTTTACATTTACAGTCACTGATTCAAATAACTTGAAGTAGCTGCAAAGATAATTTTTTATATATGGAAACATATATTAGAAAAGATGGCCGGGATCCTATGAACCAAAATTCAATGAAACGTTGGTCATTCGAATGGATATTGAGTAACCTTTCGAATGGTATGATTGATTTTTTCATATTATCAAGGGTTGTTTTTTGTATGAAGATTTTCCAAAAAACGAGGCTTTTGAAGATCTAAAGAGGGTGCCTCGAATAGGGCACACCTATAAAAACATCTAAATACATTTAAATATGTATAAGCATGTTACTAATAAGAACATATATTATTTCAATGTAGATGAATATAATGCACGAGGAACTTATTGGTAATAATGCAAACCCACAGCACCGATAATGCTCGTGCGCAACCACTGTGGGCCCATTCGTTGCAGGTCAAACTTCAATTAATTAATTAATTAATTAGACATTCTACCCAAGATTTCACTTCAGGGAAAGTGTAGAGCCCATTCCAATGCCAATTCCTGACAGCGTTCATCAGTATCTCGGCTTCCAGATCAAATCTCCATCAGTCTCCACTATCTCCATGGGGCATAATTTCTGAAGTGTACCCACCTCAAAAATGAAAGTTTTCCGATCGGGCTAAAAATTGGCCTAATTCTAGTCCTATTAGATAGTACTCCTCACACCAAAAATTAATTTATTTCGATGATTATTTATTAAAGTGGAGGGGGTACAATTTACGGGGTTTTCAAGCAAAGCCTTACTTTCAAACGTTTGTAACTTTTGGCCTTGTTGCCTGAAACAAAATTTCACCTGGAATATTTTAGATAGATTTTTTCACAAACTTTCTGGTGGTGATAACTATTTCCAAAAAAGTCAAAATTTGACCCGAATTTTTGAAAATCAAATATAAATTTGACTTTTTTTCAAATTTCGGCACTTTTTTTTCTCTTCAAAGTAACTTTAAAAGAAAGCTGAGATTTTTTCCTATGAGACCTCCAATTTTCAGAGTGGCAAATTAATTCGTCTTTGAGTAATAGAACGATACGTAAACAAGATGCCGCGATAGGCCGGGTCGCGCTATTTCCCCTAGTGCGCTGAAGCCGAGGATCCTTGTGCAACGCTTAGGAGCCACTTTTTAAAGTTCAGTAAATTTATATGGTAATATTATGGGTCTTTCTGTTCGATTTTTTGGCGATAGTTTCGACAGTTGTTTTCTTTGCAGGCCTCTTTTGTGGTTTCTGTTATTTGCCATTCGAGAAGATGTCGTATTTCTCAGAGGAAGAAAACTTCCTGAGTTGAAGTTTTCCATCTTGAGTGGGAATGAAAGCGTGGTACTGTAATGTACCTGATATCGTGACAGCTTTGTCCAATCTGGCTTTCAGTGACTTGGTGGCTAAGGCATGATTTTCTTTGCTGCTGAACAAAATTTCGGTTTCCTTACAGTTACTCTTTGTCCACTGAAACAAAGCATGGGTGGGAGTATGTGATGTTTCGGAGAACATTGTAAGCTTGATCGTGCTGCTTGTCTCTTTATATTCGCTCCAATACCATCACATGCACCCTTACCATGAGATGTACCATGGAAGTGCCATTCAGCTTGGATACCAAAATCTTCTTCATGGGCTTGGAGATTAACAAAGCTACTCTCATTTTTAAAATGTTGCCCTGCACCATCAGTGAAATAGTAGATTTTCTTTGGCCTGAAATGAGTTTTCAAGTCATCTACTATTATCTTTTGATACTCGTGAACAGCCACCGTGTCATGAGCTAAGTTATCAGATATGATTACGATACTTACGTGCTTGAGCTCTCCATCTTTTTTATAATAAATCACGACAGTGAATATTGTAGCTTGGTCGTTATTCCAGTGGAATGATGGCGCTGCATTCTACTCTTCCAAATTTTAATCACTTTTTCAGAGGGCATCGTGCAAAAAGTATTTTTTTCAAATTCGAAGAGAATTTTAGATAAGAATGACCAAAGACGATATTTCCAGAAATACAATTTTATGAATAATTAATTTTTTTAGGCCTTCTTAATTCATCCTGGCAATGCAGAGAGCAGTTATTCTAGTAGCATATAATATTACTTAAGTTGAAAAACTGGCACTGAAGCGTTGCACAAAGAGCCTTGGCGTGAGCGCACTAGGGGAAATCGCGCGCCACTCACCCTATCACGGCATCTTGTTTACGTATCGTTCTATTACTCAAAGACCAATTAATTTGCCACTCTGAAAATTGGAGGTCTCATAGGAAAAAATCTCAGCTTTCTTTTAAAACTATTTTGAAGAAAAAAAAAAGTGCCGAAATTTGAAAAAAAGTCAAATTTATTTTTGATTTTCAAAAATTCGGGTCAAATTTGGACTTTTTTTGAAAATTGTTATCACTACCAGAAAGCTTGTGAAAAAATCTATCGAAAATATTTTAAATTTTGAAATTTTGAAAAGGTGAAATTTTGTTTCAGGCAACAGGACAAAAGTTACAAACGTTTGAAAGTAAGGCTTTGCTTGAAAACCCCATAAATTGTACCCCCTCCACTTTGATAAATAATAATCGAAATAAATTAATTTTTGGTGTGAGGGGTACTATCTAATAGGATTACAATTAGGCCAATTTTTAGCCCGATCGGACAACTTTCATTTTTGAGGTGGGTACACTTCAGAAATTATGCCATATTCAAGTCGTCAGATTCCAGACTATGCCCTATTCGAACCCACTATTGTTGGTGTGCCATAGTCTAACAACTACTTACAAAATGTTTCTCTCTAAAAAACGTAACCTCTGGAGAGAATCGCCTCCATATCTCCCATGTAGTACCTACTATTCTACTAACCCTACTGTACTAGTGCATGCAACATTCATTGACAAAACTCCATTTACAAGATGATGAAGGGACCTTTAAGAATTATCTGAAACGAACTCGAGGATTACCGTTTCTATGTTTTTTATTCTTACGCGTTTTTGAATGCACATTGAACAATGAAACTGAAAATATTTTCTACTACAATGAAAAGCATTCGGTGCTTAATATGACTGCCAGAGTACACGTTTTAGTTTGCCAGAAATCCAGGTGTGCTATATTCGAGCCCTATGCCATACTCGAGCCATCTCCTCTACATATGTCGACAATTATGAGATTTTTCAAAGAATAAATCAACCCTGCCATATTCATTGTGCAAAATGGAGAAATTTTAAATTATTAATCTATAAAATTGAATACATTAAATAAATTGACGAATGTATTTCGATTTTTATTCAGGCAATCAAAATAATTGAAATGTACAAAGTGCGCAATTTTTGCTAATATTCAATATTAGACATTGCTCGAGCAGAATCTTGTAAATTGTTTCTGAAGATGACGACAATTAAAGGGCGGAAGTCCTAATAGTATTAAGTGCCATTTTGCGAATTGTCCAGGGCGATAAAGAAACGTTATAATTTACATGTATGTGCATGAAAATGGATAGCATTCAATTTACATGTTCTTTTTCACCAAATTGGTTATATTATGGAGTTTGATCCACGAATTCTAATGTCCAAAGAGTTATTACCTCTAAAAGTTTGCGGAAAGTTAAGTCCAAGGGGCATGGCAGTCCCATTTCTATTGAGTCCATTTTCGCTACAGTGTATACTATGAGAAAACTTGCACAAGTATCGCCTTTTTTCGCGATTCACCATTACTGCTGCAATCAAGATTATTGCAATGAGATTTGCATACCAAATTGTCTGTTGAGGAGTGAAGATTCATACCTGTGATGCAAAATTCCCATTTCGCTTTAAAACAATTTTTCAATGTGATACTAAAGTGGTTTAAGCAACGCGATGCGTTCAAAATACTGTTATTTGCGAAAATATTGATCTGGAGTGAAATCTTCTGTACCTCGCCAACCAGACAATGCTACAGCTGGTTAGAACGGTGTTAATGGAGAATGAAGCCTAAGACGTTCATTAAAACTGAGCCCGTTCAAAACAGAAAACGGGTTTTTTATGAGAATACATTTTGGACTTAAGAGAAATAGGACTACCACAGGTAGTGCACTTAAAAAATGACAAACTTCCAAAATTTATGTACAAACTTTCTTTGGTCGATTTGCAATTTCTCAACCACGTTAGTGTTGGCCTAATTCTAGAAAATAATTTCACGACAAATAATTTATTTCGAAAAAAGTGACACTCAACACTATCAGGATTTCCGCTCTTTAATGGTCGTTACAGGAAAAAATAAACTTAAAGATAATAAAATATACAATTTTAGGTGTGAAAATTTACCAAGAAAGCTTGAAACTGGTGTAAATCATCACAAGAAAGAGAATAATAATTTTGGTTCACTGACGTGATTAATTGTATGGTATCTGTGGACAATAGGGGCTATGAGAAACAAAGAAAGGGTCGCTTTCGAGGTCGACAAGAGCACAGTATCTCGCCTCTGAACATATAATGAAGTCTTTTTACACTAAATAGCTGCTGCACTTACTTCGTAACTAACTCTAGTAAATTAAATTTCACCATAACTGTAGAACGTAACTACACCACTCACATGGTTGCTATCCGGAAGAGCTATATATATATAGTGTAATGAAGCCTGTTGCTCAACATGTGTTGCTTAATTTCATCAGATTTTTCATGCAGCTAATTACTTCGCTCCAGAAAGCATTTTTCTTCTCATGTATTAATAATTTGAAGAAAATAATATCGAATCAGCAATCTCAACTTTCTTTCTCGTAGTTCTAAATTTAAATTTTCTAATTTTAAATTTAATTTTTGATTAAAAATCTCTTGTTATTATAGATGGAAATATGGGATCAGAACTGAGCTAACTTCCTTCTTAAAGGTCAATAGGGAAGGGTAAGGCTAGAACGATTATTCTAATTTGCATTTCAGCAAATTACTGGTACGTGTACGTAAGAAACTGCATAGAGTTAATTTGAAATGTATATCGTGCCAATTTACATCAAAATCGATGAGCGTTCCTTTCGCTCAGAAAAGATGAAATTTTAGGGAAATTTAGGAGTCTCCTTCAATTGTGGGTCTATTTTCAATCCTTCTCGTGTCAGCCTTGTATTAGAAAAGTATTATATTACCTAGTTATTACACCTATTTTCAACTAACCTTGCACTTCATGCAATTTTATAATCTATACGTTCCCTGGAACACTAATCCATACTTATGTAATTAGATTTCTGATCCACAGTGCTATAATTCTAGAATTGTTAACTTCAATCATAAAACAGCACTGCAAACTTGTATAAAAAGCCTTTTCTGAGTGCTGCATTAAACTCTAATCTACCTAACAATTTTAAATAGTAGGTTCTCGAAAGCTTAAAAAAGGCATTGAACTTTTTATTGAGTTCATATCGCCACATTTCATTATTATATTTTATTTTATTCCAAATTCTAATGAAATAACCAGAATGGATTTGAAAATATATATGAATTATTTTTATTTTTTATCCAATATTTTATTTTTATATTTGGTTTTTGGTCTATCACAGGAAGACAGGAACTAAAATTGAATTTTGTTGACGATAAATTTTTCCTCGTTTAATGTTCACATGCTATGTGGTGAACGGTTGTCCTATGATGAAATAAAAGACGTCGTCTGCTACGTAGTGTACAGCAGTATGGAAACCAGCAAAGTATAAATAAATTCGGGAAATTTTCCATTTTTGCTATATTTCGTCTGTAAAATGGTGTCTCCGAGATCTGACATTAGTTGGGAATTCAAAACGTAGAGACCTTTAATTATTTACAATGTATAAACTGTCAAGAAAAATATAATAAACAGTTGCAATTTCATTTCATAAATTTTGATTCTCTTTTGCATTATTCTCATAGTATTAAGGGCTAATGGTAACCTTTGATGTTGTAAATTACCGGCCACGTCCTGTGTATTTTTACCGCTCTCTTATTTTCGAAATAAATGCCTTTTATCTTCTAACTAATATTGCGTTGAAATTTTGGAAAATGGAAAATAATATATCAACCTGTACTCTCTCGTTCAAAAAAACAAACTCTGATGTTGATTGTGAACTAATATATTTTCTTCAAATTCCTTAAATTTCATTGCGATATATTATTTAGTTTAAGAATAAGAAGGTGGAAATAGTATATTGTGCTACAAGTGCGGAAAATAGGTAGTTCCACATGAGTTTGAAGTTTGCTGTACGAGCCAGAGGCGACCCGAAGATGAACCGATGGCAAGTACTGTCAACTTCATAAGAGTTGCAACTGTCTACTTTTAGCACCTGTTGCACACGATATTTTTTGTAACAAATGCAGGAAATTTTCGATTTGAGAAACAATAAGAATACATTTTTAGGAAATTTATGGTAATTTTTGGAATTTTATGGCAAAATTACCGAAGTTTCAGGTAGCCAAAGTTTTTCGGAAAAAATTTAAAAATTCCAAAATTTCCGGCAATTTATGGAAAATTGTTAAATTTCCGGAAATTCATGGAAAATTGCTGGAAATTTATGGAAAATTGCTAAATTTCCCAAATTTCCGGAAAATTATGGAAAATTTATAAATATCCCAAATTTCAGGTATCCAACAAATTTCTAAAATTTTCGGCAATTTAACGGTAATTGATGGTAATTTATCAGTCATTGACGGTAACTTATCACTTCGAGTTTGTCTAATCCGTCCAATCACTATTCACTACTCACAATCAGTCTCTCAAGCGTAAAATCATCATGAAGTGAGGTTATTATTCCGGCAATCCTGGAAAGTAAATCTGAATCGAAATGCGCAAGCGCAACAGCAAGAAAAAGTAATCTGGCTGGAACTGCGCAAGCGCAGCAGCTAGAAAAAGTAATCTTGCTCAAAGAGCGCAAGCGCAGCAGTTAGAAAAAGTCTTTTTATAACTGCTTTTTATCACGGCTTTGGAATTGGTCACTTCCCGCACGCAATACATGCTTCGAAAGGCGAACATTTTGTGCGTGCGTTACAAAAAAAAATACAATTATCGCTCTTTAAGTAGTGACGTCATAAAATACCATTTCCCTCAAGGATGGTGAAATAATATCCCGCGTTCATTATAATGATGTATATTCTGCATTTCACGTACTGTGGTTTTAAAACTTGTATTTGGAATTTCAGAGTCCTGTGTGGTTTTAGTATAAACGGTGAAAGTCGCTTCTGTCTCTTCGTTGAATTTAGAAACTATCGTATAGCAAAGACCCCTGCAGCTATTTATAATATACTTGGGACAAAATTATATTTAAAGTATAATTATAATTATATTAACGTAAAACAATATTAAATTAGTTCCGTATATTCCTTAACATGAAACTGTTCACAAAAGTTCAGTGTCTCTGAATGTAGTTATTCATTCTAGAACCTCTAATTTATTTATCAATTGATTTAATTATTCTTACACATTCGATTATTAGTTTATCTAAGAATAAGAAATGACTATGTAGTTCTAATGAATAATTTTCTAGATCACTACAGTTTATTCTAGTGGATAATGGATTCGAAATATGAAGTCTCAAATTTATTACTTTGTCTTGAAATATAATTATAATTACTCATTGAGATTGAGAGTACATAAAAGAATATAACAAACTAAATCGCGATCTTGATTTTACTTTTTTGAACAATGATGATAATAAATGATTTATCACGTTATTCAGATATATCTGTTCCGTACTACTGTAAATTTTGAATTTAAATTCCATTTTATTTTCATGAAGATTCATAAGATACGAAAAAAAATTTCTTCGTTAATTTGAATTTATATAATATGAGAAATGGGTTATAGATACTTATTATCATATTCGTTGAAAATGTATTTACTTATTCATCTGCAGTAAAGGTTAATGATACTAACCATATAAAATCTTGAAAGAAAACGGAAACTGTCATACGTGTACTCTTCATTTTTGAAAAAGAGATTACTTTTGTTTTACCTACCTAATTCTTCTACAAAAAAGAGTGTTTTTGTGTTCTTTTCCATTTTTTCGCCATTCCTCAAAGCTTCAATGAAAAATATTCATTATTGTGGTTAGAAAGTTGGGGAAACTCATATGGCTGAAGGGGTAAGTAGCACGTATGCCTTTACTCCTTTTTTCTGAGGTGAAAGTCGAGAATACTTTACAGAAAATCGTAAATTTAAACTTGGGGTAACCGTGCGGTAAAAGTCGATAATACTTTACAGAAAATCGTAAATTTTATCTTGGAGTATCCTGCAGTGCTCGGACTGTGACACGAAATCGTAAAGGAAACATTGGAATTGTGTAGCCTTTGTAGAATGTAGAGACATTAAACCTGGGCATGTAAAACGTCATAGTACGTTTAACCATTAAATTCAAGGGTTATTTAAATACAATTCACAATTTGAATTCTCATCATTCCAATTTACTTTAAGAGAGAAATAGCTTTACGAAATAATAAACTATTTTGAATTTCGTTTTTGATATATGTTTTCATGACTTTGAAAGTTGAATGTTTTTGTTTATTACATTTGTATTTAAAATCATTTTGGTCGAGCTATTCATAAAAGGGAAATCTTTAAAACCGTAGATGATCTGAAATAAAGAACGATTACAATTTAATTGGTTTCAAACTAAAACTCTATGTCAATTACATACCTGAAAATCAAACAAATAAAAGTATTCGAATTTAAATAAAAACATGTGTTTAATTTCCCTAATTTCTGTTTATTGAGAGAGTAAGAGTTCGTTGCTTTCAAATAAAAATCATTCATAAATTAGAAATTGTAGGATAGGAATATAATGTTATCAATTTGGGCAACCATAAGTGGAAAAGGTACCGATATTCTCAGACACAGCATTTATTCCAATAATATATAATATTATCATAAATATATTATATATTATTATACATAGTTTTAACCAACCTTTTCTGTTCTGTCACACGTGCACAGAAAAAATAATATAAGCTGTCTATCGATAACAACAGATTACTTGAATCATTGAAAAACTTAACTAAAATAAATAATTTTATTTTTGTCCGAGACAACTACACAACTTATGACATGTAGAGATCCTCTAGGGAGAGTTCGGACAAGTAAGAATAGTTTCTAATTTGTAGGGCCAACCGGAATACGGAAGTCCTTCATAGTGCGCGCTTTTCAAATCAAATTTATTTTCTTTGATCTATTAAAATGAAAATTTATTATTAAATCGCTGCATACATTTTTTAAACCTCTAAATATTCAACTTGCGGCATTCTGCCACATTTTGATTTAAGTAAAAAACGTATGACTGTGATCAAGAAATGTTTAGATACTGAGGATGCTGGATTCGTATTATAAAATTCAATTTGTAAATTTTGCTCGATAAATATAAAACTGAATATCTTTCAGCTCTATAATACATCTGCAAAACAGAAATGTCGTCTTGGAGCGGAAAAGTGGGCAACTCTATAAATATTTGAAGAGTTGAATAAAATATTGAATTTTGAGGTTTGAGTATTTATCCAATTTACGTTTCAGGGAAAATTTGTTTGGCCAGTTCACGATTATCAGTAGAGAACAACTTTAAGCTGGGGATATTCTTTACGCATGCGTTGTTCCGTATTTTTAATTTATGAAAATTTTGTTTCTATTAATTGCGAAACGATTGGTGTCAAACTTCTGACGATCGAAATAAATACTTTTTCACAGCTAGCTTAGTAATGCAGCAATTTAGATTCTTCACAACATCAACAGCAACAAAAAAACTCTTTTAAAAGAATATCTATCCGCACATTTTCCGAATGTAAATTGTTCAAATTCGTTATTTGGGAGGTTTTTGTGGTTCGATAGTGCCTTCCCATCGAATCATTAATATCATCACTTTGGCACTCGAAACGATAATTCACCGAAACTCCATGCAAACAATGCTTCAGATACTCATTATCTTGATTAACCAGGTCCCCGAGTATCTGAGAAAAAATAAAATTATCCACCGTGCAGTTAGATAAAGCGAGATTCCACTACGTAAATGACATTGTCCTACTATCTTCGACATTTTTGACTGACAAGAAGAGGTCGCGAGATATGCGTTGCTGATCCGATTGGGGCTTTACAGGGTGAAAGTCAGTGAAAGTACGTGAAAATCAAATGAGTGCATATTTTCTTCTTTCAATTCAATGGGTCTTAGTTTCCGAGATATCAAAGTTTGAGTATCTACCCTCAAGCGCTCGAATTGCGACATACTTTTGTGTGGACCTCGCGCTTATAAGCACGAAGTCCGGGGGTCCGGGCTCTACAGTGGCGAGTCCGGCTCTCGCACCGAAATACTCACGCCTCGATATCTCGGAAACTAAGGCCCAATGGATCGTTAGAAAAATAGGCAACTAATGGATCGCTATGTACCTTACTGGAAAAAAAGTATTAATTCAGGGCTATCTTCAGGTATTATAATAAGACTCAGAAAGAACAGTTTCAAATGGTACTAAAATCAGGCCACTGGTGGGAATCCAGATTCATTTTTTTAATATTGAAAATAACGGCATGAAGTTATTCGACTCAAAAACAGGACACGCAAAAAATGATACCGTGAGAAAGAGATCTCTAGTCTTTGAAGTGTTTCATACTGTAAAGCCCCAGTTGAATCGGCGTCGCACATCTCGCGACCTCTCCTTGTGAGTGTGATGTGATGATATAATACTCTATCTAGTAATGCGTTGTTATCAGCATATAATCTTTCTGAAGTATCAGGTAAAAAAAATATAAAATCGTATAATGACGTAATTTAATGTTTGCGGAAAAGATTTTCAAGCAATATTTAAAATACTTAACTCTAAAATGTAAAATTCTCTTAATGATATTTATCCTAACATAAACAAAAATCATTTCTATTCTTGAAACGGATATACAAATTTTTACATTCTTATCAGAGAAGGTATTAGATTTGTGAAAGTTTTGACCCCCTCCATTTTTATCAAATCTCCACGTTTTGAGACACTCTGAACCCAAAAAACTGGTTTTTGCGAAAGTGCCTGTCTGTCTGTATGTGGGTCCGTGGGTATATATGTAGATTTTTATTTTGTTAGCACGATAACTTTTGAAGGAATTGACAGATTGGATCAGACTTTGGTATACTCTTCGAGTGTCCTAAAATGATCATGTTTGTTAGCCAGCCATTTTTGATACAAATTCAAAAAACTGAGCGCTTTTTCAAGAATGTTGAGACCACTTTTTTCGAATTTAAAAATTCTATTTAGGCGCGCTCAAACTTGCGAGCGAAGCGAGCCGCGCGCGATGAGAATGTGTCCGCGGGGTGGACAGATTTTGTTAGTATAGTTTTAAAATATCCACTTGAACATTTTCATAAAGGAAAAAAATATGTATTTCCTGTTAGAAAATTGACACAGTGTGGAATATTTTATTTCATTTAAACTTTGCAGTTTTAGGTAATTTTAAATTATAAAAATATGAAATGCTAGCAGAGATATCAGAAGTGAATTTAAGAGTGACACAGGAAAGTCAAACCACATATTTCTGATTAAAGTTGCACACCACTCGTTGCCTTAAATTTGCATTTACATCTAGAGAAGATGAAAGTATCGATTTTGATTGTAGAGTTCAGATGTATGTATGTAATATGTGAAAAATTCATACAGATATTAGAAATTCCTGAAAAATAGCTCCAGAAAATTGTTCTATCGATTCCTCGTTAATTTTAAATACACTCAGTAACCGATGTATATGACTAAAGATCCGGAGCAGATGAGAAAATTTTATTTTTCATTAATAACTGCATATAAAGTATAAAAGTCGAATGTAAAAGAGAATTATTATGAAAAAAATGTTTACTGAAATTTTTGATTCGACTGTATATACTTGAGAAGGGATTTTGAACCTGAATAAATGGCAATAATTAGGTAATACCAAACATAATTCCTAATTGCGTTAGAATGAAATGAAAAAATGAAAACTAATTCTTTTTTGGCAAATTTATGTCTCTGTTTCTATTAAATATATTCTTTTATTCCAACTATTGTTATATTTAGTATATACCACAAATGGGACGCTTATTCGATACATGGATGCTACATAGAAAATCCACATGCCGATTGTTAAAAGGCTCATTCAAACGTATCTCCGTCTGCATGTAAATTTCAAGCTGAGTAACTGCAATCTCTGATCAATCAAATGTAAATAGACAGTGTGCTAAATTGCTTGCCGCATGGTAGAAACGATTTCAAATTCGTTTAGAATTTATTTGTCAGAGTAGTGAATTTACCAAGGTTTCCACAAAAATGGGTGCATGACATGATATATGTGTATCAAAAAAATCTGGCTATTTGTACCGAAATTTTGATATACGTAGTCACGGCCTGTATAAAATGAGTAAACGATATATATTTTCATCAATATGAAAAAGGAGATAATACATTTATAAATATATGTTTTAGAAGATGAGAGATATTGTTCCATTTTTTGATCACATGAGAATAATAAGAAATTTAATGGTCGCAGCCCTCTGAAGAAAAATTGAAGCTTCTTCTATTCGCGAAATTCAGCTCAGAGTTAACGTCGCGTTTGATACGACGCTGGGGAAAAACAATTAATCTTAGAACCGTGAAACTCGACAGACGAATTTACTACTGCGAAGTAGAGTTACCTTAAAAACAACATACCATTAGATTTTCTTTTTTCGACATTTTTCTCTTTTTCAAATAAAGAAAGGACTTCTTTAGTAATTCGTTTCGGAGTCTTTTATCTTCTTCTAAAATCCATATTCTATTGGTGAAGAAGGTGTTCGATATCAGATTAAAAATACATTTTCTGCTTCAAAATAATCTCAAAAGTATTATTTTTCAATCCTACATGTTTATTTAAATATGTCGATACCTGTATGTTAACAAAAATATCTCTTGGAGTGATCGTCTAAAGCGACCACTCTGGCGTTGGTCGTCTAAAAGAACCACTCCGGAATTCAAGGAATTCACGAAATTCAAGGAATTCATGGAATTCAAAGAATTTACGGAATTCATGGACTTCAATAAATTCCAGGAATTCACGGAATTCAAAGAGTTCACACAATTCAAGGAATTGACGGAATTGACGGAATTCAAGGAATTTACATAATTCACGGAATTCAAGGGATTAAAGGAGTTCACGAATTCAATTAATTCACTGATTTCAAGGAATTCACGATATTTTAAGAAATTCACGAAATTCAAGGAATTAATGGAATTCAAGAAATTCACAGAATTCAAGGACTTCACAGAATTCAAGAAATTCACGGAATTTAAGGACTTCACAAAATTCAAGGAATTCACGGAATTCAAGGATTTCACAGAATTCAAGAAATTCACGGAATTCAAGGACTTCACAGAATTCAAACAATTCACAATATTCCAGAAATTCACGGCCATCAAGGAATTTGCGGAATGCAAGGAATTCACGAAATTCAAGAAATTCTGTGAATTTCATGAAATCCGTGAATTTTGTGAATGGATTAAATTTCTTGAATTCCGTGTATTCCGGGAATTCATTGAATTCCTTGAGTTCCTTGAATTCCGTCCATTTCTTGAAGTCCGTGAATTCCTTGAATTCTGTTTATTTCTTGCAGTCCGTATGTAATTTTCTTGAATTCCGCGAATTCCTCTTATTCTTTGAATTTCATGAATTTCATGAATTCCGTGAATTCCTTGAGTACCGTGCATTCCTTATATTCCGTAAATTTCTTCAATGCCGTGAATTATTCGAATTCCGTGAATTCCGTGGATTCTGCGAATTCCATAAATTCTTTGAATTCCTTGAATTCCTTGAATTCCGTGAATTCATCGAATTCGTTGAATTTCTTGAATTTCGTTAATTCCTTGCATTCCGCAAATTCCTTGAATTCATCGAATTCCGTGAATTTCTTGAATCCCTTGAATTCTGTGCACTCCTTGAATTCCGTGCATTCCTTAAATTCCGTGATCCGTGAATTCTCCAAATTCCTCGAAATCCGCGAATTCAAAATATTTTAAAATAATCTATTAATAATATATTAAGTGAGTATGCGTACTAAAACGAGGGGCCAACTCAAAAAACGGAGTGGTTCTTTTAGACGACCAACGCCAGAGTGGTAATTTTAGACGATCACTCCAGGAGTGGTTTTTTTTAACATGCATGTGTCATTTTGATCAACTAATAAAGATTATGATTAAGAAAATAATTACTCTTCAACAGTCTAAGATCAATATAAATCGTCTCTTCACAAATTCTATGTATATATTGTATATCTTATAGAAATTCTTGTAGTAAGAAAAAATGCATTGATCAAAATTGAAGATGTCATTATCACGGGATTTAACAAATATTTGAAATAATAAAAATTTTTATCGCAGTATTATTTCGACAGTTACTTCCTTTCTGCAAATAATGTGCAATGCCAACTCGATTTCAGAGCTTTTTAAGCTTGAAACCTGGTTGGCGAAAAAGTTGGGTTAGGAGAATATTCTTTTCATTTTATCATTTTTCCTTTTTCCCGTAACCGTCCTACAAAAGTGGTAGCCTCTTAGAAGCTACTCTAGAGCTTCCAATAAGTAAAAATCGCTGGAAGCGAGAGAATGGATGCCATGGGAAAAGGTCCGATATTCTTCGTCGGTACTAACAGGCAGATGCTGTCTTCTGCTCGGACGGGATCGTGAATGGAAAAATAAAAATGGAGCTAACAGACGTATTTTTCTTGAATATTGATGACCAGATATATGCACAGAGATGCGTTCTGACTGTTCCGAACTTCAATATGAAGCACTGATTCTGTTGATACTTTTCTGACTGACAAATGTACTTATTTCAGACAATGAAGAATAATTAAAAAAATAATATATTGCAAAGTGAGGTAAAGTCACTTGTTCAAGGATCTTTATTTCAAATTATGTTTCAGAATGAAATATCGGTTTCCCTATTATAAACAATATTTAATATTTGAATAGGGTAAATACATCAGTAGTGGGCCACTTAAAGTTATACTGAAACTTCTACTGAAAATAAACGTGCACCTTCTTTGGAAGCCACACAAATTTATTCATTACTATATTACTTTGTGGGTAAGCGACTTTACCCCAGTTTTCTGTGCTCATTTTCGTTAACGACCCAAATAGTGTATAGAAAACTTATTTGTCTGAATAATTTTTTTCTGAGTAATGAATAATAATTATTGATTAGATAAATTGAAGTTTACACTGACATTTTTGAATATCTGGGATTCATTGCAGGACGCATGTAATGTCTTTATGAATGCTTCAGGTACTTGAAATTCGCTAAGAAACATAAACTGCACGTACCAGAATGCGAGAATTTCTGCTGCGGTACATATCAATGCAGCGATGCTATATCCAGTACGGGTTAGGTACTTCCATAAATATTTGTCGAACCAGTTTGTATTCGCGAGTCGTCCCGCAAGTCCTGCAATCACGGACTCTAACTTATGTTCCCTATATTTATATAGTATATATGTATATACCATTGCGGGTGGCGGTTTTAGTTAATTGAATTATAATGTCAAACGTTTGCGCACAGTTTGTATCTAGATTTAATATTCAATATTCAATTACATATTTTAATATTCTAGATTCACTTAGAAAGGAAATATAATAAAATATAGATGCCGTCTTCAACTATGTTATTTAGAAGTGTAAAATGAAAAACGGCTACTTTTGAAACCAAAAAGGTTATAATTCTTTTCATACGAAGTAGAGTGACTCAAATTAGAAAAATTAGTTCTGATTTGAGGTATAATCTCACTATAAAGCCCTGATCCTCAAAAGTGCGCTGGATTTGGTGTGGTCTTGAATTGCAACATTTTTAAGAAACAAAAACATATGAAGGCACAATGACAATTTTCATTTTTCAAAACAAGATGCAAAAAATATACTAATAATTTTCTGTGCTCCAAACCCCTTAATTTCGGAAAGAAACGAATGCAAGTTTTTCTTAAAGTGGAGAATGTCAAATACGACTCCATGAGGATTCGACTACGCCAACTTGTAAAAAATCGTATTAGCTAATATGGAAAATTACATTCATTTTTTCACATTCTCATCATTTATGATAGAGAAAGTATTAGATTCGCCCGAAATTTCAAACCACAGTTTCTCAACAGATTGTCGCGCTGGCGTATGTCTGCCTACCCGTACGACCGTCCATTCATCCACATTCACGATAGTTTTCGAAAAACTGAAAGGATCAAATCGAGCATCGGAACACTTTTTTGAGTCTCTAGAAAAAGAGCGAGTTCGCCAACCAGTCTTTCTTAGCCAGAGGTTCTGGTTTCATTCAACGAAAATGCTATCGAAACATTAAAAACTCCAATTTTACGTTAAACGACGCAAGTACGTAAAAACGTATACAGAAGAAATTAAAGATTTTCAATGTACCTATAATTTCACTCTCCACTATTTTTTGATAGCACTTCTCACTTTTTTATTTATCTATCAAAAATCCTATGGAAAAATTAAAAATGCCAATTTCACACCAAACAGGGCTAGATACGTAAAAAAAGTCCACAGAAGGAATTATTTTAATTTCTTGAATTCCGTGAATTCATCGAATTCGTTGAATTTCTCGAATTTCGTGAATTCCTTGCATTCGTTGAATGCCTTTTAAATTATCCAACATTCTTTATTGTAATGTTCATTGTATGAGAAGTTTTCAGAAAATACGTAAATACTTTCCATGATATAGGTGGTTAAACTCATACTTAGGGGCATAAACCACCCCGAAACGTATAGCAAAATTGTATTTTCTTATTTATGATACAGATCAAATTTTTCTTCTTGAAAATCATGAACAGCCCGGAAAATATTTAAATTAAACAATACACTCAGATAAATTGGAAAACCACCAGAAGAAATTCAAGAATCACCGATTTTTAAAAGTTAATTGTCAAGATCTTTATATAGTTTTTAGCGCTGATATTTTATCAGTATCAAAAAAATAATTACACACATTACTAACAATTTTTTCAATACTTTATTTTTGTATCTACTTTCTGAAATCTTTATAATATGCGGGAAAACACTGATGGACAAAGTCCGAAACGAGACAATCCTCAAAGAATGTGGTACAGGAGAAACACTAGTTGACATATGGGAAAGAAATCAGTTAAGATAGTTCAGACATCTTGAAAGAATGAAAGATGAACGACTGACCAAGCAAGTGTATAAAGGTGAAGTAAATGACAGAATGCCCAGAGGTAGACCGCCGAAAGAATGGTTAGAACCTGTGAATGAGAAACTAATCCGGAGAGACATAAGAAGCCAAAGAAACACAATAGCTTGCATGAAAAAATGCATGGACGTGATGGAAGCTAGAGAAGTATGCTAGCATAGAAAAGTATGGCGACAAATAGTCTATAAACAGAGTGACAGTAACAGTGAATGACGCCTGAAGAAAGACCTTGGATACTAATGGGCTCAAGTGAGGAACCACACATGACAATTTTGTGAGGCTCTTCACTTGGGGTGATCGCTAGAGAGATTGATCAGCAACCTGGGTCGGAGCAATGTTGCGGAATGAAACGACCATTTAAATAGATAACACGAGAATTTCAGATCAATCTAAAATATCTATGCCTTACATCTATATACCCATCTACCTTATACCCACAGATCAACCTAATCTATACCTATATACCTGTTCACTATTTTCCAACCGAGTGCTGATATTTTATCAGTATCAAAACACATTACTTAAAATTCTTTCAGCATAATATTTTTGTATCTACTTTCTGAAATCTTTTCATAAGTAATGTTCATGCAATTTTTTAAATTAAATAGTAAATCTATATAATTTAACAATAAAATGAGGGGGTTCCGACTAACCTTCCATAATACTGCCGTACAAACTAAAAAGATAAATGAGTCTAATCTCACTCGAACTGAGAAAATCGAGAAAAACTGTTTGCCTAAAGAACCTAATATCGAATAAAATTTTGAATAACCAAGATACACTATTTGGGTAAAAATAATGGGCTCTTCTAAATTTTGCGATGAAAAATTTATTTTTTGAAAAATTTCTATTCGAAAATGGACTTGCGATTTTTTACTGGTCACGGAAAGTCAAGAATACAAGGCAAGAAGAACAAAGTGTCACTTGCGGACGATGCCTTTATTGAAGAGCTCGAGCACGGTCTCAAAATACAACAACGAAGCATACGTAAGGGGCGCTGTGTGTTCAGCGGCTGTTCCAAACTTACCCGAACGATCAGAGCCCCCGAGCTATTTCAAAAGTCTAAAATATACGTAAGGGAAAGCGAGTCCTTTCGTTTGTAAATTCGCACCGCATTTGGTCACTTTTACAAGTCAAAAAAGCCACAACATCTTCACGTTTTTTTTATTTGTATGCTGATGGCATATTACATGCCTCGAAAAAATTTTAGGACACGCAAAGTGCTTTGTTTATCTTTTTATGTTTTATTTCTACTTTTTCAAATTTCCTCATTTATAAACAATCGTTTCTTGCAATAAATAATAATAATAAATCATTTTCATGGACACACACGCGCTTCCTCTTACGAATCCAACGAGAGCAAGAACTCATTTTTCATAAAAATGTCACTTATGTATCACTTTAGTTTGGACGGCAGAATAGGACATATAACAAAAACTATTTGAATATTGATATTCATTATTAGAAATCAAAGTCATGAAATATCTTCACTACAAGCATTAATTTTTAATTTTTAAAACGTTTTTTTTTCAGTTTCAGATTTGGTATCACATTGACGTGTCCAAGTGAAAAGGATCCATGTCGACATATGTACAATTGTACATATATTAAAAGATTCCATCACGGTAGACCGAAAAGCAACGCTCTATTTTGGTAAAGCAGAATCCACAGCAGAATTTGCAAGTTGCCATGTATATTGGCTCTTTGCGAGCTCCGAGATTGAATTTTGTCACTTGGAAACATCGATATAAGAAGACAGGATGTTTTAACGTTCCGGGGTGCCCCAGGTGGAAAATTCCGTAGTCCGCCGGAGTTCACCCCCAGCGCAGTACTGGCCCAGTACTGGTCACCAGTACAGATAACCGGCAATTCGCCCAGGCGGCGGTTGGCTTCACGATCGGGGCAGTATTATGCCGACATTATAAATATTTAAAAAATGGAAAAACACCTAAAAGGCAAAACATCACACGGAAGTTAATAAAAAAATAGTCATTAAAAAAATTGTGGCAGTACGCGATAAAATTTCTAAGTTCTGTCGATACAAGTTTTAAATGCTCATTTCAAATGACATATTTGATGACACTTTCAAAATTTTAAGAATGGTCTACAACGCGGAAAAAAAATTTTGCATAATGGAAAATTGTAATAGACTTAAATTATTTATATAAAGATTATTTTATTTATATTCCGTTTAATAGTTCAGTTATTTTACATCTATATGATTTCGTATGATGATGGAAACTTAATGAGAAAAATAAGTTAAAAAGTTGTTGTTTTAACTTTTGTGAGCTGTGGCTTATGGGGATGGTTTTTTCATTGAGTTTCAATTCTTTAGGTATAGAGTAATGGCTAAGACTACCGACTTGTAGGCGATAGAATCAGTTATAGGTATAAGTTCGAGAGTCCGTAGCGTTAGAAATTTTATTTGTAATATAATGTTTAAAAATGTGATACATTTTTTTATTCTGAGCAGGACTATTAACATTCATAGACAAAATACTCGCAATCAATTTTTTTTCATTACATTTTTTGTTATATCTTTAGAGTATAGCAATAGTGGGTGTTAAAATTGAACAAAATGTTGTAAATTTAGACTTTTGTAATTATAAATAATATTCGGAAGATAAGCAGTCGTATGACGATGAGTGGATGGTCCCCAAATCATTTGATAAATGATTTGTTATCATTTTAAAAATAAACTGCGGAATTTTCGTGCGCCAGCGGTTTGCCAGTACAGAACCAGCACTAGTGTGCAGTGCCTCGCCAGTAACGCATGCCAGTACTACGTGGCATTACCGGCCAGTGATGGCCCAGTACTAGCCCAGTACAGATGACCAGTACTGAGACTCCGGCGATCCGTACTGGGCCAGTGCTGCGCCAGTGGTGTATTTCCTCCTGGGTGGTTTAATCCACACACTTTAAGAAAAATGTTTGTTTCACTCAAATAAGAAAGAAGTTTGATTTTCTTGAACCGCCCTAATATGAAGGGAATTTGTCTAAAATTTGACATCTGTAAGTTTATTTACATATATAAAACGCAGTCAAAGTCATGTTCAGGAACATTTACGTGGTCATAACTGCTCACTGCATTGGTGCGTGTTGGGCATTTCAAGTTTGCGAAGACACTGAACTAAGGACGCAGGAATATTATGGGTACCAGCTAAATGCGCCTGGTAACAATGAAAATAGTTCCATTATCACGATATATGTTGGACTTTGTGGCCATAACTTGCAAAGTCTAAGGGGAGAGGGTCGGCTATATTCCCCTTTTTCTTCCTAAGTTTACAGTCTCTTAGAGCCAGCGAGTTTATATCCAACCACATTCCAAATGTCATATACCAGTCGCACATTGTGTATGTACATACGTACGCTTCCATTTACGTACGTAAGCGTATTTTATATGGGTCCGAAAGTTCATAAATAAAAAAGCTTATGATTCGAAAATTTCTCTTTAATTACCGTTTTTGACTTTCAATAAACATTGATGCTTTGAATTTGATGCGAATAAATAGGTTACATGGCATGATATTTTATTCACGTGAAACTGCATTTATTTTGAAGCATGCAATTTATTATTCAATGCAATTATTCCTGGGTTGTCGTTTTTTGATGAGGGGTTGATAATGTCCCTGTCTACCTCACAACCTATTTCACAACTCTTAATGTAGTTGTCAACTGCTCTGCACAATTCACGGTTAGCCTTAATTGAGTTCAACCCGAAGCTGCTGGCCCACCTGATTTTGTTTTCTGTTGCCGTTATGGATTGTCTATTCGGCAGAAATTGAACCGCTGGCGATCAAAAGAGGATACGACCGAAACGCCGTCGTTTTAGTTGGCCCCTGGGTCATTTTTTTTCATGTCAAATTTAAATTTTTTAATAACATGTTCCAATAGGAAATTTTATTGCGCATGTTTTTAGTCCCATAAATAATTGAGATAACATTATTAGTTTTCGAAATAATCAAGAAAATGTTACTTTTTTCTGCAACCGCAAAATAAGAATTTTTTGTGTTCAACTCGCCACAAGCTCTACAATAATAGGAATTTTGTAATAAAAATTTCCGAAAATATGCACCATCATATGAAGAAACTAACGTTATTTATAGAATTTCAATTAATTGTCACTAAAAATTTATAACGATTTTTATTCTTCTCATTGCGTAAATTAGATATTGAAAGTTTCAAACGCTTCGGGAGTCGAACGAATTTTCAGAAAATTAAAATTAACGGCCACCTAAACTTTCATTAGGGTTCAAGAAATTTTTTTGGAAAATATCAGGCAATTATGTTTTATAGTTTTGAAGTCACAATTGATTTAAGATCTCAGCGCTGTCCCGTACGCGTGCTAGCTCGTCCAGCAATATCAACGTCTGTATAACAGCGGACGATTGGAAGGTCAAGCCGGACACCAAAACAAAAAAGCATAATTATATTTATTTTGATTCTCTCCTAACGAACATAATGCACAGAAGCATTATTGTAGAATAGTGTTAGCATATAATATTCTGTTTAGGATAGTTTAAGTTTACTTAAAATAAAAAGAACCTAAATATTGGTCGAGGCAGGAAAAGAAATAGGTGTGAAGAAAATTGGTTGAAGAATAAGAAAAAATGTTCCCGAAATAAGGTACTACTTAAAAGTATTAGAGAAACATAAAAATTAACTTTTCTGATAATTTTAATATCCTATTATCATTTTTTATTTGATTTCTTAATAGCTTTTTCTAAAAAATTTCGTATTTTAAAATTACCTCAAATAGTCTAATCTAATATAATCTCTTACATTGAATTCTACTATTGAAAATGTAAGAAGTTTTACATATCAAATTATCACGAAATTAATGGAGGGCATTCCAATGAATAGACGTTTCTTTCAATCAAAAAGTTTACAAAACTTATGTTATATTGTAGGGAAAGGAATATATTACTAAGTCTAAAACTATGAAGGACGGTGTAAAAGAAAAGTAAGTTTTAATTTTTATAATTTGTTATTAAAAAATAAGAAACAAATGTAAATGATAATGTCTTCATTATTATTTTGGTGGCCGGCTTGACCTCCCAATCGCCCGCTGTTATACAGATGTTGATATTGCAGGACGAGCTAGCACGCGTACGGGACGGCGCTGAGATCTTAAATCAATTGTGGCTTTAAAACTATAAAACATAATTGCCTGATATTTTCCTCAAAACTTCCTTGAATCCTAAAAAAAGTTTAGGTGACCGTTAATTTTGATTTCCTGAAAATTCGTTCGACTCCCGAAACGTTTGAATCTTTCAATATATAATTTACGCCATGACAAGAAAAAAATCGTTCTAAATTTTTAGTGACAATTCATTGGAATTCTATGAATACCGTTAGTTTCGTTATATGATGGTGCATATTTTCTGGAATTTTTATTACAAAATTCCTATTATTGTAGAACTTGTGGCGAGTTGAACACAAAAAATTCGTATTTTGCGATTGCAGAAAAAAGTAACATTTTCTTGATTATTTCGAAAACTAATAAAGTTATAACATTTATTTATAGGACTAAAAATATGCGCAATAAAATTTCGCATTGGGATATGTTATTAAAAAATTAAAATTTGACCTGAAAAAAATATGACCCAGGGGCTAACTAAAACGACGGCGTTTCGAGCGTTTCGTTTTGATCGCCAGCGGTTCAATTGTGGACGAATAGCCCACTCATCTCAGAACGGCTAGGTGTCCAGGATTCTGGATTATAAAGAACCTGCACACAATGGAACTGCTGTTCGTCTAGAAGTTTCACACGAATAGAATATTTACTTCGAATTAAATTATCGTATCTGACGGGCCCGAAATTTGAGTAATTTTGTAACATATTGGCTAATCTAAAAACTAAAAAAATCATTTTTAATAAAGAAACTCATGAAATAATAAATTATTAACACACACACACACACACATACATATATATATATATATATATATATATATATATATATTAAAATTTATGGTCCAAAAACGCATTGGAAATTTTTTTCCTCTATTTGCCCAGCTAGAATTTTATTAAAAGTTATTACCTACTAATTACTATAAACTTACATAAAATACCGTAAATGTCCAGAAACTTCACAAATGTCTATAAATTCCATAAAATTTCAAAAGTTTTTACAAATTTTACTTTCCATAAGAGAAGGGTCCTGAAGCATAAAGGCGTCACTTCAAACACTCAAATTTTCCAGGAGACACAAAAGATTCAGAATGAAGCAACCACCACCAAGAAAAGCTCTTGGCCAAGGTTACGGAACGTCCCAAAAAACGCCGATTTTCACTCAGAAAGAGTTGCGAAAAGTTTTTCATTTTTTAGTTCAAAAAGGAAATTAACTTCAAGCTATTATTCAACCTTATCGAATCGAAAGAGGAGTGTTTAGAAAGAAAAAACTATTTGCAAAAAAAATCCTTGACAAATAATGGCACGTCCTAAAAAAGCGGGCCCCAACACAGTAAAAGCTGGATAACTTTTTTATTTTCGAATTTAAAAAAGCAAGAATTTTTTTGAGCTATAACTTAGCACTATTAAATTTTGGAAAGAACAGGCAAAAATATGAAATTTATTTATAAAAAACATAGCAAACATAGATTTTGACTCACATCTATATCTAACTGGACCATAATCTTTTGCAGAGACATGCGATAGATCTAAACAATCAGTTTAGGCCAATAAAACGCATTTTCAGATTCTTTTATTCAATAAAATCTTCCATAAGTCCGACCCATTATGTTACGGTATAGTAGTTTACGGACATTTGGGAAATTCATGGTAACTTTCAATGCAGCTGCGCGCTTGCATGAAAAAAATTAATATCTTTGAAGGTTACGAGGGCCCATCAATTTTTTTTATTTGACGCAGAAAATTATGAGAAATGAAAACAATTATATCAAGAAAAACTGAAAGACACACTCTTAAAATTTTTGCAATTTTAATATACATTCGATATACATTTGTATATTGAATCTAAAACCTAGGCACACGAAATCGCCAGTAAGAGACTATGTTATTAAATTTCATATACAGCATATTGTTCATTTATCAGAAAAGTCAGATATATGCACTTTACACAATGTAAAAACAATTTTTGCAGCAATCTTTAATTATGAATAATCAAACATAATATTTCCTCCTAGATACATATAAATTGCACTGCTTTTTTAAGAGCAAACAAATAATTTAAAAACCTAACATCCAAGCACCTGTACTCACGTAAAAATCCTAAAATTCACAGCCAATTTCAGAAAAAAATCCATCCGTATGTTGCACTTTAATTGTAAGTAGGAATTTAGTCGACGAGTTGAAAGTTATTACTTCATTTTTTAATATTTGACAAGATCTGAAAGCATCAAAGGACTTTTTATTTTCACACACTCTGTTTTACCAACTTTAATATGCATGTATATTAATTTTACAACATGATGGTATATTAAAATTAATGTACGGTATATGCAAATGACTTTACTCACATGTCTAATATATTAAATTGCGATTAGATTTTTTCAACAGTGCATGCTTTTGAGCAAAAAATTGATGCAAAACTTTTTTTGGATTTTTGTCCCTTCTTCGACTTTTTTGGTTCCTGCAATAACATCAAAAAGACTTATGAATGATACACTACACATGTAAAAATTATTGAAATTCAATCAACGATTTGAACCTCTGTACTCTGATATTCAGGAAATGGATTGACTATATGTTATTGAAATAGTCGCAATGCATGCTAAGAGAAAAAAAAATCAGGAGTTAGGTTGAGCTTAGACGAGGCTAAGCGTGCACTTTTAACCAGTTTAAAACTTGAAAAAGCTTGAGGTATAGTTTATCGATTGTTCCCTCACGAGCCATCAGTTAGGTATTAATTCGACGTACCGTTTCGAGACTTCATGTACTCGATAATGTATCTCGCGCTACACGCTTGGTCTTTATACTTCCCATACATTTGTGCACAGACCTTGTAAAATTAAAGGTCGAATCATCGACAACTGTTATTTGGTGATTGTGAATTCTCTTTTGTTGAAGCTTCTTTGGATTTAAGGAACACATTCTCATCGCGTATCTTGTGTTTCGCACCCAATTTTGTCCAAAGTGCGAACTTCTCTACATTATCTTCAACTCTATTAGATCCAATGTATATTATATTTATTTCGGTACCTCGATCACGGATTGCTTATTTAGATATTCCATAATAAACTGTAGACAGAGATAGTAAATACATTGTAGCTTGTGTCATTTTTCCAAAAAGTCACTTTTTATATTTTTAATGTGTTTTTATCACTAAAATTTATAACAACTTTATAGATTTTTTAGTTGAACAACTCTTGTCTTCTCATCTCTTTTTCTCTCATGACATTTTTCCAAAAATTTATTTTTTTTTATCTTCAATGATATTTTTTACCATTGAAACGAAATCTACGCGTTCTATCAAAAAATGATTAGTGAAAAATTTGTAGATGGCAGTGAAATTTTTTTTCAGTTCAGAAATTAATTGTTTGCTCTCACACATTAATTAATCATAAAATTTCAATGAAACTCCGTCAGAAAATAGAGTATCCTTGCTGAAACGTTATACAAACAGAAGTAATGAACAGTTTTTGTCAGTTTTCCTGTTAATTGAGATTATGTATTGTAAATCATTATCTACTGTAGGATGGTTTCCCCATAACATTTTCATCACTTATTCTCTCGTATTGTACACTAAAAAAAATATGCCCGTCGCGCGGGTACATTCCTTTTGCGCTCTGTGCGCGCGGTGCTTCGTGCTCGTTTTCGTACATTTACTGTGTGTATTTCAACTGAATTTTTCAGATACCATAAATACAGGAACCTAAATCGAAAACTGAGATTTTAATCCCTGAGGAACTACAGCCATAAATTGGAACTGAAATTGTTTCACGAAATTTAAAAACGTAATTGGAACGTTCCTTGGACGTACAAGTCAAAAGACTTTTAAAATGTTGAAAAGCATACAACTTTTTCAATTTTCATCGAAATTAAAAATGGCATTAGGGTAATTTGTAAGTATTTTTGTCGTGTGCCAGAAACGTTGAGACAAATTTATAAAACTCTTTGAAAAATGATGTTCCATTTTGAAAATGCTCTAACTTTTTGAACGTTGGTCTAATCGAATAAATAATTTTCCTTCATAATAATTTTCCCGTCATTTCGGGAAAATAACTGAAAAATTAACGAACATCTAGTCTAGGGGATCATTAATATAATCTAGTGATTCTAAAAATTCCACTATATTGTTAGTAATAATCTACAGAATAGACAACAATTGTTTCTTATTTGAAACAAATCCAATCAGCATAATCATAAGATTATCAGGTTTTACTACAACATTTCCGTGTTTTCCCATAACATTACCAAAAATTATCTTGCTTAGCCTACAGTAATACCACACAAATTCCGATGGGTAACAGCTCTTTAATATTTGAACAATCTTAATTTAAAAAATCATAAATAAGTTGGTCCCTATCAGAGAAATTTCACGTTCTCTGTAAAGTCAAATATAAATATTTTGGCTGTTTTGAAATAGGTAAACATAGTTTTTTTTAAATGATATCTATGATTCACGATGATTCGTCAGAAAATGCATTAGTTTCTGCAAAGCTTTACAGATATGTAAATATTTGTATTGTTTATTGAAAATATAAGAATTTATTCAAGATATACTTAATAAAAAAATAGGTTAAACAGCCACCGCAGGGTACCACTGAGAGCAACTGCTATTCAAGAAAATGACACTGGCTTCCAGTAGAACCGCGGTAAATCACACATATGGCCACATCTCGCAATCATGAGATGATTTCCCATAGAGCGCAACGAAATCACAATGACAGGCCGGCGAAACCATCATGTGTCTTGAGGACGCAGGGCGACCCAATGATGACAGCTCTCTGCATCCTCCTCGCAAGTGCCTTGGAATGTTTTTAGCACGTTGGTATGACTTCGAGGTAACGAACCAGCTATAGCTTTGCACCTTCAAGTGCACAGTCATTGATATACATACAACAAGAGAAACAGACGAGTTTTAAGAAAATAAAGCGATTGCGTAAGTAGCATTTTTACTTTCTCATCTCAATGAGAAGGTATTGGTTTCACATGAAAAATGAGCCGCGAATTTTTTCAGATGTCGATGTTTTGAGGCCTCCTGAGTTAGAAAAAATAGTTCTTACGTCAGTGTCCATCTCGCTGTCGTCGTCTTTGTTGTCGTCTTTATACCTGATAACTTTTGAGAGACTGATCGGATTGGATTGTGCTTTGGCACGCAGTTTAAGATACTAAAAGGAAAAAACGAGTTGGTTAATCAGCCATTTTGCCTGAAAAATTTAAAAGTTAGAGCTTTCTCAAAATTTGAGAGATCACTTCTTTTCAAGATTTGAAAATTCTATATTCGGTTAATCATAGTACTCGGAAACTCGAACAATCTATACACATCACTTTTTGATAGAAAAAAAAATGAGAGTTGAAGCATTTTCAAACCCCCCTCCCAAAACAAAACGAAAATTAACGTTTTAAGCGAAACGATGCACAATATGAAAAAAGTCGCGCTCAATCATATATTTATCTTGCGCTTCACGCTTTACGCTCGGTCCTCTACATTTTTGAACTTCGTGTTCGACTTCGATGAAAAGTGAAAGTTTATTTACGAATATTATAAAATTGTCAAAACCTCTACATATGAAGTGATTGTTACATTTGTTTTTATGTTAGACTGAACGGAATTTTGATTTTTCGTTATTTTTTTGTGCGAACAACATTTGAATATTCAATTTTCCAAAAAATTCAAAAAGTTCTTTTGAAAATATTGGAGGGTGTTCGAAAATCAACGTATCTCTCCATTTCAATTCTTCATATCTTGCGCCTTTCGGCTTAAATATTCATTTTCGTTTGTTTTTTGGAATTTTGATAATGCTGTAACTCCGGTAATTTTTTTTTTTTATCAGGAAAAGTCATTGGGATATTTTGTTAGTTTTCCTGAGTACTACTAATAACCGTACATAAAATTTTCAAATCTTTAAAAAAAGTGGTATCAACAATTTTCAAAATGTGCTTACTTTTTGAATTTTAATCCAAAATAACTGGTTGACGAACTTGTTCTTTCTTTGTAGGCCTTGAACAAGTGTGCCAAAGCACAATACAATCTGATCAATTTTTCGAAAGTTATCGTGCCTACACGATACTACAGACTACAGACAGAGAGACAGACACCTTCGTGAAAATCGCTTTTTCTGACACAGGAGGTCTTAAAACAAGGAGATTTGATGAAAACCGTCAAAGTCCAATTTTACATAAAACTAATACCTTCTCATTAGAATGAGAATGTAAACAAAATTATGCGCTTAAAAAATGTCTACAAATTTCTCGATAATCACTTCTTGATATGGGATGTAGTTTTTGTTTCATTGGTAAGAAACAACATTAGAAATTGAAAAATAAGTTGTCGAAAAACGACACAAGCTATGAAAGAAATTAAAGAACAACAGTTGCTTATCCAAAAAGTGCAACAAATGTTTGGAGAATAATTTCTTTACAGGACGCGTATTTTTTGTTTTAATCATGAAAAATAACAAATTAATTTAATGGAAAAACGACATAAGTTGCAATAAAATATTTAATAACATAATTGTTTTTTTATAGGATGCGCACTTTTTTTTAAGTTATAAAAACAAGACAATGAAAATACATATTTTCCAATACCAATGCATATGATGAATTGTAATAACATAAATTTATTGAAATGATCCATTTTTCAGAGTAGCTGAGAATGAAAATCAGTGCAAAAGAAGGTGCGAATATCAAAGTTTTCATGAAAAATTGAATTTATTCATTATTTTACAATAATGAATCGCGAAATTCCGGATGACTAGTAAAATATTTTTCATAAGCGTGGCTAGACTTCCCGAATTTCCAGGGTGAATTTCATCTCCTTTTTCAACTCCCCCAATTTTTCGGGACGCTCAAACACAGCCAAATAATAAATAAGATGTTGTTATATTTTTTTCTTATTTTTTAAAGGTTTTCTGCTATATCAACATGCCAGTTTAGCTCTGTGCGTTTACACAAACAATATTCAGTGTTTCTTCCCACAAGCAAGAATACATTAATTACGTATAACAAGTTTATTCGAATTCAATTTCTGAAAATCTATTAGATTCGTTCAATTTTATCTTAATTGGAAATCATATACTCTAATTTAATTCATTTTACACCTTACTGTTATAGTTTTTAAGCTCGCTAACTTTTGCAGGCCCCTATCAAATATATACAACTATTATTTTGTAGCTTTCTTCTGTGACTAGCGATAAATCATAAATCTCGAGAAAGCGGAGTACGTATTTTGATTTATCTGCAGATTATTCGTGGATGAAATATACATACTCAGGAAGAGGTGGAATCGGGCATGAAATTGGTAGGTGTGAATATTGGTGTAGCGAAAACTTGAGTACTTTTCTTGAGAAGTTTTCCCGCCTAAAGTTTCTCTGCACAGCCTAACTTGACTTACGGCTTATCGAGGCGAACTGTTTTAGAGGCACTTTGGCTGAAGTTTGGCCAGGATCAAGCAAGAATATCCTTACAATAGAAAAAGGGATGGAAAAGAATATTTTTCTGAAATATTTTTTCATACGTCTTACATCAATAAAATTCAATTCAATAAAATTTTCATTTTAGGTTACCTGCATAAACAATTTTTCTTGCATCTTAAATCCGATATCAAATACCTGGAATGCAGTAGTAAATTAATATGTCCATCGAAAAAATTGCACCTTAGAATATTGAATATTGAAGTTATTCTTCTTCAGGATTGGAAAAAAATCTGCAAAACCTAGAAAAATATTAATCAGGCAAAACTATTTTGCACTAAATTCTTAATTTTTCTCAATCTTAGGCGCTGAATTATAAAAATTGGAACTTCTCAGATGTTCTAAATTAGAAATCGTTTTGTCATTTTGAATACTCCACCTCTGCAACTATTGAATTCTAAACATTTCCATATTTAAACAAAATCTGACATAAAAAGTCTAAACGAAACAATGTTTTTGCAATGAAGAAGTTATTTTTTGTGAAGAGTTCTTAAAACTGAAATAATAAAAAATCCTTGAATTGAGTTCGCAACGGGCTTCATCTATAAATAATTTTACTACCAAATATAAAAGTTTGGAAGTTTTATACTTTCCTCTCAATATTTCCTGTTTCAAGAGAGTCTAAGTAGAAAATGTATCTTATCAGACGTCTAACATTTACTATTGTTATTATTGTTGAGTAATACGGAAGCTTCCGTACGAATTCTCATTGAGTCGATTATTACGAAATTTTCTGTAATAAGAGCCTCAATTTCATTAAGTAGTAATAATATTATCATATATCACATAAGTCATATCAGTTTAGGTTCAGGCCAATAAAGAGAGAAGGCGGATCTCGATTTGATTTGTTTTCTTCCTCTTGTCGTTCCAAGTCCCGATCCAAACCAAATCCCTTATGGTCGAGTGGGTCAAGCGTAACAACTGGAAAATAAGATTTTCTTTCTTCTCTTCTTATTTTTCTTACTAGCTGAACTATTATATTCTTCTCAGATGAAGAAACCATATTCTCATGTCCCTTATGTACAATATTCCCCTTTTTAATGTCCTACTTGCGTGAAATACTCTCTAAATATAAATAAGTAAAAAAATTCTTATTGATTTAGTAATTGAGCGTTTGAGCAATTAGATAGTAATATTTTACCTTTTCACTAATGGAATAGTAAACACATCAGAAGTTTATTTTACTAACGTGAATTAGTGAAAATATTTACTAGTTCCTTAATGATTTCGATTACTTATCAATTAGTGAACTTTACTTATCAATTAATGAACTTTTCTTTCAGATTATTTTCAACATAAAATGATGCCCGAACAGCTTAATGCGTGGCAGGTGTCACACGAAACCTTTGGGTATCAAAATTGTACAAATAGTTGACAACTAAATTATGTAAAAAATTAGAAATATCCATTGTGAAATGTTTTAATGCGACATTCTGGCTCAATTTGATTCCTGGGCTCACCCAGGAATTAAAGAAATTATATTTACATATCATGAATAATGTAAGGTTCAATGGATGAAGCATGTCATCAATTTTTTTCCACTTTGGTAAAATAAAATTAGTGATTCATACCTTCAAAAAGCAATAGAATATTCTTTCTACCAAAAACAAAATGAACTATTGATCCAATGTATGAAACCTCGCTCATTCGTTTTATTATTATTTTGGCCGTAAAAGGGGGATCTTGACATGCGACGTATATTCCAATAATTTTGTGTTAAATTTGCTTTATTTATAGCATATTATTATCATTCACTGTTATTTACTATTATTTAATCTTATTAATTTCACGGAAATACACGGAGAAATATCTGGTTGTAAATTTGAGATTATAATACTCATTTTTACAATAAGACGATAGCAAGCCAGGATATAGCGTCACTATTTCAAGAATTATCGTAGTAAATGTCAAAATGTGAAGTTACTAAGTTTATTAAAATATAACAATTAATGATTGAATAATTGTACTCATACTTTTCCCAACTTCAATTTCATTTGAAAAATATTAGTCTTTCCAACTCTAAATGGCAATTGTTAAGTTTGGAGTACATTTATAATTTACATGGAGAAAGAATTTCTTTGTATCGCTGTGGAAATTAACGCTATTTTCTCGACTACATCCTAAATTGCCATAGAATTCTTGAAAAAATGTGTACTTTAGGTTGACAAAATCACTTAAATTGTTATGTGTTAACTGTATCATATTTTATGGCAGTAATTGTGAGATATAATTTTTTTTTTTTAATTTTCCTGTTTGAGAATAGCAAGTCTTATTATTTTTATTTACTAATGAAGGTGTATCAATAATACTAGAAAAGTTCAAATCCGACAACCCGCTAATTCGAACCGACAATTTTAGAACTTTTTCCAATCTTCATGCAACTCAAGAACTCAAGAATCTATTTTACTTTTGTTCCCTTTAGTTCAAAACTAGAGTTCAAATCACCAACTAAAGATGAGAAAACGTGCGCCTCGAGCGAGAAAAACTATTCTTTCTACATTTTTTAGGAACTTAATGATAAACTTGAATTAAAGTTTACATGTTTAAATTCAGTAGTTGCTGAAAATTCATGAAAATTGATAATACTTTTTTTCTAGAAGAATTTTAGTTTTTCCAACAAATTTCATATTTATGTACATATTTATATGTTCTAGTCCTAACAGATGCAATCTTCACCCTCGGAAGTCGAGCCTTTTTCCCGATTTTACTATAATTGTAGTTTTTACTGATAGCTCATCCTAATTCTCCCCAAGATAAAAGTAAAATAGTTGTGAATAAAAAAATCATATAGAATTGCATTTGATAGTAAACAAAAATATTATGAATGCATTACGTTCAGAAACAACTACGTTAAAAGTTTGGTCTCATCTTTTTTTAATGTTAGAAGAAAATGAACCTGCTTTCGTTTTTTTTTTCTTTTCCAAATATTATTATCTCAATGTGAAGTGGGAGCGAGCTATTCTTAAAAATTTAATCGAAGTGTCTCGCCGTCCCGAAATTCGGGATGACTAGCCCGTTTTCAACATTTGGCTAGTCGTCCCGAAAATTATGTATTTTTTTTATCTCTTCTTTTAAGTAAGCCGAAGATTAAAAGAACTGTTATTCATCAATAATTTAAAATAAATGTTAAAAAACGGATAAAACTAAGAATTAGATTATATTTTATAAAGTGTAGTCCTTTAAGCTTTAACGTATCCAAATTATGTTAGGTATTTGCACTGTGTCACCGCAGTCTCAAGTTCGTTCGAAACTTTCCTATGATTTCCGCGCTCTGACTGGACCTTCCTTTGATGTGATCTACACTGTAGACTAGATGCACTTGTTGCCTTTGTATTTAGAATCAATCATTCATTTGTAAAAAGTAAAATCCAATAATTATTCGATCTCGCACTCTAAAACACTTTTTTGTGATCCAAAAATTAATTTAATTAATTCCACAATGATGATTTATCATAAAAAATTTAATTAAACATTTAATAATTCCAAAAAAGCGCGTTATTTACTGCCAATGAGACTGCCGATGCGACGCATGCGCAGTACAGTCGGGGAGCCGAATTGAGAGCACAGCACCTTTATTTGGTTTTTCGTTCTATTTTGCGTGTTATTGCGCGTTGGTTAACGATCACGTGACATATAGATCAGCTGTTCTGTGTGCCCTTTTCCAACGCCTCGTGGAGGCGGAAAGGCACTCCTGTGAGAGGTCACAAAAATAATGTAAGGTAACACCCCTACTCCTTTTCCAACGCCTCGTGAGGGCGGAAAGGCACCCCTGTGACAGGTCACAAAAATAATTTAAGGTAACACCCCTACCCCTTTTCCAATGCCTCGTGGGGGCGGAAAGGCACCCCTGTGATAGGTCACAAAAATAATGTAAGGTAACACCCCTACCCCTTTTCCAACGCCTTGTGGGGGCGGGAGGGCACCCCTGTGACAGGACACAAAAATAATGTACGATAACACCCCTACCCCTTTTCCAACTCCTTGTGGGGGCGGAAGGGCACCCCTGTGACAGGCCACAAAAATAATGTAAGGTAACACCCCTACCCTTTTTCCAACGCCTCGTGGGGGCGGGAAGCCACCCCTGTGACTGTTCACAAAAATAATGTGAGGTAACACCCCTATATATATACCTTTGAAAAAAGCTTAAGAAATCGATATATCGATTAAAACTAATTAATACTGATTGATACTGATTAATAATAATTACAGTGTCAGCATTTTTTCGGCACAACTAGCCAAATGGTGAAAATAGTCTAGTCATTTTCAGTAATTTTGGTCTAGTTGAAAGCAGTAAAATTAATTAATTGCATTATTTTCAGGCCGACTAGACAAATGTTGAAAATAGGCTAGTCGTCCCGAATTTCAGGGTGATTAACATTTTTTGTGATTTTTGTCTAGTTAAAACGAGAAATTTCATAAAATGAATTATCTTCGGGACGACTAGCCGAATGGTGAAAATAGGGTTGTCAATTTTGGTAATTTTGGTCTAGTTGAAAAAAGTAGAATTAGTAAAGTGCATTATTTTCGGGATGACGAGCCAAATGGTAGAAATAGGCTAGTCGTCCCGAATTTCGGGATGACTAGCATTTATCTTGATTTCCGGCTAGTCGTCCGGAAATTCGGGACGACTAGACGCAGCCAAATCCCATTCATTTGCAGATAATTTTCAGAAAAATTAGTTTTTTTATTCCCCCCCCCCCCCCCCGAAAATCTAAGAATGGGAAAACTTTTTCAAGCGAAATATTGGGACCTATCAAATCTAAAACACTTTATTTTATCTTATCTCAATATTTCTAGAAACCTGATTTTCAGGACGTGTTCGTGAAATTTTTAACGATTTCGGTTCCCATATTGCCCCGCAAATGTAAGACTTTTTTTAAATGCTCAAATGAAAGGGTTAATAAAAAATTCACGGGGAACTTTTGTAATCAATAAAATACGTGATGGCTGGTATTCTGAAACAGGACGTACTTCAAACTGTTTTGTATTTCAATCCCGCTTCAGCATAATCTTCTTGCAACATAAATCCTATGAGCAATTGTAAACATTTAGAAACAAATATGAATTCTTTCTACTACTTTTGGATTTCATTTGGGACCTTATTGGTATTCCATTGACATTTTTCCAGTCTCATCCTAATGAGAAGGTATTGGTTTTATGTAAAATTTGTCATATTTGGTTTTCATCGAATCTCCACGTTTTGAAACCCCCTGATCTAGAAAAAAAACTATTTTCACCAAGGTGTATGTCTGTCTGTCGTCTGTCTGTAGTCTGTCTGTCTGTGGGCACGATAACTTTCGAAAAAATGATCAGATTGTGTTAAGCTTCGGCACATTTTTTTCAACCCTATAAGAAAAGGGCAAGTTCGTTAGCCACATATTTTTGATACAAATTCAAAAAGTTAGATTATTTTCAAAATTTTTGAAATCGTTTTTTTTTCTGATTTTGAAATTCAATGTTCGACAATTTGTAGTTCTAAAAAATCTGAACAGTTTATCCTAATGACGTTTTTTGATAAAAAAGAAACTATCAGAGTTTTAGCATTAAAAAAAAACTGCTTGCTTCGCGGGCACATTCTCATCGCGCACTTGGCACGCGTCCCGCTTCGCTAGCAAGTTTGAGCGCGCCTAGGGCGCGCGACTGTTGGATCTCGCGCTACGCGCTCAATCATATATTTATCTCGCGCTTCACGCTCGGTTCCTCTAGATTTTTGAACTTCGTGTTCGACTCCAATGAAAAGAAAAGTTTATTTGCAAATATTATAAAATCATCAAAACCTCTACAAATGAAGTGATTGTTGAATTTGTTTTTATTTTAGACTGAAAAGGAACATTATTCACTTGAGGTGCTATCAACCTTAAGGAACACATTCTCATCCAGAAAATGCCCCTTCGCGCTCGATATTTGATTTAAAAATCATTTGAACCTTGCGTTCCACGCTCGTGGAATTGTGCGTGATTTGGTCTTCGCGCTTCACTGTCAGAATTACATTGATCGCGCCCTTTGCGTTTATGTTCGTCACATACAACATTGATTACAAATTTGTAAATCGTTTTTTATTTGAATTTGATTTTTTTACTGCCAATGTTATTTTCACGAATAAAACAAAAACTAAGCATCATATCGGAACATGATACATGACAAATTTGTACCTTTCTTTCAAATGAACAAATTTTTTTTCTCTACTTTTCTTCGTAGCTTGTGTTAGTCGTCTAAAAATATTATTTTTCTATTCGAAATGCTGTTTTTTATGGATATAACAAAAACTACGCGTCATATCAGAAAGTGAATAATAACAAATTCGAAGATCTTTTTTAGGTGCGCAATTTTGTTGGATTCAACTTTTGTCGTATCTTGCATAGTTTGACAGTATAAAATGTTCATTCTAGTTTTTTTTTTGGAATTTAAAAATGCTATAACTCCGCTAATTTCTTAATTTATTAAAAAGTCATGTAGATATTTTCTTTTTCTTTTTTCGTACTACTAAAGACCGTACATCGAATTTCCAAATCTTTGAAAAAAGTGGTCTCAAAAATTTTCAAAATATGCTCACTTTTTTAATTTCCATCCAAAATAGCTAGTTAACAAACTTGTTCTTTCTTTGTAGCCCCTAAAAAAGTGTGCTTACGCACAATCCAATCTGATCAATCTTTCGAAAGTTATCGTACCTACACGATACTACAGGCTAAGGACAGACAGACAGCCAGATAGACAGACACCTTCGTGAAGATCGTTTTTTGTGACTCATGAGGTCTCAACGCGTGGAGATTTGATAAAACCGACAATGTCAAATTTCACATAAAACTAATACCCTCTGATTAGAATAAGAATGTAAAAACACGGGAATTAACACTTTAAGTCAAACAACGCACGATATAAAAAAAAGTCAGGAGAAGAAAAACGTAGCTTTTTGCATGCTCTACGGAATTATCATAACAACTTTTTGAATTTTCTTGAAAAATCAAAAATTCAAATTTTGACACATGAAACACATAAAAAATAAGATAAAAAGTTCCATTTTGCTTTTAGACTATGCAATATACGAAAAAAGATCAAGAAACAAAAATTATTCATCCAAGAAAGATCTACAAATTTGTTGTTAATTATTTTTTTATAGGACGCGTAGTTTTTATTTTAATCGTAAAAAATGACAACAACCACTGTTTGACCAGAAACAGAATTTTTTTTTTCTGTAGCATTTTCAGTCAGTTAAACCAAAACTGTTTCTTGAGAAATTACGCGTTTTTCTTTGGACTTCAAAAAAGTAAATGAACTTCCCTTTTAATTTAAAATAAAAACAAATTTTAAAATCACTTAAAACGTAGAAGTTTCGTCTTTTTTATAATATTTGCAAGTCTTCTCTTTATCTAAGCCGAGCACGATACGCGGAAACCGAAAAAAGCCGAGCGCGAATCTCGAGATACAACAACCGCGTGCTCTAGGCGCGCTCAAACTTGCGAGCGTGGCGAGCCGCGCGCGAAAATTATTGTTTAATTCAAAAACTGTGGAACTATTCACTCATATGTATTTGGAAGAAAAATTCTTGTTTTTCGGAAGAGATAAACTTTTTAAGTAGTTCGAGCGTTTATTTGAGGCGGCATTACTATGGTTTCATACGGCTTGTTAATACCCGCTGATTTTAGTGTAATCGGAACAGACGAGAGTACAAATACGTAAGCGAATGCAATAACGAAATTGCATTGTGCAGGTTCAACCGATTAGTGAGCACCGAAAACCCACATATACCTGCCGTGAGTCCACGAATATATCTGTGTATGCTAGCAATTAACTGGCAATTAATGGAAGTTGATTTGAGATTTCCAAACGTGCATGAACCACTCCTTACAGTGCACTGTGGACCAGTAAAATGAATTGCCCCATAGACGGAGAAAATTGTAGGTTTACCTTCAACATCTAGAGGTTCCATGTCAACATATTCAATGTTTAACTATAGGATATATATATATTCTGGATATTAAAGATATGCAACGCAGAGCTTTCTTGCCTCGAAGAATTTTTTCAAGAAGGAAACCGCACTTTCGTCAACCATTTTCCTGTACCCAAACAATTCACAGCATTATTATTATTATTTGCCAACAAAGTATCCGTAACTATCATTTTTTCAAAAGTTCACATACGGCACGAAATGACATCGAACGATATTGACTGAAAGTTTCATTATTTGGCCGACAAAGGTCTGACATGTTTTTCTGTATGATTTTAGCATTTTGGATGTTTCAGTCAAACGTAAAAAAATATCTCCAAGCCTAATATTTGGAAAAGATAGTACATATTATGTGTTAATATCTGTATGTTTGTGGTAGTATCTTATACTTTGAATATCTACTATTGAACATCCATTTTTCTGCGTGTAGGAATTTCATCCTTGACATGAATAATACTTTTCATTATCTATTTTCCCGAATTGGAAAATATTTATACGTTACCTCTATTTATTGACTTTCTTCTTATAATCTAATTTTAATTACAAGCTTTTATTTGACTTGTTGTCCGGTTTAGGGTAAAATTTTGTTTTCCAATGTTGATACAGTACTATACGAGATCACATCGACTTGAGACTTTGCATGCATTGGTGATTTTTAACAAGTTGACCACTAATTTTCCTGGACATTGCCGACTTTCTATTTGAATAATCAATTTTTCTGAAATTATCTCCGTAAAGTACAAATGATCAAGTTCATATAAAATAAGGCAGCCTGGCCCTGGTGATGTGACGCAATTATTTGAAGCTGAAATGTTTGGTTTTCGAATGAAGAAAAAATTTGTCATGAACTTAAAGCTACTTTAATATTTAGGTGAATTTTGAAAAAAAAATAACGAAAATTCTTTTTAGAAAGTAGTATCAAAATAAATGGACGTAATTTAATTTTCTTTGCTGCAGCTTGTAGTGAAATCTACACTATTACAAATTCCTTTAAAGAACTTGAAATTTTATCAAAATTACTGAACCAACGGCCATACCACGCTGAAAAAACCAGTTCTCGTTAGATCACGTGTGGGTGGGGCGAGCCCACACTTGTAGTTATTTACTACAAGAAACTATCCACCTAGAAACACTACCCGAATTGGGTAGTGTCACGCCTACCCCGAAAGGGAAATGGCTTAATGGTATACATGGTATACTGAAATGCCGTACATTTATACTAAAAACTTTGAAATGCAAAACTGTAGGCACATTTTTCATAACTCACCTGAATATTCAAGTAGTCTTAAGTACATGAACAAATTTTTTGGTGATAAACAAAAAACAAGCACCAAATAATTCCGTGACAGCGCCAGAGTCAAAATGTCAGATTCCATATGAAATCGGTCGTTTATTATATCGAAACTTAATTTACTAAACACAAAAAAGCAAAAGTGAATTTTTGTTGCGGGTAATTTTCGGATAGATAAAGTGAAATTTTTTAATAATAAAGTTAAAATTTTTGCCCCCAAATTTGTTCGAATACGCCCAAAAATAAATCCATTTCTTTTTGTTTTAAACAAAAATTATATTTAGGGGTGCCGCAAGCCCCATGAAGTTTCACACGTATTTCCCATAAGAAAAAAATATGTTTTTGTAAATCTTATCCAGAATCCTCAGTATTATCTCAATCGGGTTGAAACTCAACATTCCTCTCCACAATTAGCCATAGAATACGAATAAAATATCAGTTTTCAAATATCACACCCATAAGTCTGTTTTATAGGGTCCCAAAGAGACCCCATAAGTGAAAAATGGGTTTTGCGAATTTTTGGCGCTAATTATGATTTTTTTGCGGTTTCTTTGATGCGAATTGCTTCTAATACATGAAATATTACTTTATACTGAAAATGAGATATTTTCATTAATTGTTTAAACAATTTATTATTGTTTTTAACAATTTTCTCATAGAATGGAGTTAGAAAGAGGCGGTTTTTTCACAAATTTTCCATTTGTCATCCAATTTTCAATTTGAGTGAAGTGATAGTTCAACAATGTTAACAATAGTGATTTTTCAAACAATTTATTTTAATTATTAATAATATTATATTTGAATAATGCTAGAAAGATGCGGGTTTTTTGTGAAATTTCTGGCTTTTTGTCCAATTTTCATTTGGAGTGAAGTATAATGAGTTCAAGTTAACAAAATAATTGTCTAAACAATTTATTAAAATTATTAATACTATTATATTTGAATAATGCTAGAAAGATGCGGTTTTTTTGTTGAAATTTCTAGCTTTTTGTCCAATTTTCATTTGGAGTGAAGTAATAATGAATTCAAGTTAAGAAAATAATTGTTTGAAAAATGTATTATAATTATTAATAATATTACATTTGAATAATGCTAGAAAGGTGCGTTTTTATTATTTATGGCCTTTTATCCAATTTTCATTTGGAGTAAAGTGATAATGAATTCAAGTTAACTAAATAATTGTTTAAACGAATTATTATTGTTTATGACTATCTTCATCTATATCGATTGCGCCTGATAGTTGCGGTTTTTCGGCAATTTTTACCTTTCTATCCTTTTTTCAATTAGTGAGGTAATAATTAAATTAAGTTAACAAAAAAGTTGTTTAAAAAACTTAATATTGTTTATAACTATCTTTTCTCAGATAAGTGCTATAAAGTGGAGGTTTTTTCTATATATTTTTCTGAAATGAAACAGATATTTAAAATTCTTTGTTTATGCCTCTTGTGTAAAATAGCTTTTTTTTCTTCAAAATAATTTTTTTAAGCATTTGGAAAAGAGCAAAAATAATTCACTTAAAACAACAATACCATTCCAAAATCATTTTTGTTGTGGTTGACTTATTATTTGTTCATAAATAAAAAGGCGATGCAAAGTGAAGGATTTTAGAAAAAACTGCCACTTTATAGCACTTATCTAAGAAAAGATAGTTATAAACAATATGAAATTGTTTAAACAACTTTTTTGTTAACTTTAATTAATTATTACCTCACTAAGTGAAAAAAGGACAGAAAGGTAAAAATTGCCAGAAAACCGCACTATCAGGCGCAATTGATATAGATGAAGATAGTCATAAAAAATAATAATTTGTTTAAACAATTATTTTCGCTAAATCTAATTAATTATCAAGTCACGCCTAATCAAAAATAGACAAACAGTTGACAATTTCAGAAAAACCCGCAACATTCTACCAATTAGGCAAAGACAATATTATCAACAAGGATAATAAATTGTTTAAACAATTATTTTGTTAACTTGAATTCATTATTACTTCACTCCAAATGAAAATTAAACAAAAAGTCAGAAATTAAAAAAAACGCATCTTTCTAACATTATTCAAATATATTATTATTAATCATTATAATAAATTGTTTAAACAATCACTATTGTCAACATTGTCGACATTGCAAATGGAAAATTTGTGAAAAAACCGCGTCTTTCTAACTCCATTCTATGAGAAAATTGCTGAAAACAATAATAAATTGTTTAAACAATTCATGAAAATATATAATTTTCAGGAATATTTCATGTATTAGAAACAATTCGCATTAAAAAAAACGCAAAAAAATCATAATTAGCTCCAAAAATTCGCAAAACCCATTTTTTCACTTATGGGGCTTCTTTGGGACCCTATAAAACAGACTTATGGGGGTGGTATTTGAAAAGTGATATTTTATTCGTATTCTATGGCTAATGGTGAAGAGAAATGTTGAGTTTCAACTCGATTGAGATAATATTGAGGATTCTGGATAAGATTTACAAAAACGTATTTTTCTCTTATGGGAAATACATGTTAAACTTCATGGGGCTTGCGGCACCCCTACATATCATTTTTTTCAAAACAAAAAAAATGGATTTATTTTGGGTGGATTTAAACAAATTTGGGGGGTGTCCCCATTAAAATTCGAAAACAAATTTTTTGGACCACCCTATTGGTGAATCTTACCACGTGAAGTTAATTTTCTTTGCAGATAGAGATTACTCTGAAATCGTTGTAAAGATTACATTTCGTTTTTTCTTCGAAGATTTAAAATTTTACACGACTTCGTTTAGCAATTTAAAATAAAAAGTACGAAAAATGCTTTGCCCAAGTCTGACCCACAAATTCTTTGCCTGGTCACGCTGCATTGCTGTGTGTCTCATTGCCTAAAAGGGTTAATTTTTATTTTTTCGAAAACAATACAACATTCTACTAAATTCAAGTTGATAATCTCCCTAGATTTTCATACTGTTTAAAACCCCTAATAACATATGGGTACATATGGAAACATCTTGGAAGAGAGAGTTTAAATTTGAGTTACCCTATCCCCTTGAGAGATATGTTGTGATTTGTCTCACTCATACAAATGTAATTGATTATAGTAACGAGAGTGGCTGAAAAAGGACGTCCTGTTTCCAGAAAAGAAAGGATTCGTCATTGCAATTCAGGGCAAGGTTGTCAGCTCTACAAATAATTATCGCAAGCCCATTATGTGCCGATTATGTGGAGAAACCAATAAATCCATCGAGCACATTATTGATGGTTGTCGCGTACTGGCTTAGAGAGAGTACACGCACAGACTTAATGACGTGACGGGCATGATACATCAACAACTTGCCCTAAACCTAAGACTCTTAGCGGAATGGATGCCTTACTATAGATACAGTCCAGTGCTCTTTTTAAAAGACGAAGATGAAATCTTATGTTGGGATGCTACTATCCTGATGGGTCATTATAGCCGAGCTAATCGACCCAACACCTTGATGCATGAGAAAAAAGACGAAAGATTCTGTTTCACTGAAATTCCCTGTCCGCATAACCGGAATTTGCAGGCAACCTATAGAACCAAGATCCATGTATAACGAGCTACTGCATGAACTAAGGACATTATGGATGAATGTGAAACCTGCATCTTTCCATCCTATGATTTTGGCTACAGGTAAGGTGCTCACAAGAGTGGGTTGACCAAACACCTTCAGAATTGAAAGAATCTTCCTAGAACTTCAGGAAGTAGGCGACTGAAACGCTAAAGAGTGACAGACGGTATGTATGTATACCATTAAGCCATTTCCCTTTCGGGGTAGGCATGACGCTACCCGATTCGGCTAGTGTTTCTAGGTGGATAGTTTCTTGTAGTAAATAACTACAAGTGTGGGCTCACCACACCCACGACCGCCAACAGCAACGCAGTAGTATTATTCCCGAATGGTCACCCATCCAAGTACTAACCGCGCCCAACATTGCTTAACTTCAGTGATCCAGCGGGGAAAAAAATCTGCCCGCCGCGTGGGCACATTCTCATCACGCGCTTCATTCGCAAGTTTGAGTGCGCCTAGGGCGCGCGACTTTTAATTCTTGCGCTTCGTGCTCGATAACGGATGCAACTCACGCTACGCGCTCGTTCTATGTATTTCCCCCACACTTGTGCGCGGGCGTTTCAAAATTCATGGTCAAAGCATCGACAACTGTAACTTGATAATTGTGAATCCTCTTTTGTTAAAGCTCCTTCGGCTTCAACGAACAGATTTTCATCACGTGTCTCGTGCGTCGCACTCGATTTTGTCCAAAATGTGAACTTTTCTACATTATGTTCAACTCTATTATTTCAAATGTATATTATATTTGTTTCTGTACCTCGGCCTGGAGCTGCTTATTCAGCTATTGCAAAATAAAGTACAAATTTTATTTCTTGTGCGATCAAAATTTGAATTTTCGATTTTTCAAGAAAATTTGAAAAGTTGCAATTAGATATTTGTTGGGCTTTTAAAAAGAAACATTTTTCTTTCCTTGAATTTTTTCACGTCGTGCGTTTTTTGGCTTAAAATGTTAATTTTTTTTGTGTTGAATTTTTAGAATGCTATGACTCTGGCAATTTTCTTTTCATCGAAAAAAATGCGGAGATAAATTTTATGCATTTTTGTGTATACGGATAGCCGTGCATAGAATTTCTGAATTTCAAAAAGAAGTCTGCAAAATTTGGAAAATGCTCTAACTTTTTGAATTTTTATCCAAAATACCTGGTTAACAAACTTGATTTTTTCTGTCCATGAATATGTGTGAGAAAACACGATTCAATTTGATTAGTCTTTCAAAAATTATCCGGTATACAAACGACAACGACGACAACGACGACAGATAAACAGACACCGACTGGATAATGTATTTACCTCGCGCTTCGCGCTCGGTCTTTGTATTTTTCCCGCATTTGTGCACAGATCATTTAAAATTAAAGGTCAAAGCGTCGACAACTGTAATTTGGTGATTTTGAATTCTCTTTCGTTAAGGCTCCTTCGGCCTCAACGAATAAACTATTATATGAAAGTTATGTTGAATTTATTCCTGTACTTCGGCCTGGGATTGTTTATTCAGAAAATTCAAAATAAAATGCGAATTTGATTTATCATGATAATTTTAATATTTGTTTTGCATTTTGCATTATATTTTATTCTCAGCTACACTGAAAAATGTATTATTTAAATAAATTTATATTATCACAGTAATTAAAAAAAAAGTCGAAGCAATTTTGTACCTGCAAAAACTGATAATTGTGGCCTCTTGTCTATTTATTGTACCTTGTGTGTTTTCTCACGAAAGTTAAATTAGTACGTTTCTTAGTTTGATTTTGCATCGCTAAAACCATAAATATTGGCAGTAGAAGGCTGGCCAACGAACTTGACCTGTATTTTCGGACCAAAAATCAGTGTGCAAAAGGACATTCGAATCAGAAAATTCCTTCCGAAGTTATCGCGTCTTTAGACAACAGAAAGACAGGTTGACGCACAGACATACAGACAAACATGTTCGTCGAAACAATTTTTTCTGACTCAGGGGTCTCAAAACGTCAAAAACTGAAGAAAACTGGGTAGGTCCAAAATCACACGAATCTAAGACATTCCATTTAAGTGATGAGAATGTAAAAAAAATGTCACTTTTTGATCAGACCTTCAAATTGCTATGAAAGATAAGATTTGTTGTTAGATTGCCGCTAGAGTATTTCGCACTGTTTGATGAGATAACTTTTATAATGAGCTCAATTGCATGGAGGGAGAACACCCCCACATGAAAGCTTTCGCTTAGTGGCTCTAGTCTGGATAAGATACTTTTTATCGTTCAGTTTATGGCAACTGTTGGTCTTTAAGTTGAAAGTAAATTTTATACGTTTATCGTCTAAGCGTGATACGAATTAAGGAATTCAATATATGATTTCATGGTACTTACATCTAAATTCTATATCGCTGTTGAAGCTTTTGGTCTTACGAAAGTTTTTTGATATTAGACGAGAATGACATACCCTAATTAAAGAATGTAGCGAGATGGGCGGATGTAAAACGAATCGAAAAAGCTTATGAAATAATCATATAAGAACATATCCAGCATAAATTTCATCCTGCAAGTATTTCATTTTCTTACAACTAGTAAAATTTAATTACAAATTAAAACTATATCGTGGACCACAAAAAGCCTTTCCTGTTTTATTCCTGAAATAATAGTTTTTCATTTGTAAAAGTGCTTCGTAAAACATTCATCGTAAAAGTGCTACTAGGTTTAAAACAATATAAGCAGGTTAAATAGGATATTTTTTTACGAAAATAGGAGAATAATAGGGAAAAACATTTTTTATATTGAAATTAATGTATAGGTACTATATTAAATTCCATATGGAAGGTTTAAGACTTCAACTCGTATTATATTGCATTTTCCATAATATGGTTAGATTTTCTGGCAAAGAAGATTAATTTTCTACTGAAACATATGAATTTCTAACGAAAGATTGGAGTTTTCGAACTAAAAAGACGAATGTTGTAGAAATGAATTGACTTTCAAACCCTAAGAAACTAATTTCCAACCAAGACAACAAACCATGGCAGTTGAATTTTGTGGAAAAAAGAAATTCAACCAAGTAGACGATTTTTAAACACAAAAGATTGAGTACAAGCCTAAAATAGTGGCATTTTCAACACAATAGTTTAATTTTCAAGGCAGAAAAACAATTTTTTTAGAAGAAAATTGAATCTTCAATCCAAAAGAACAAGATTTTGATCCAAAAAGTGGAATGTTTAGCAAAAAATTAAAAATTTTAACAAAATATTTTAGATTTTAACAAACTAATCTAGCTTTAACCAGAGTAGTTGATTTTTTATCAATCCAAATAATTTTTTAACAAAATAGTTTTATTTCTAATTACAGCTATGAATCCTCAACCAAAAAGTTCAATTTTCAACCAAGTAGTTGGATTTTCAATAAATAAGATCAATTCACAACGGAAAATGTAATATCTGATTCTTCAACCGAAGATTTTAATTTTGAATCAAAAACAGCCATATTTAACTAAAAACATGAATTCTGAAGGAAAAATATAATTCCTGAGATTTAACCAAAAAAAGATTTTATTTAAAATAAAAAACAGCTGAGTTCAACCAAAAAATATTAATTTTTGAAGAAAGTAGTTGAATTCTCGACCAAAACAGATTATGTTTCAACCAAAAAAGATAACATTTCTACCAAATGAGATACATTCTCAATTTAAAAAGAAGAATTCTCTAGAAAACATTTGAATTTTGAACCCGAGAATTGGTATTTACAGTTCCTCCACATGTTTGTCTTATTTTTTTAAGATGTAAAACTACGTTAATAATTGGAGTTCTCATTATTTGTTTGAGACTCCAACAAGTATCTTCAATTTTAAAAAAATGTGCATTATTTGACCTCCGAATGATTGACTATTTTCGAAAAATGTGCATTATTTGACCTCCGAATGATTGACTATTTTTAAAAACTGTGTATTATTTGACCTCCGAATGATTGACTATTTTAAAAAATGTGCATTATTTGACCTCCGAATGATTGACTAATTGTGATTAGGATATGACTTTTTAACAGACAATTTCATTATTCCTTCCTGAAGAAGACCAACAACCATAGTCGAAACGTTGAAGAGTAAAAAAAGTTTTTTTTTTAATTATGAATTACAATTGGAGTTTTTGATATAATGGCTGCTAAGACCGAAGAAAGTTCCCTCATCTAAAAAATTCAATTTTCAACCAAATAGTTGAATTGTTCACGAAAATAAGAGAATCTTCGCCCCAAACTGACAAATATTCAACAAAAAAACAACACAAAAAAAGATGAATTCTATATGAAGAAGTTGATAGGTGAATTTTGAACTTGAAATTATCAATTTATAACTAAAAACAATCAATTTTCAACCAAAAATTAATTACACAAATTTTCAGTTCGAAAAATTAATGTTTCATTTTAAAAAAAACTAATTTTTAATCAAATAGTAGAATTTTTAACCAAAACAGATGCATTATGTACCAAAAATATAATAATAAACTTTTTGATTAAAAATAATTAACCTTTAACGAAAAATACTGGCATTTCATGAAGAAAGGAACAAAGAGGGGAATAGGGGGAAAAGTGTGAAGCTTGTATTTAGATGCTTTACTTGTAAAATAAAATCAATAGGGGAGAACACCCTACACTAGATAAGGATCCTACAATAGATAATCATCATTTATAAGCAGAAATATATGTAGAATAATCAATTGTAGTTTTGTATAACATTCTGCATTAACCCCTTCTCCCTACGTCACATATTGTCACAAATCCTGTTAACCCTCCTCCCACTGTCAGTGTGACACATACCTCACAGTTCTGTTATTATGACTAAACAGTTTGAGATGATTTACAGAAAAGTTATTGTTAATTCACCGAATTTTTCTCATGTCCGCCACATCGTACACTAGTTCAGTATAATTCCTCAAGTACACATTTTTTCCGTGTAGGTATACTATCACTTAATAAAATAATTCTTTGGGAGGAAGAAATATCACATTGCAACAAATTTATTATTCTTTTAATTATATATGAAATTCATTACTTTTAATAAACACCTCCTTGCATTTGAAACAAAATTTCTTGGATAGACGCCCTTGTCAGCGGATGCCCAGTGGCAGCGGCGTTAATATGCGCGGCACATTTGACATTTCAAAGGCCATACAGATTAATTGCACAGCAATTATTATTAACAAATATCAATTAATTCAGATTTCATCGAAAGAGTGAACCAAAAATTGGCTGAAACTCTCTGAAACAGTTGTTTCATAATAGGAACTGTAAACTTTTACTTAATTTATAAAATATTTTAGCTACTCTACAGTGCAAATTGTTATGATAAAAAACGCAATTTTGAAATTTAATTTTATTCATGAAAAAGATTTAATTTCTCGTAACTGAACTTAAAATGCAAACTTGAATTTTCTATGATAAAATTTGTCACTAAAAGCTATTTAAATATTTTTAATGACTTTTCAAATGGTCTTAAATCTTTATAATTCATCATGAAGATTCAGGGCAAGAAAAACATCCCTTACTGGTTATTATTTAATTTTCCAAAGTTCAACCCGTCTTATTTCATGTTGACAAGAGTTGAGAACAAAACGTTGGTAAGGTAGGAATCGGATAATTATTATTTCTGTAAAATTGATTAACAGGAAATTATTATTCCAACGAAGATTTCTTTCATTCAAATAAATCCGTGTTTTATTTTCTTCAAACAAATTTCAAATAAAAATAATGATTTTATTGCGATGGCTATGTTGACTTCTGGCATAGGATTAATTTTTCCTTCAGTTTCATGAACATACATTTATATTAAAAGAATATTTTTTTATATCTATGCAATTTTTGCGTCATGTTGGCTATGATAATTTTTAGAATACTGTAAATATTTGCTGAATTAATTAATTGTAATATTCCTTTCTCTCAATAAAATATTTCTTTAATTCAAGTAATTATTTTATTGCAATGATTATGTCGACTTCTCGCATGGAATAAATATTTTTGTCAGTTTAATTAACATATATTTATATTAGAAGAATGTTTTTCAAATTTAAATGATGTTTACATTGTGTTCATTATGGTGAGTGTTAGAATGCAATAAATATTTGTTTAATTGAATGAATGTTCATTTACCTTCAATTAATATTTCTCAAATTTGAGTCATCATTTCTTTGCAATGATTATGCCAACTTCTAGCATGCAATAATTATTTTTTCCAATTTAATGAATATACTTTTGTATTGGAAGACTATTTTTCACATTTGAACAATTTTCTCATTGTGTTGATTATGATAATTATTAGAATACAATAAATTGTTTAACTGAATATATATTCATTTATCTTGAATAAATACTACTTTAATTTGAGTCATAATTTCATTGAATCAATTATATTAACTTGTAGTGTCTAATATTTTTCTTTCAATTGAACGAATATAGATTTATGGTGAAAGAATATTTTTTGAATTTAGATAATTGTTTCATTGTTATGATTTTGACAGTTCTTAGCATGGAATAAATATTTCTTCGATTGAATGAAAATTCATTTATCTTGAGTGAATATTTTCTGGACTCAAAAAGAATTCATTAATTGCTCCAATGATGTATGAATTATTTAATTTTAAAACATATTTATTCCTTTCAAAAATTCGATTTCATTGGACTAAAGAAGAAGTTCTTTAGGCGCCTAATCATATTCAATAAACCTATGTTCCTATCTTCTAGGAAACCATTTTTTTGATTCAATATTTTTCACTTTCAGTGCGAAGAATTATTTACTTATATTAAAGAAATATTACCAAAGAAATCATTTCCTTGAATTGATCCTTGAATCTTTTGCATCTAAAGAATATTAACTTAAGGCAGGGTTCTACTTTCAACGCGTGAAAAAAAGCGAATTTTTTGTGAATTTTTTTTTGAACATGCAGAAAGATATTGATGTAGGGTTTGTCATGCTTATAAAATATACTTTAAAAATTCATTAGAAAATTTTTTTAGTTTATTTTTGCGCTCTATATACATTTAAATGGCACTTGCCTCAAAATCACGTTTTTACAGCTTGTTGAAAAAATCTCCGAACTGCCGAATCAATTGGTCTGAAATTTTTACCGCATATTCTATACATATACATCAACCGGTGGTAGCAGATTTATATGCAAATATTATTTTTACTATTTTTTTTGCAAAAAATATACAAAAAAAAGAGATTTTTGATTTTTTTTCGAATTGCCACCATTTTGTTTTTTTCGCATGTAAATAAAAAAATCTGCTACCACCGGTTGATGTATATGTAGTGAATACGTGGTAAAAAATTCAGACCAATCGATTCTGTAGTTTCGGAGATTTTTTTTTACAAGCGGTGTCTTTTACAAGCGAGTTTTACAAGCAAGTGTCTTAGCTAATCCGTTACAGGCTATTTCCAACTTATCACTAATAACTGGAAAATTTCCTGAAAGGTGAAAATCGGCATAAGTTATTCCCGTATACAAATCGAGCAATAAATATGATTTATAAGGTATATAGGTATATAGGTGTTAGGTATAGATGTTTTAGATTGATCTGGAATTCTCGTGTTATTTATTTGAATGAGACGTTCATTCCGCAACATTGCTCCAACTCAGGTTGCTGATCAATTTCTCTAGCGATCACCCCAAGTGAGGAGCCTCACAAAATTGTTATTTATGGTTCCTCACTTGGGCCCATTAGTATCCAAGGTCTTTGTTTCAGGCATCAGTCACTCTATCGTCACTCTGTATACAAACTATTTGTCAACACACTTCTCTGTCCTGGCATACTACTTTAGCTTCCTTCACGTCCATACATTTTTTCATGCAAACTCTTGTATTTCTATGGCTTCTTATGTCTCTTCGGATTAGTGTCTCATTCACAGATTCTAACCATTCTTCCGGCGGTCTACCTCTGGGTATTCTGCCAATTATATCTCTGACCTCAGTGACACAGACTTTTTCAATTGGGTTTTCTAATGCATTATGTTCTATGTTGCAGTTTTGTTGTCCTATATCTTGACCTCCTAATAGTTCCTTAGGAGAGTCTTTTAAAGCGTCTACTATCCCGTCTATGTCATATAGCATTTCACCTTTGCTGTTTCTCATGCTGACAAACTCTGTACTTTTACTTTCCTTCAACTGTTTATATAATAGTTTCATAATTCCTTTAAAGTAGTTTTCTGTTTTGTTTTTTTCTTCTGGTCTTGTTTTCTCTTTACTCTCTTCGACTAGTCGTTTAACTTGCCTCTTTTTGTGTCTGTAATCATTTGTCAGTCTATTTCTCTCCTCATCGCTAAGACCTGTCATGTTCAGCGTTTTATTGTGCGCTTCTTTCTTTTCTTTTTGGGCTGCCTCAATTCCATCGTTCCATCACGTATGGCCAGACTTTATTCCTCCCACCGCTGTACCACACACTTTAATCGCAGTTTTAACAATGGTATCCCGTAATGAAGCCCACGCGTCCTCTATATCTTTATTGCTTTCAAGCGGCTCCCTAATTGCCTTATCTATGCGTTCGTTTATCTTATTCTGAAAATCTATTCGCACTTCCGGTCAGCATTGCATTCAGCCCCCCTGATGACTCTTGTATCTGTAACTAGTTCTTTTAGTCTTTCATCTGCAATAACGAAGTCAATTATACTGTGGTTATTTCCTTTACACCAGGTGTAAGTGTGGATCATTTTATGTCGGAACCAAGTATTTGTAATACATAGGCCATTGTCTAAGCATAAGCTAACCAATTTTTCCCCGTTATAATTTTTTCTTGTTGGTTCCCCAGAATTACATAGCACCCCTCCTGTATCTGTATCCTGATGTTGGACGCCGACCCATCCGTTCATATCACCTAACAAAATTATTCTTTCACCTTGATCGCAAGTACTTATTGTATCATTTAAAGTGTCCCAGAAGGCGTCCTTAACTTCCCTCGAATCGCTATCGACTGGTGCGTAGCACGCTATGATAAATAATCTTCTGATTCCTACCTTCATTCTAGCCTATGGCAATCTGGGTGATACAAAATCATGATCATTGAGATGTTGTCTTGCTTTTTCATTCATAATTAAACCGACCCCTTGTGATTCGCATGTGATTCGCTATCTACTCCTGACCATATTTCACAACCGCCTTTCAACACCCCATTTTCTATGTTTCTAATTTCGCAACCCTTTTTCTTTGTCTCAGATACACAAAGAATATCTAGTTTCCTTATGTGCATAGTTTCTCGTAGTTCTCTTATCATAAGATCACTCACTCCTCTAGCATTCTAAACACCCATTCTCCATTCGTCTCCCGAAACTCGACCTTTACGTTTACCGTGTGCATGCTTTTCGTCAATCAAAGTTTCAGTCCATTCCGAGGCTACTTTATTGTTTGTATTATTCATGTTTATATTGTACTCCCAACTATCACCTTTATGCGTGAGATTTGTTTTTCGGGTCGAAATCATGTCCGAATTAGGCAGTGATTTGTCGTATGGTGGAGAGTCAAGTTGTAACGTCAGTCCCACCAAAACTTCTGTTACTGGGGAGGGGGGGGGGGGGAGGGGACATAAGAAAGGAAAATCTTGCTTTACTCAAATTGTTAATTCAGCAATGCAAAATCGTTTCCAAGTAGACGTCATCTATGCTGACTTATCCAAGGCCATTGACAAAGTTGACCATAGTATAACCGAACGTCAGCTCCTATCTACAAATATTCCAATCAACCTTGTATTATTATTATCTGACTATCTGATAGACAGAGATCATAGGCTTCAATACCATGGCATCATTTCGAATCCATATTCACCGACGTCTGGTGTACATGAAGGGTCTACCCTGGCATCTCCCATTTTTGTTGTTTACGTAAATGATGTAACGGGTAATATTAACTCATTTATATTAATTTTTGCAGATGATATAAAAATTTTCAGGATAATTAGGAATCTGGAAGATACTAGGGAGCTCCGAAGGAACTTTGATATTTTAGTGGATTGGTGTAAAATCAATATGTTACCGATCAATACGAATAAATGTAAAGTAATGACATTTCATAGACACGAAAATATAATAAAATGTGAGTACAAGATAGATCACATTGTTATGGAAAGGCTAGTCAAGATAAGAGATCTCGGTGTGATATTCGACTCTCACTTACTTTTTATAGAGCATGTACGTGTAATTGCTGCGGCTCGTTCTAGAGCACTAGGATTTGTAATTAGTAATTGTACATTTTTTTTAATTATCAATACAATGACTACACTGTATATTGTATTCGTGCGATCAAAACTAGAATATGCAGCTCAAGTATGGAATCCTATGCTCAAAAAATATGGCGATGAATAGGAATCAGTTCAGAAAAGGTTTTTAAAATTCCTTTCTCTGAAAAGAGACGGAATTTATCCGAATCATGGGTCAAACTATATAGAATTGTGCGAAAAATTTTCATGGCTTAAGCTTTCCGAACGTAGAATTTTCGCATACTGCTGCTTCTTATTTAAGCTCACGCAAAATGGTGTATAGACTCGCTTTTCCTAATGAACTGTCTCTAATTTAAAGCTCCAAGATTGTTTGCTAGACACGTTGTTCCGTTCTATTTAACGTTGCCAGACTCAATTATTGGTTTTAGCTCACCTATTTTTGTGATGTGCAATCATATGACTTCAATGCACAAAAGATCTAACGTGCAATTAGACATGTAAATCATTAGCCATAATCAATTCGTAGACAGCCTTAATAAGTACAAATTAGTCGAACGCTCTTAGCTCTTTACAATTATTTATACGAATAAGTTCATAAGAAGGTATGATTATCATTATATTATTTTGTAGTAATTTGTAGTGAATATTATAAATGCGTTTGGATTATTTTTAATAATAATAATTGTAATAATTTTGTATTATTTATATGCAATATCTTTGTTTCCTGATGATGGTTTTGACCAAAGGCATTCGTTTCAATGAAAATTTTTTTTTTTAAATAAATAAAAAAAAACGTGGTTTCGAGTGTCATTTAAATGTATAAAGAGCGCATAAAATAATTAAAAATTTTGTTTTAATGTATTTCAAGAGTATATTTATTGAGAATAACAAACCCTACATCGATATCTTTCTTCATGTTAAAATTTTTTTTTTTTTAAGTGGCATTTTTTTCGCGCGTCGAAAGTAGAACCCTGCCTTAACTAAAGTAAACAATTCCTTGGTACGAGGGGGAAAACAAAGAAACGCATTTCCTTGAATCAAGTAAATTTTATTTTCAGTGTAATTCTTGAACAGTCTGACATATAATTATGTGCATTAAAATTTATTTCTACTCTATTGTTAATTACTTTTTTTTTTAAATTTGTATCCTGAAATCGATTGCTGTCACATTATATTATCTGTGATACAAATATGTACCATCTGATACTTATAGGGCTCTCCACTCTTCGAACTTTTTATGTATGAATACAAAATATATATTTCTATTTGATCCTAATTTTATTTTTTTTATTTACTCCAACCGATAGTAAAAACTCTAGGAGATCGCATAATTAGGTTGTATAAAATTGGATTACATCCTCAGAATTTTTAAACTAGCGATTGAAGTTTTTTTTTCTTCTAGTATTTCCTTTCCGTATTTTATAGGAAATAGTAGAAGATTCTGTGGAATTTGTTTTGAAAACAAATATCAATAAATATACACTGTAGAGAGATGTGTATCGCATTTCAGCGATCATGAAAGGCATGAAGCTCCATGGTTTCGAGGTTTCTCTATATCCATCAATGCCCTTAAGGGCTTTCAATGCGACCTATCAATTCGATTCATCTCACGTATATAATGGAGAGTAGTACTCGTAAATGCAAACATCTGCGACAGAGAAGCGGATGTTCAAAACGTAAAATGATGTAGGGAAATTATTCTCATCCTCTCAACGAGCATCGTAACAGATTCTAAGTATGACATGGAATAGAACTCATATCCTTTCATTCGTAGGAAACTCCATGCTGGATCCCCAAGAGTTATTTTGTTCTATTTTTGAAATACCAAATAGTTATATAATTTTGACCCTGTCTTAGAAAAACGCAAATATCTTCTGAACTGAAACCGACATTTATTTTTCTCGCGAAACATCCTATCGCATTCTGTAGAAATTATTAAATAGTACTCTTCTCGCATTATTTACTCTATGTCTAGATTTGAAGAAAATAATTAAAAACGAAGTATCTGATTGTACCACTAATAATATTAGAAAAATGTAGCTATTCGTACTATTATTGATACGGATGAGTCTCCCTTCGCCAGCTCGCCCAATTCCTGTTGATATTGGTATGAATGGACACATTTTTATTGGTGCCAATATCCTTATTCAATAAAATATGTTTTAATGAATGGGAATCTAAAAATCATCATGAATAATAACTCAACATTTTCGGAACTACTTTCACTTATTTCTTGTTTTTATGTGCGATATAAATTTCTCGATAAAAGCTGAAGTGAACCTTATTCACCCTTTTGCACCTCATATATTAAAGTGAAAGCTGTCGTGGTAACTCGAGAAAAGAGATGGCGACGGATAGTTAATACCACGTCGGGTCGTGAAATGGATTGTCGGAAGGAGTTGAGCCGGAACCCTTTAATTAAGTCGACCAAGTAACTCTGAATCGTGCGCCATGAGAAATCGCGGAAAATTTGTATTAGAAAATTATGCGGTCGCATTCAGGCTCTTCGGCATTCCATTGGGTTCTTGAACCGCGTCAGCTTCATGTTAATGCTAATTTTATTCCACAGGATCGTAATCGAAAATATTCGTTGAGTTTAAGCAACATGACTTTCATTTTCTTTCCACTATTTCCGTCCTGAAAATATGAGAGTCGAAGTGAAATAAGGAATCGGGTTAACGACCATATGAATATGGTAAATCACAAAGGATATATAGGTCCAGGTAAAGTATGTTATACTCTCTATTTCACAGATTGCCCAGGCATTCCCAAGTAAAATTTCTCCGACTTGATTTCGAATTGAATTGCCCCTAATCAAGACATGCTGAAGTCAAAAAGTTCGACTTCAGCACGTCTTATTTTTGAGATGGAGCCAGACATCAATTTATGTCTCCATTTCACAAATTGCCTGAACGTTGTGAGCAATATCAGACCTACCTCAGGTAATGAGTATATATACTATTCCAATGACAATTTAGTGGAATTTAATTCTTCAAGTTGATCTCTTCACAGACGATTTAATTGACCAAACCTTATTTTTTAGTTGAATCAACCAAGTACTCCATCTACCACAAGATTTGTTTAAAACAACCAGAAAATTTTCTTGGGTCAACCAAATATATACCAAACCGTTTCCTGAGTGTATACAATTAAGCTCAAAGTCACAAGAATATTCCGGAAGCTAAAAATACTTTTCTAGATTTTCTCCACCCTCTTTGTCGAGATTCTGTTTTATGACCCAGCAACCCCTACCTCCACTCAAATCCTCAGAGAAAAAGAGACCGCAGCATTACTGGCTTCTACGAGGAACCCTTACGAAGAGTGCTCCTCCGATTTTAATTGAACTGAAATATGTTGTAGAGCATCAAAAACTAAGAGACACGTATTTTTTATGTGCGGAAAAACGTTTTAAGCGGTGGAAATTACCTTGCAAAAATGGGGATGTCACTTAACGATTTGATTGTTTCATGTATAGCAACACTTTATTTTTTAAAGATAACCAATTGTAAGAATTTTCTTATAATAAGGGATAAAAAATATAATTTTCTTGATCTGATAAAAAAATACATGGAGGCGAACGGCCTCCAAACATGTGTACAGCTTCACTCAAACGCATTTAATGTTATTTTGTGTTATTATATAAAATTTTTGGGCCCAAACCTAGTTAGATTCGGTCTCTAAGAATTAGGAAAGAAAAATAGCATTTTTTAAATATATTAAAAAATTTGTACAGCAGTTAACTGTCCTAAAATATAATCACAATCATACTAAAAAAAGCCCAATGAATCCATACTGAAGCCAAAAAATTTAAAAAAAAAATCTTATCAGCGAAAACACAAATCTGTGAGGAAAGGGGTGATCATTAAGCCTCTACTATTTTCTGAATTTTACTTGCAGGTAGACTTGACAAGTTTTCAATCTTATTCGGATGGTCCATACAAATTTCTTCGAGTTTACCATGGTCATCTAACAAAATTTGTAGTCCTCAAAGCTCTGGATTCCAAACGAGCACAAGCTCTACTTGAAGCACAGTCAGTGTTATAGTCTGACGATGGTAGGGAGTTTGCAAATTTCAATTGTTTCCTTTCTTTAACTGCATCATTATATACGAAATCAAGATTATATATTTTCCTATCCCGTAATAGGCACTGTATACAAATGCCTAGAAGGTATTGTTAATTGAAAAGGTATAACAGGATACTTTACCAGCTAATATAAAATTGTAATATATCAATTGATTTGGATCCAAGTTTAATAAGAAGTGTGCTCATTTCTCCACCTTGAATATGTACGTATGTAATTTAGGTAGATTAACATGCACGTATTTCAACAGTTTTATTGTACTTTCTCACGAGGCAACTATGTAGGACCTTGTTATAGTTGTTCGGGAGTTATAAAGGGATTTATTAACGCAGAAGCAGAAGTGAGATCGTAACATTTAATGATCCTCCATAATCCTTACCAGAACTCATCAATTCCTCTAGTTATCGTGAATTGCAAAATCTACATCATAAAATTCCCATTTGCATCTCTGCTCCTCTACAATAAAGAAAAATGAAAGCTTGTCCTATAAAGGTGAAAATAAAAGTTAACAATATCATGTCCCTGCAATATTATACGCTTGTGTTCGGAGGAACGAATTTTTTTAACACATGGTTATATTAAGCGTATTTTCTTCAGTGATATCATATCTGCTTATTATTTCTACTAACTCCAAATCCAAATAAATTCGATTAAATATACAGGGTGTTTTTTTTTTTAACTTGAGACTACGAAATATCTAAAAAAATACGCATCCTACGGAAAAAATGTCTGGAATAAAAACTTTTTATTTTCGAGGGGAAAAAATATTTGTTAAAATTTACCCCACCCCCACCCCCACAGGAGGCAGGGGTGGGGGTAACTTTGTAATTTCGAATGGCAATCCCAATTTTTTATCACAGATTCAGATTCTCCTTTACGAAATACGTAAGTTTTATTCGGAAAATTTATTTCGATTCGCGATAGATGGCGCTGCAATTGCGAAAAATGAAATTGTTGACACTACTTTTAGCTCTACCCAGGAATAACGACGCGGACGTAGTAGTTGTCTATTCCCTTCGGGGTGCTTAATTTCGGTGAGTTCCCTTGCCTCTCACCATCCATCGGGGTGCTTGATTTCGGTGAGTCACCTTGCCTCTCACCACAGGGATGCTTGATTTCGATTAATTATTTTACAATAAGTGCTCAAAATGGTGTCCTCGCACTTCGATGCACTTGTTAATCCGAGCTTTGAAAGATTCCACACAACTGCGAATTGTGTCTGGTGATATTTGTGCACAAGCAGACCTGATTCGCTCGATCATGTTATCACGAGTTGTGGGCACTTCTTGATACACGCGATTCTTTACATAACCCCATAAATAGAAATCCGGCGCCGTAAGGTCTGGCGATCTGACAGGCCAATTTACTGGACCTCCTTTACCGATCCATCGTCCATTGAATTCGCGATTGAGTACTTCCCTCGCGATTGCCGCATAATGTGCTAGACAACCGTCATGTTGAAACCACATGTTGTGTCGCACTTCCAAGCTTAGGTCTTCCAGCAATATTGGAAGTTGATTTTCTAAAAAGTCACGATATTTTTCACCGTTCAAATTTCCATCAATAAAATACGGACCGATAAGTTGATCTCCAATTATTCCACACCAAACGTTCACGGACCATGGACGCTGATGCTCAACTTCACGCAACCAATGTGGAGTTTCTACACTCCAATAATGCATGTTGTGCCGATTAACGTTACCATGGTTTGTGAAAGACGACTCGTCTGTGAAGAGTACTAGAAAAAAGAAATTCGGGTTTCCTTGTATCTGTTGAACCGCCCATTGACAAAATGTCACTCGGTTCTGAAAATCATTTCCATGAAGTTCTTGATGCAGTGAAATATGATACGGATGATAATTATTACGTTTTAATACCTTCCAAACACTGGATAGAGACATTCCGGAATCGCGGCTTAGTTGTCGAATACTAACATGAGGGTCATGAGTGACTGCAGCTAAAATTGCAATTTCATTATCAACTCCAGTAACTGTTACTTGACGCTTCCTTTTTTTTTCGATTGTACGCTTCCGTCAGTGATGAAGTTTCGGACAACCCGGTAAAAAGATGCGCGTGAAGGAACACTTTCTGGAAAGCGTTGAGCATAATTGATATTCCTGCCACTTTCTCCATAAATGAGAATCATTTCAATCTTCTGTTGCTGAGATAGAATTTCCATTGTAAAAGTATTGAAGTAAGGTATGAGGAAATACAACGACACCCAAAACAAACCCAAACGAACGTGACCAACAACAATAACCCAAACGAAAGCAGCCAACACACCTAAATCAAATGAACACAATCAACCTTACTAATGAATAAACGTTAAGCACGGACAGACGCGGTTATCGCTCGGCCGGAATGACGTCGAGGATTGTAGACAGTGGAGACTCGATGATATGTAATGTCTACATCCAAAATCGACTGTCGTCAACCAACTGCATTCAGGAATGGTTTTCGACAGTTTTATCACTTTTACTGTCCCGTTGCCAAAAGTTCAAGCACCCCGATGGATGGCGAGAGGCAAGGGGCTCACCGAAATTAGGCACCCCGAAGGGAATAGACAACTACTACGTCCGCGTCGTTATTCCTGGGTAGAGCTAAAAGTAGTGTCAACAATTTCATTTTTCGCAATTGCAGCGCCATCTATCGCGAATCGAAACAAATTTTTCCAGTAAAACTTACGTATTTCGTAAAGAAGAATCTGAATCTGTGATAAAAAATTGGGGTTGCCATTTGAAATTAAAGAGTTACCCCCACCCCTGCCTCCTGTGGGGGTGGGGGTGGGGTAAATTTTAACAAATCTCCCCCCTCCCGGAAAATAAAAAGTTTTTATTCTAGACATTTTTTCCGTAGGATGCGTATTTTTTGAGATATCTCGTTGTCTCAAGTTAAAAAAAACACCCTGCATAAGCTAATGTCATTCGGTAACGTTTAACGGAAAGCTTGAGATCTTATTATTCAATATGCGAATTTTCAGAATTAATTGCAAAATTAGAAAATGAGGCTTTTTTCTCGGTTTCATTATAATAATAAGTATAAATAAATATATATAATATAAAATAAATATAAATAAATAAGTATAATCACTTTCACAATGTCTCAGAGTTTCTCTGTTTTCATGTTACTGTGGCTTGAAAGTTTAATATCCGCATTAAAATTGATTAACAACTTCAGGTTATTGTATTCACTTTAGGACGCAAACATTTAATTGCATATTAATCATCTTTATTAGACAAAAATAACCGATTTAAATGCTCCGAAAGTTCGTACAATGATTCGGTGTCATCCGATAATATCCTCTTATCATCAGAAGAAACATATTGTGGAATTGTATTAATGAAGAAAATAATAAAAAAACCCATGTACTTCAAACTTGTGAAAGTCTTGTTCGATAGGTAAATACAAAAAAAAATATTCTTCAAAATGATAAGATGAACTTTTTCATTTTACCCTCAACAATCTACATCTTTTTGTGTATGGAGAGATTATTCCCAGAACTTCAACCTCGTACGCTTTTTACCTTTTTTGCTGTCATTAAAGTATTATCACATGTCGTGAAATTTATTACGACATCTGATGGTATTCCTTGAAAATCTATGAAATATTTGAAGTCCTATGAAATCCTTCGAGATTCTGGGGAATTCATCAAAATATCTTATTAAAACTCTTTGAAATCCTCTAAAATTATTTAAATCATCGAAAGTCTTATAAAGTTCTACAAAATTCCTTAAAAATCCTTTAAAATATTTGGAAATGTTGGAATTATTGATAATTTCATGAAATCGTTTTCAATCTTTTAAGTATCCTAAAGTCTTATGGCAATGTTTAGAAATTGTTATATCTATTGAAATCCTATGAAAATCCTTGAAAATACCCTATAACCCCTTAAATCATATGAAATCATTGAAAAAATGTTTTTAAAACTTGGAAAATACTTGGAAATTCCATTAGGCTTTTTTTTAAATTTCTTAAAACTCGTTGAAATATTTGATATAGTACCAGTCCGCTTCTCTAAATATTATAAACAAACTAAGGGCGCGGAAAAATCGATAAAATAAGAATTCAATTCTGATAATTATTTGCCTAATCAATATTGTATTATAAAGAATAATAATGATGAAATTTCATTTCCATCTTCTGAACTTAGGAAAGTAGATCTAGTTGTATTTATGACGTACAAAATATTGTAAGAGGTTCATGTCAAAAGATTCTTAATAAATACAAGGAATTGAAATTATTGAAGAATAATGTAAAAAACTCGAAAATCATTATTTTTACACTCACTGTAATCAATATAAGTTGAAGAAAGACGTTTTATGTTGATTCCAACATAATTTCCAACTTCTAAATTTTCTACCATCACATTTCTTTCAAAATGCAAAAATAATATTTATCAAGTAAATCAACACTATTTCCTATTTATATGACAAATTATTCATGACAATCAAACACAAATGAAAGGTAGCGTTACAGAAGGAAAGGAAAAAAATTTCCTTTCATTTGTTTTGAACTGGTTGATCATTTTCATTAAAACTTTTTACGTGTCAGTTCAGCACTGCAGTATCTTAGGAATAACATTTTTTTTATAACATGATAATTGGGTATCCATCCAACGTCTAAAGTTTGAAAAATTTGCGCCTTTAGTGGAAAAAGCTCCTCCTGTTTGAAGACTTTTTTCACTCCCTGAAAACATCTTGAAAATGGTTTTTATGCTTTCTTGAACGCCATCCTTTAGATATAGAATTATATTCAATAATCTTAAAATTTGAGTTTCCGAAGAGAGTATTTTTGTCAAATTTTTCAAACTCCAGAGACTGAAGTTGGGTGGGATCCTCGATTTTAGTAAGATGACTAGAAAATACGAAATTTTTTATGTTCGAATTGTGGTGGTGTGGAAAAGCTGTAGCTTGGGAAGAAGGATCATGGTAAAAACTATGGAAATGTAGGAAAACAAACTAGGCAAAATTATTCCCATGCCTTGTGCTTATATTTGAAATCTTATTTGTTTCAGTGTAAACCATAAATGAGGAAATTCTAGAGTCTTGATGGTATGATTAGGACTTCATTCATAGGACGCCATTATATGGATAAAGCGAGACGTATAATGATGCCCTTCTGGAAATTCCGTGTTCCATATCGTCGCAAGGTAAATTTAATTAAATACAGCCTCTAATCATCTCAAAGTCAGTGGCTGTACTTATTTCAGAAATATGAATTCATGATGCTTACCCTGCCCTCTTTTATTACATCAACTACAATAAAAACAAATCTTGAATCTACAGGAATTTTGATCTCTTTGATCCACATATAGTAAATAATTCTGATGGAGAAAGTCTACGAAAAATCACAGTAATTTCAAGTTGAAAAATTAGATGCCAGAATGGAATGAAAATTATATGCAACGCTTTTATACAGATTTCAGATTTTGTATTTGATCAGAAAATTGCGCATTAGAATGATCTGAATCTGAAAAACTGTCATGAATTTTCATTTAAGTAGCAACTGTCGAGTGTCAGTTGTTATACCACCTCCAAATCATGACCGTCTACAACCACGTTGTTATTTTAAAGCAATAGCCTATATTCTTAGAAATGAAAAAATATTAAGTTCTGATGAATACTCGAAGGGCGCATATCTAAAGAAATTTAAAACTGTTTTTTTCCTTTTCGAAGGTAAAAAAGTCATTTTCAGAGACATGAATATTTACAGCACAATATAGACGAATTATAAATATTCTCCCACCCGTAAATTCAAAATTTCATAAAAGATGTCTTGTTGGTCCTATAGGAAGTTGTAGAACTAGGTAAATTTATAGAATTACTTTTAGAAAGAAAAAAAATTAATTTACAGGTTCAAATATTCGTTTCTTTTTGTTAAAAATTAATTTTTTTTTTGATTGAAAATTGAACAATTCCGGTTGAAAAATCATTATTTCAGTTTTGGTTGAAAGTTCATTCTTTTTTATCGAAAAGTCTACTTTTATATTTCTGGTTGAAAATACATATTTATTCAGTGAATTTTTAATCATTTTGTTGAATATTCAACAATTTCATTAGAAAGTCATTATTTTCGGTTGAAAATTTGACATTTGGTCGAAAATGAATTCTTTGTTGAAAATTAATATTTGCGGGTTTGAACTGCAACTGTTTTCTAGAAAATTCGCCTTTTTGGCTTGAAAATTCAAAAATTGGATTTGTTGGTTTGAAAATTGATCTTTTTGATAGATATTTTATTTTCTTGGTTGAAAATGCGACTATTTTTGTTGAAAGTCAATTCTTTTTGGTAGCAAATTCAAGTCTTTGGTTAAAAATTAATTTTTTGTTTAAAACTCATGTTTTTAAATTGAAAATTCAACCGTTTTGTAGAAAATTCGTCTTTTGGGCATGAAAATTCAACAATTTGAACATTTTTTTCCTAACTTAGAAATCACTCTTTTGGCTAAAAATTCAATCTTCTTAGCTGAAAATTCATCTCCTTTAATGGAACTTTATCTCTTTTGTTAGAAGCCTAACTATTTTCGATTGAGATATAATCTTCATTGGTTGAGGATTCAACTCATTTCTTCAAAATTTATGCTTTTGGTTGAATTCAACTATCTTTCTATTTTTGATAAAAATTCTATTTTGTGCAAAAATTATCTTTTTAAGATGGAAACTCAACTATTTGGTTGAATACTCATGTATTTTGTTGAATTTTTTGTTACAAAAATAATATTCTGAATTAAAATCCCTTTTTTTGGTGACTATGTTGTTTTTAATAGAAAAATTCATTGATCTTAAACAAATTTTTCTGAGCGTGAAAAAATGTAATTTCTAAATCGAAGCTTCAGTCACTTGTCTGAAAAACAAATTCATTAAGATAAAAAGCACTAGGTTGTGAGACTTTGTTTTGCTTGAGATAATAATAATTCATTTTCCTGAAAAAAATTAACAATCATGTGGGAAAACTGAGCTATGTACCAATTGGCGGCCATCCAGTTCGTGAACTTTATTTTATCGGCCCTGAAAGCCACGAACAATTGATTACAGAGGACCAGTTTGCTCTATTTTGGCACCGATCCAATCTCTCGAAATCGAATGAGAAAATGTGAGGATTGAGATTACTTTCATCGCTGTACGCGAAACGATTTGTTTTCAATGAAACTCAACATGGGTTCTTTTACCTCGTGAATCTGAAAATAAATTCTTTCTATTACTCAATTAACCGGAAGGAACGATATTTTCTTCCTCATACCATTTTATGGTTAGCTTCATTTCTAATTCTGTCGTCAACTGAGATAATCAAGGATCATTTGGAGTAAATTTAGATCAACTTCATTGCTCTATATTTCAACGAATTTGTATCATTTTGTAATAAGATATAAGAAATATTCTTAGGATAAACAGTGAAATCCTATTAGGAAGAGAAAATTTTCTACCGAGTAAGCCTTGATCCAATTCATTCTGGTAATCCAAAATTATCCTGTTAATGGTACCATTATTCTTAGATTTTTTAACAGAGAACAAAAGGCTCTCATTGAGAATGACACGTTCTGAATGAAAACACTTTTTAATCATAAGTTAACATGCATTAAAAATGCTCCGTAAATATTGAACACTCGTGAAGTTCCCTTAGTGAGAATAATAAGGTTCGCAGATTGTAATTAACAGCCTCGCGAAACAATATGGCATTTTCGTATTGAATTTTCAGTTTCATTATAAAATTATATGCGGCGCTCACAGATGTGCTAATGAGTGGTGACAGGGCTGAGGTATCAAATAAACTTTCAAGCACAATAGGTGAGATTTTCGCTTCGGGATATTTGGACGGATATTACCAATGGCACTGATGAAAAAAAACCACCTTTTGTTGCTGATTTCAGTGCTGCAGAGTGGTGAAAAAATAACGAGTAACGCTACCGGCGTTGTTTTCATTTTACTCTGTAAATAAGCTATATTAAAGGTAAGAAATATACTTCAGGGGTTGTCAAAAACTATGTCATTCTATTTTGAAGAATTCTTCCACCCCGACCCTTCTTCGTAACAGATCATCACACAAAGCTTGGACCCCCTGGGTGACGTCACAAATATACGAACACCCCACGTCCCCACAAAACATACAAGTATAATAAGGTATGGGTACCATATTAAATTAAATCTGAGACGCTTGTGATTTCAAGTCAAAATATATATCATTTTTAGCAAAAGATTTGAATTTTCCACCAAAATTGCCTCCAATCAAGACTTGCTGAAGTCGAAAAGTTCGACTTCAACATGTCTTCAGCATGTCTTGAAGACATTTGTATCATTTATCTCATACATAATATATCTTGAGTCAAATTTTTCATTCTGACTGACATAAAAGCTGATCTTTATCAATAGTTAGGCAATTTTGTATATCCTTTCACAATATATATATATATTTCATCAATTCATTTATAGATTTTAATTTTTATTATACTGGTTTGACAACGATACAGAAAATGTGGTTTGTTTTAACGTATTTCTAACGGCCTAGGAGATCCTTGTGGAAAATTGCAATTTAAATTTTTCTGAAGAAATTTTTTCAGGGTTGTACTAGTTCAGACCCACAGATTCTAAATTTTCAAATTGAAAATAACTAATTGAATGATTACAAATTTTTCATCTATTAATATTAATGGTTCGCATCTGTTAACAGTCACATTTCCGAGTCCAGAAAGGTTCGTCTTGAGAGAAGTTTAGCCGACTGGAAATCAACATGCTAAAACCATCAAAGTAAGAAATTATGTTATGTCATATCTCAGTTTTGAAACGCAGCCTGACATTGATGTCTTGGAGACGATCTCAAGACATCGCCAAGTCCAACTCAAGTTAAAGCATTTTTACTCGGAAATGTTTTAAAAAACAGTTAACTTTTCAGCCTGAAAAGATGATTTTTCAGCCAAAAAACATGACTTTTTAGCCAAATACATAGTGCATTCAAAAAGTTCGAGGTCTGATTTTTTCCTAAATGCACGTGAGGCGATACGGTTTTGTCCCTGAGTAATTACTCTGGTTCTTTTTGAGCCTAACGCACTTGGTTTTAACGCAATTACTTCAGTCGTTTGTGTGCAGTGTGCATTTGAAATTAGGAAGATTTTTTCAGTTTGTGACAATTTCGGGAATGGAACAAAGAGCCGCGATCAAGTTTTGTTTCAAACTAGCCAATGTGCTTTACAAACATGTTAAACTTTACAATGTTCATCAAAAAAGTAGGACTGCCATTAGCCCATTGAATGAAATCTTTTGCCGCAAAAACACGCTGCTCTTTCTGCTCTGGTGTTAGAGAATGGGGTAGGAACTTTGCGCACATTTGTCTTTCACCAAAGACGTCATGTCAGTCGACGATTGTTTGCAAGGAGTGCACGCACATGTTTGACGTTCAGGGGCATCCTTAAAGCGCGCGTACTACTGAAAAACTTTGCTCCGCAATAGGCAGCCACTTCCATAAGCAGTTTGTAACTTATTACACGTTTCTGAAGTATTTTACCTAGTTTGAAACAAAACTTAATCGCGGCTCTTTGTTCCATTCCCGAAATTTTGACAAACAAAAAAATCTTAATAATTTCAAACTTACACTGCACATAAGCGACTGAAATGCTTGCGATCAACCAAAGTGCGTTAGACTCAGAATGAACCAGTGTAATTATTCCATCTATAGAGACTAACTTAGACGAAATCAGTGCCCGGACTTTTTGAATGCATTGTGTAGTTGAATTGTCAACCTATTAAGATAAAGTTTCAACAGATTGTTCGAATTCTTAAACAAAAAATATTAAACTTCAACCAAGAGTAGTTGCATTTTCAACTAATAAGTTAAATTTTCAAGCTGCGAAAACGATTATTATAGAAGGGATTTGAATTTTGAATCCTGAAGGATGAGTTTTCTATCCAGAAAGACGACTTTTCAATAAAGGAATTCAATTTTTGATCAAAAAATGTTTTAATGTTGAAATTAAAAGCAGTTTAATTTAACCAAAACTAGCTGTGAATTCGATCTCGAGTGTTTCCACTTTGTTTGTATTTATAATTATATGGTGCTCATTTCACGAGCACTTTGCTTCCCGTTAGCAAATGTATTTGCTTCTTCATAGAGGAAGCATTAGTTATTTTTTCAATAATAGAAAAACCAAAGTCTTCATTTTGCTCAATTCAAAAATATAAATTTACCAAAAATGAAAAATTACAAAATAATACAAAAAATGTTTTAAATACAAAGAAAAATCAGACAAATCAAATCTTGCGTTCGTAATAATAATTTTTCGAGCTGGAAAAGGGAAAGGAAAAGTTCTGTCGCACCCTATCCATTTCCCAGCTTTATGATTTCTTCACAAAAATTGTCATAATATTACTCTATTTGAAAATTTATGATCAAAAGTCTTTTCTATTCATGCATCAATGAGCAGAACTTCCTTAATCTTCAATAAAGTGTATTATTATTATAGATCAATCGATTTGCCTCGAATCAAGACATTTTTTCCGTTCTTGCATCAATTTTGAATTATGTTAATAAAAAAAGATTTACTATAAAAAAACGATTTTCAAAATATATAAATTACCATAACTTCCCTACTCTTTGATAAAATGCATTATTATTATAGGTCAATCCATTCGTTTCGAACCAAGGAATCTTTTATATTCTTGCATCAACTTTGAGTTATGCGAATAAAAAAAGTTTTACTATAAAAAACCGATTTTTAAAATATTATTGAGTGCTAGAAAAAAATGCAATAAATATTTCTAGAAATCCTTTGATCAGTTTCAAGGTATTAGTGAGGAAAATAAGCTCTCCAAATTTCATCAATTTATCTGCAACCGTTTTCTAGTTATCGTGTTCACAAAAAAGCGTAACATCCACACATCCACACATCCACACACACCACACATCCACACACACACACACACCCGGACGATTGCTTAGAACATTGTATTAGACATTTTTGAATTAGGGAGGGTTTAATTAAATGAATTTAAAAATTTTGAAAAATATTACCATTACAAAGCTTCCTCTATGAGGAAGCAAAAGATAATTTATTACCAAAAAAATTGAATCCTCAAGCAAAAAGATTAATTTTTAACCGAGCAGTTGCATTTTTAACCAAGAAGATCAAATTTTCTAACCGGAAATATGAATTTTCAACCAAAAAGGTCATTTTTAACCAAACAGTTAATTTCTGAAGTAAAAATAATGTTATTAAACCTCAAAAGGATAAGTTGAATTTTCGGGTAGAAAAATTAAATTTCAATTAAGAAAAAGAAGTTTCAACAAAATAGTGGAAATTCAAACCAAAAGAGATGAATTCTGAACCAAAAATTTAATAGTAAACTTTTAAATTGAAAAGAATGAACCTTCATCAAAAAATAGTTGGATTTTCTTATTGGTTTCTGTTAATTAGTTCGCATTTAAGAAAAAAAGCGAAGAAAAGGGGAAGTTTCTTGAAAATAGGGGAAAAAGTGGAATTCTTTAAAAAAAGGGGCACCGAGGGGAATAGGAAAAAGAATGTAAGATGAAATAAGGAATGTTTTTTTGAGCATTTCAAATAATTGTTATTCGTGTTCATACTTTCCATGTGTTAAGTTACATTATGCGTTAACACACCTACGTCATAATCGTCACAAAACCTTTTAACCGCTGCCCCCACACCCTGGCCCCTGGCAGTGTGACTCAATTTTGAACGGCCTCTTCAATTGAATGAAGTGAAGCCTTTTTTCAATAATTCTATACGAAGGAGAAGCGTATTTTAAAATTTTTGGGAACATATATAAGAGTATCAAAAAATAATAATAATATAATATAAAACTTCATATTATTAAAGAATTTTACAGTATATGAAGTGTTGGGTGACAAAACAACCTAAACCGGGTTAGGCTGTTTTTCCGTAAATCGCTTTTTCGGAATCAGCGAACCCTAGTTAGTTAGTGCACAGCTTTAAACTGATATAAAAATTATGATTGTTTACGTAAATCACGTTATACTAGAGTAGGACGCATGGAGAAACGTCGCGCGCGTAGCTCCCGTTCTTCGCTCTCGCACAGCTGTGCAGACTACAGCGTGTAATGACCAGCCCGCGAATCAGTGCGCTATTATTTTTATTGTTACTGTTCAATGATTCATTAAAATCTAAATAAAAATGGATCAGTCAACCACAGAAGCGTCCAGTTGTGACATTATTTCAACTCGTTTTGTTTATTTTCAAATTAATATTTTCTTAGTTCAACAATAGCTGGGAATCTTTGAATCGATTCATCTCAAAACAGGATTGTTCGAGTTAGGTTGTTTTCTCACCCAACGCTTCATATTAACATATCACTTTCCTTAAATAGCAATTGTCAATAAATGCATGCATGTCTGACTATATCTGTGTCCATTTCACTTATTTCAGACAATACACATATTTTCGAAAATCATACAAACTCTCATCTTTCTAAATTTGTCAAGGTGTCTGCATTATCATTAGAGATTGAATTGATTGATTGAAATTTTTGAATGTTTTTAATTTGAAAGCGATCAAATTTTCAACTTTTTTAATGTATAAGGGTATCACAAATTCGTTTTCAATTTCCCAACTTCTGAATTCTTTAGAGGCTTGAATTCAAAGTCTCACATTTTCGAAATCTCCGTGTTTGAAAATATATAAAATTAGAGTTTAAAGGTCTTGGGAGAATTAATAATTGTGGGCCCTGGAATGTTTCAATTTAATTCCTCTAGCAACCCTTATACATTATAAATGAAATTGTAATCAAATGGTTTAATCGTTCCGGTGAACTATTAGCTACATATGGGTTGCGAGCTGAGAGATTGCTCAAAACTTGGTTAATATCGTGGTCCAAATTCAAGAAGATTAGATATAGTCTATCCATCAACCGTTACCAACGAGTTAGAGTTTGCGCAAGGGTTGATCCTACATATCAGACTTGGCTCCTATTACTTTCTCGAAGGATAAACTGGTAAAAGGGAGACCTTTCAATAGTCGATAACCACAGGCTTACCGACCAAGAGGGTTAGAATCCTATTATATATTTCGCCAGTTCGCCGTAGAACGCCGCGCCGCAACGCAACGCTACAGTCTCCTTCGTTCAAAATTTAACAGACTGAAACTCCTAGTAATTGTCTCTATGGAGAATCCAGACCTCCATTATTTATAGGAATAACCCGGTAAACTAAAAAGATGCACGGTTAAATTTAATTATATAAACTGCGCTAGAAATGATTGCCTCTGAATTTTTATTTCCTAACATTCAAAATAAAAAATTTAAAAATCCATCATTAAACAAACTTCTAAATATTAGTCCTTAGTTTTTCTTAAATAATTTGTAATTAATAATTTCGAATTGAAACCGTTCAAAATTGATAAGAAATATATTGAACGATTTTGAATTGAAAACAGTCCAAATCCAGGTGCGGATTTAAAAAAGTTATCTGTGATGGAGGCTACATCGGAAAATTGTATACACATACAGAGCTATGACTAATTAAATTGAGCAATTGCTAACCAATTTGATTGATTTGCGCACGATAAGTTTCTTATTAGCAGTCAAATTCTCGACATAAATATTTCAGGGTAGCCTCTCAAAACAAAAACAAGTTTATCTGATCATTTCCTGGTTACCCAAAATTTTTCCACATCAAAAAATTGAAATTTTCATGCACAAAAAAAGTGTTATATTTGAATATCGAATACTCAACTAAAAAATAGAAGCAGTCAAAGCATCACAACTCTCCTAAATTTGAAGAGATTTGTGTGGAAGAAGCTCAGATTCCTTCCTTTAAATATCGTTATGTTAAAAAAATGGATCTATAGTTATTTATTCGTAAAAAATAGCATTCAAAAGCGGACTGGGATTATTCAACCAGCCTGATAAAATTCTTACTGACCGGTCCTAGAAGCCGTTCTATATAATTTTTTTAAAGAGTTCAAAACATTTGAAAGATTTCCAGCAATTTGAAAGTATGTATTTAACAGATTAGGAGATTCAAAGGCATTTTAAGGAATTTCAAACGATACTGAAGACTTTGTGGCAATCCAAGGAATTGCACAAGAGTAAAATAAGAGATTGAATACTATTTCAAAGACGTCAAGGGCTTTAAAAAGCCATAAACCAGGGATCCGTCCAAAACTATCGTTTCGTTACGTTACGTTATCCAAAAAGTACCGAATCTTTTGCTTACTTTTCGTTACGTTTTGACAGATTGGAACAAAATTAAAAACGAAATTGTTATAACTTGATATTTTACCTGTCTGCCTTTTAATATTTACATCAGGCGCACAAGGATTCGAATGAACTATTTTTTTCAAAATACGCGTGATTAAAAAATTTCGTTACAATTTCGGTATTTTGAATAACGTAACCTAAGCCGAGTGAATATAGTTACGTTTTGACAGTATGGAAACAGAACGAAAATCACGAAAGTATTTTGTTTCGTTTCGGTCGGATCCCTGCCATAAATTATTACGGGATTACAACGAATTTCCTAAACTTCATCAGGATTTCGGAACATTCCATAAAATTTCTATAATTTTGCGGTTTTGAAGAATTTCCTTGAATTTCGAAAGATTTGAACATTTTAGAGGATTTCCAAGATTTACAAATATATTAAAGAATTTCTAAAATTTCAGTAATTCTAAGATACTTAAGGGCTCTCAATGAGATATTTTAATCAAATTCTTCAGATCTAACAAGATTTCATAGGGCGTCAAATATTTCAAAAGGTTTAAAAGAATATCATCAGATTTCATGTAATTTCTTGGGATTTTAATCGATTTTATAATATCTTAATGGATTTTAAAGTATTTATTCACAAGAACTGAGCGATTTCAAAAAATCTTAAAGATTTAAAAATATTTTCAATATTTTTCAAGAGTTATATGTGAAGAGTTTTAAAACTTTAGGGTATGTTAAAGGATTCCCAAAAATTCCTGAAATCTTAATAAAATGTAATGGTTTTTGGAAGGATTGGAACCATTTTAGAGTATTTGCAAGAATTCCAAGAAATTTACAAGAAATTAAAAAAAAAATTAAAGGAATTTTCAAGGATGTCAATGATTTTAAGGGATTTTAAACGAAGTATATAGGCTCAACGAAAATATATGTGCAACGCTCGCCGCATTTCGGCAAACCTAGCTGCCCTTTTCCTGCTCCCCTGGGCTCACTGAAACTATTATTTGTTCCACGCTCACCGAATTTCTATGAATCTAGACACGGCCGAGTTTGAAAGCTCTCAAGGTATTTCAATCAATTTTCTAGGATTTCAGGAAATATCATCAGATGTCATGGAATTTTATGAAGATTTTCTCTTAATGTTTCTAGAGTTGAACTATTCCAGCATTAAGCATCCAAAACTATACTTTCGAATGCAAATCAAAGAAAATTTGAAGGTGATAAATATATTATTAATAAGTATCATATTATGTAATAATGGACGAATTTTAAATATTGTGTACCTTCAAACTTCAATTATTCTGAAAACTTTAAAAATTATATGCTTTCTAATTGTGAACTTTCGAGAATAATGAATTTAAGTTTAAAGCATTGAAAATAAACAATTCTAAAATTAGTTTAAAAAATAAAGGATTCTCAAATCAGTATCTTAAAACTCAGTCGTTAGTAATAATAAGTTTTGAATTTTGGCTCCACGACTTAAAAAAAGGGTTTAACAAGGTGTCAAACTGACGTATACTAATAAACAGTGACATTCACATGATAGAAAAAGTCGCAAGACAAATAACACGCGAATTGAATAATGAATTTTATAATGAAAAATAGGTTTTTGAATTATAAAAAGATATAATAATTAATAAATAAAGTAGGCATTCAGATTTTTTTTCTTCTTAATTAAGATGAAGAACCTAAAGTAATAATACAATGACTATAATTTTTTTTGTTTAAACAAGCAGAATCCATTTAATTTTTTCTAAAATATATTTATAATATTTGTATGCAGAAACCTAGTCTATTTATACTTACTAAGTAGAATTGAGTATTATTTGCCAATAACTTCAGATAAGTAATTTATTCCCATTGTTAATACATATTTATATGTATATCGTAGGATATATAATTCATACAAAAATAAAAGTATTATTATTGACAATATCACGAATAGTTTAATGAAATTCTTTCTTACAATATTTTCTGTAGAGTAATTAAATTCGGCAAAGCTCTGATACAACTCATATATGAAGTATATATGTACGTATATATTTTATTATTTTGCCAGATATGCCCTCTCTCATTTAGGCGTTACGTATTTTTTTAATTTAACGATATAGGACAAATCAATATACCATAGCTACTCTTGATACAGAAAAATCAACCTTAATAATAAATAAAAAAATCAGTCCAAGTTTTTCATTCAACTTTTTCATTTTACTCTATTAAATAATAAAAAGTTATGAGGACACTTGGCAGTAACCAAGAAAGAAGAAAGGAAATAACGATCTCTATGATATGAAGCCAATAAGTAAAGCCTTTACCATATGAAAACATGTCTTGAGTAAGAAAAAATCAAAAATTTTATTTAGAACTAAAGCATGAATAAAATAGTTGAATTTGTATAGTTATTAATATAGTCATTTCCATGCCGTTTTACAATATTTTCATAAACTTATACACTTTCAGATAAAGGTAGATTTAGAGAGCGCGGACGAGGTTTGATTTTTTTAAATCGAACCTAGTGGATTTAAAAACATAAAAAAATGGCTGTACCTAGTCGTCTCGAAAAATTAGGGGGGTTGGACCAATATTATTTATGTGGTCAGTCCCTGGTCATCCCGAATTTCGGGACGATGAGACACTGCGTAAAAAAATAGTATAAAATAATAGAAACTCAGATTAAAATTTCGCCTTGAAACAAAGATTAGTTTTTTCGAGCAAGGTTGGTGAATAATTTACAAAATATTGATATCAAATGATTTTCAATATATTCTTCACAGTAATCCTAATCCAGATAATGAAAAAAGGCAAATAAAAAGTTGATTTTCGTATTTACATTTTCTGGAATTTTTTCGCGTAGTTAGAAATTTAAGAAATAAAAAAATCGTGATTAACCTATTGTTGAATTTATTTAAATTGATTTTGTTTTTTCTTGTTCAAGAGGTGAACCTGTTGACTCTTTATTTGAGGCCTTAGGGAATTTCAAGCTTGATTGGAGAGATTCAATTGAAATGTTAAGACCGGCAACCTTTCGACTTAATTCCACGATGGGGCGTTGGTTAAGATCGAAAGAGAGAATGAAAAAGAAAAGCTCACTCTCACTGCTTCGCAACCAGCTTTCCTAATACCCTCTTGTATACGTTTTTCGTTCTGTGTTGATAGTGGTGATGCTGTTTCGTTTACTTTTCATTGCGAGGGTTTGTTTGAGGTGTGAATGGCATACAAGCTGCGTTGTTAGACGCGCATTTGGAACGTGTGGGCAAAAAATTGCCCTGCTGCTGAGAAACTTTAAGGAATAACCGCAGTTTTCTTTAACTTAGAGAACGTCTATCGCTAAGTGGATCATGAGCTCTCGTACTAAAGAAGCAATTAAGAGATTTTGTAAATATATAACAGAATGTTTGGAAAAAATAATTATTAAACTTTTTGTTCATTTCGGCACTCCTTGAAAATGTACCCTCTAATGACAGAATATGTCCTTGAATTTACATACAATCAATCAAAAACCCATTTAAAGATTGCTTAAACTCATTATAATTGAAAAATTATTATAATATACAAATGATTATAATATTTATAGGAGGTAATATTTTATTATTCTTGAAAATTTTTTTCTTGGTTCTGAAAAAGTTGAATAAGACTAAATTTATATTGCCATTCAGGAATGGTATTTTCATTTGCAGTTGTAAAAATATTTTAAATTAAATACTGTTTTAAGTATCAAGAAGGGATCTCTAGAGTGCATCGAAATGTTAAAATGAATTTTACATCTCCGTGCATAAATTTCGTTTAATTATTTGAGTATTACATTTTTTATTTAATTACTTTAGGCTTCCGAGTGGAGGGGGGGGGGGAGGTTGATAATTTTTCTTTGAATTCTTAAATGAGGGCGGGGTAAGAGGGGGTCAAACCATTCCTTATTTAGTGGAAATTTCTTTACTAACCATTTCTTACTAATAGCCGAAAATACATGGTATCCCGCGAAAACTCTAGTTCCTTTAAGGGGGCGTATAGGGGCAGTAAAATTAAGCAACAATTTTCAGAAAAATGTTTGAATATGGGGCATATTTTGGGAACAACAAAGGGTACAAATAGTATGTGCATGTGAGCATGTGTGTCGTACGCACGTCACGACGAACAGGCAGTCCCGCACCAAAGCACTTGAGGGAGTGATGGAAATCCCTCAATTCGTTAAAGTTCAAGTTTGATCAAACTGAAAAATAAATTGTAAAAAAATCGTGTACAAACATCTGCACAAGAATTTATTTCAAGTTATTTGTCACTTACATAAACGTAACAAATAATTATCAAGAGCAGATTGACCTCAGAAAACGTTTTAAAACAAGTTTTGTTCTAGTGGTAATATATAGTTTCTTAACAATATTTCGAAATTTTTTCTTAAGTTTTTTTTCTTTAAAAATAATTACACAATTCACTTTAGAATTATTATCCTTAACCCCACAATAGTACTCGGAAATCCCCAAAAAATACCACTATTAATTTCAGCTAAAGAAATACCGACTCACTCTAGGTGATGCCGCCAAACAGTTTCAAAATTATAAATGATCACCCAAGTCACAATGGCAAAACTCCAAGCTACATACATTCCCAACTCCAAAACGCTACTCTGAAACTATCAAAAAACACACTTATTACTTTTAGCTGAAGAAATACCAACTAGCTCTAGGTGATGCCGCCAAACAATTTAAAAATTATACGCATTCTGCCACAAGCACCCAAGCTGCATTTCCAACCCAATACTAATATTATGCAACCCACATGAACCTCCCCTAGTACTTTTAACTGAAGAAATACCAAGTCGTTCAAGGTGATGCCGCAAAACAATTTAAAAATTATAGATAATCCCGGGCCACGTTCGAAAAACTTCAAGCTACATTCTTGACCCCATAATAATGTTCTGTAACCCCCATAAGCTTCCCCTAGTACTTTTAACTAAATAAATACCAAATCCCTCAAGGCACTGCTGCCAAACAATTTAAAAATTATAAATAATTACCCAAGTCACGTTGGGGAAACATTAACCTACATTCTTCATCCCAGAATAATACTCAGCAACCCCCACTAATCTTTCCTAGCACTTTTTACTAAACAAATACCAACCTCTACTAGAACTTTACAAAAGTGACTTGGGTGAAAAAATATGAAATACCATTAGAGAAGAAACTTGTTTTGAAATTTATTTTAGAGGGCTATCTGTTCTTGATAATTATTTGTTATTTTTCAGTTCGTTCAAACTCTAAGTTTTACAAATTTTGTGATTTCCATCACTACCTTAAGTCCTTTGGTGGGAGACTGCCTGCTCGCCCTGACGCTCGCACGCCACACATACTCACAGGTACATACAATTGGTACCCTCTGTTGTTCCCAAAATATGCCCCACATTCAAAGAGCTTGAAGGACGTTTCTGCTTACTTTCACTTCCCCCACGCCCTCCTGAGAGAAACCAGAGTTCTCGCGGGACACTCTGTATAATTTTCAAGTTCAAAAATTGAAAAAATCATGGTTTTAAATAGAAAAATATTAGGTTTAAAAATTCTGTAAACCTTGTCTACTGATATATTTTGTTGAACTGATTACAAATATAATCAAGAAAATATCATTTTCAATGTTAAAACTTGAAGGAACTACGTTTTTTTTTAGAATAGCAAGAAAGCGACCTTTTTTGAGCAGTGTTCCCCCCACTACCCAAAAAAATGTGCCCTTCACCCCCGGAATGTATTACCATTCTCAAGGTGTGAGTGATTTTGGGGATACCCCCCTAAGTCAGAACCACCATCCTTTCTAGGAGACCCCTATTCCTTATATCCCTTCTAGGGAGAAGGTAAGTTAGCCGACACCCGTCGCCAATCACAAGCTCTCCTCTTTCTAGGTCACGCCGCTAATGCTTTCACATCTCTCATGAAGGGGACGGAAATGATGTTGGTCAAAACCTTACCCCTTTCCAATTTCTCGTGGGGGCTGGGCAATACCCTTGTGACTGATCACAGAAATAATCTTGGCAAAACCCCTATCCCTTTTCGATATCTCGAATGTCTCGTGGGAGTGGAAAGACATCCCTGCAACTAGTTACAGAAATAATGTTTGTCACCCCAGTACCCATTTTCAACGTCTCGTAGGGGGCGGGAAGGTAGCCCTGTCACTGGATATAGTAATAATATTTGTCAAACCCCTTCTTAATGTCTCGTGGATGGCGGAAGGGCTATCCTGTGACTGATCATAGAAATAATGTTGGTCAAACCCCTAACCCTTTCCAACGTCTCATGGCGGGTGACAAAGCTCCCTGTGTCTGGTCATAAAAATAATTTTTGTCAGACACACCTAAACTCTTTAACGTTTAGTAGGAGGCGGGACGGCACCCTGTGATTGGTCACAGAAATAATGTTTATCAAGCCTCTACTTCTTTCCAACGTCTCGTGGAGGGAGGGAAGGCAGCCGTTTGAATAATCACAGAAAAAATTCTGGTCAAACCCCTACCCCCTTTTCAATGTCTATGATTTTTCTTATGTGATTAATCACAGGAATATTTTTAGTTACACCACTTACTTTTTCCAATGTGTTTTGATAAGCTGTGACGTCAATTAACGTGAACTGGCAAGATGCCAAGGGTCTGAAATATTTGGTCTACGCTCACCGAATTCGGATACAAGAAAAAGTTAACGGATTATTTTTCTTTTTAAAAAAAGTGATTTTTATCAGTTTCCACCTTTAAAATGATATTTTCAGGTATTTACGTGGCCAAATACGTACTCAGTGCATCAACATGCATTGACTCAAACTTTTCTCGCATCTGGTGGAAAACAGCCGGCAAAGGGCTTTCTTGCCAGCACCGGCCGTCTAGATTTCAGAAAAATAAAATGTGTTGATAGCAATAAGTATTCAGTTCTACAAACGAATAATTTTACAGATTCTTCGGGACCAGGAATGTTTTTTTGTTGTAAATTCGTCTTTTCGGCATGAAAATTCAACAATCTGATTGAAATTGTGTTCTTTCTTGATTAAAAATTTTTATTTCGTTTGAAAATTCAGTTGTTTAAATAAACATTGGTCTTTTTGCTTTATAAATTCATTTTTTCGTCACAAATTTATATTTTTTACTTTAAAAATTCAACTATTTGGTTAAAAATAATGTATTTTGTTGAAGATTCAACTTTCTTAGTAGAAAATGTATTTTCATTGTTGAAAATTAATTATTTGGTCAGAAATGTATGTTTTTTATTAAGAACTCGTTTTTATCGGTGAAAAATTATTATTTTTTGTTGTCAATGCGTCTTTTTCGTTGAAACTTCAACTGTTTGGTTGAAAATTTCCTCTTTTTTTTTTTAGAAAGTTTATCTTCATGACTTGAATTTTGAAAATTTTGGATGCAAGTTTTTTTCTTCATTATCTAAACAATCTTTTTTGGTTGAAAATTCAACTCTTGTGGGAAATTCCTCTTTTGGATTAGGCAATTAATCTCCATTTTTAAAGATTTCACCTTTTTTGGATGAAGTTGCACCTTTTTGGTTGAATTTCAATTTGTTCTGTTTGAGAATTCTATTTTTTTTTTAAATTCGTTTTGTTGAGAATTATTTGTCTTTTTTGGTTGAAAATGTAAATCCTTGGTTGAAAGTTGAAATACTTTGTTTATTTATAATAGGCAGTAAAATTTTACCAATTTCCCCCACTCCCTGAATCGTTTTACATAATTTCTGGGTGATTCTGAAATAAATTCACGAAAAAAATTTAGTCAGTGAAAATTACGAAAGATATAGGCAGGAGGTTTCCAAATTTACGGACCCTAAGAAAGTGGGATAGAAAACACTTTTGGTATTCTCAGTGAGTGAAGATTGATCGTAAAAGTACAACCACAGTTCTTTTTATTGATTGAACTCTGTAACAGGATTACGTAGCGTCCCTAGTCCCGAAAGGGACTATAGGCTTTGTGGTCTCAAGTAGATGAATTAGTGGTTCCAGTCTTAAATGAATAAAAAGTTTATTTTGCCAATGCTATTTCCATTGAAATCTGAAAGACTATAGGCCGCCACTAAATATTGTTTAAAAGATGTTTATAAAGATCTTTTTTCAACAATCTCATAAGGTACTGTTGTTTGCCTTTTGCTCATAAGAAAACCAAAAGAATTTTTTTTGTGGTAACCCTAATATACATATGCCTAATAATATAAATAAAATTTGAAACGTTAGATAATTACGCAATACGTACATTTAGGTACAAAACTGGCTCCTTATCTTTGTTACTTCGGCAAATATCTCTTAAGATGTAAAACGTTGTATATATGTGTGTATATATATATATATATATATGTGTGTGTGTGTAACTATGATTTCATTGTGGAAAAATCCATAGGTGTTAATATAATTACAAATATGCATTTTGTCACTAAAATAACGTTAAGTAGCATCTATTTTGCATAAATTCTGAACAAAATTCAGATTCCTGGAAACTTACTGATGATAAAATCTAAAAATTGTTGGAAGCAGAAGAAATTGCAGAGTACTGAATCATCTGCAATACTAATTCAATTCTGATTCATCAGAAAGTACGATCAGCTGAAATTCAAAATGGTCCAGAATATGCACATGTGGACTGCAAAAACGATTCCTATGTAGATATAGTAATAGACATTTGTAATAATATCGAAAGCGTGAAATTTATGACATTCGTGTGCATAATGCCAGGAATAACAATATTCGATTAGTTTGATTTGGACCAGTTCACGATTTCCAATTTATTCTAAATGGATGTGAAAAGGTGGAAATATTCTCTTGTTATCAGATGCCATTAATAACGTATTTTAATAGAAAATATGTATTGATTTATTGTTGAAATTTTAATTTTCTTTTTGCTCAAAAAGATTTTTCTGTATTTTCGTAAAATACTGAATTATCAACATGAGTGAAATTATACGAAAACAAAATTTTTATTCGAGACAAAAAAATACTGAAAAATCCAATCAATAATACTGAGATACATTTGAATAACGTAATTTTTAAATAAAGTTTTGTTGAAGTATAATTTTCATTTTTTTGAACGGCCAACTGTAATCTCGATTCAAGGATTTTCATATCTTCAAATTAGCTGTATAACACAACGAGTTTCAGATGTCATACAAAATCAAAACTTCAAGTATAAATTCTTCTGCACGGAAAAAATAAGTCTTGGAACATTTCGTAGATTAGTGCTAGACTTCAGGACGGGCCATCATTTTTATGAAGTCTCGTATACTTTCTATAAAGTGGTCATACATTTTCATGGAAAAATAAAGAAAAGTCATGGAAGTTTTCAAGCGCAGTCAAGAAACAACAGGCTTGGAATTCTTATAAGACAGTTTACAAAAAAAATATGTACAGTCATGAAGCGGCTATAAAATAACTTCATATTTGCAAAGACTTGAATTGAATAAGTGCGTGATTCAAAAACTAAGAACTCGAATGCAAGTCAGAAAAACAGTCCATGACTGTCTGCGAGAATTTTCAGAGGCGCGCTCAGTGGGACTCAGACAAATTCACAATGGTATGATTGAAGTAGACACTGGTCAAAAAATAATTTTCCGTGGAAAATCATATTTTTCCATCAAAAAAAAAATTGTTTAATTAACTTGTTATGCAAAGTTAGTCTTGCAGCAAGTTGTCCAGTTCGCAGTTCTCACTAAAATTCTTTTAACGCGGCCACGCAGTTTTCAGCTGTAGCAGAACGCCAAGATTTTTTACTGTGTTTTCAGCCCGATCGATTAGCCGAGGGGCTTGCGCGGTTAGGAATGAGTTGCGTCAGTCTCGTATCTAGGATAGGTAGTTCGAATCCCCGCAGCGTGCGTCCGATTTTTTAGAGCGTAAAAAGCGAGCGATTGATATAAGTAATAATTGTGTGTGTTATAATAATATTCAAATAAATATATAAGTTGAAGATAATAATATTATAAATTTAAAAAATAATTTTTTATTTTTCATTAGCATGAATGGCTAGCTTGACAGTCTACGAACCCTTCCTTGACTGTCTTTGATAATTTAATATTGGAGTGTTGAACGGCTTACAAATTTTTATGTGATATTTTTTTGATGGAGTCTAGGAGTGCTTCACTGACTATGCTGGACGCAATTTAAGAAGTCTTTTATTTCTTCAAGCACTATTTGCATGATTTTCCAATACGATATTTTCAAATTATCAAATGCTTTTAGACCTATCATAAAGTCACAGACTCGGTCAATGAAAATTTCCAGCACTTTTTTTTTCCGTGTGTAGTAAGAAATACGCACGAATGAAAAAAGTTTTAATCCAAGTGTTGAAAAATTACAAAAGTTCAAAACCTATTCCTGCTGTTAATTTCACTCATTTTAATTTTGAATAGGCTTCTTCTTTTCAAATGTAAGGTGAACTTCTAAATCAATTATAAATTGCAAACACCCGTCAACATTTTTCCTATTTCGTTGGCGACAAATTTAAATTATCAACATTCTTCGTTAAGCTTCATAATATGTTTGTTTTATTGATTTATTCATGTGTTTTATTATTAATAATACTCACAATGAATTCTGATGCGAATTCCTGCTTTAATAATTTTAACAGTATCATTATTTCATTTCTGACAATAAAATTGCAGCTAGATCTAGGATATAGATAAATATCTCTGGTTTAGCTATACATTTTTTTCCATGTACACTATTCACAATTTTGCAGAAAATTTCGTTTAACGCTTTCGGCTTGATTTATCTGAAAAGCACACCAGGGCGTTGTATAAGTAATGAATTCCTGGAGCTGCAAGAGACACTGAATTCATATTTTTTATTTTTTTTTTCAAATAATATATACTGCGACCTACACTCATGTACTTTTACAAGCGCCTCACTCCCTGTACTTTTGTTATCTATACGATAGTATATAAGTAATGAACTTCGTGTATTTTTAATTTTACATGCGGAGAAAAATTACAAAAGTATGTGCATTTATGAATAGATATGCAACTTTTGAAGTCTATCATTTTTTAGCGAAAACAAATAAAAAGCTAATAATTTCTTATCACAATAAAACTCGACACTTTTCATTTTTGAAAGAATTTTGTTCAAATGATTTCGGTTTGAAAGCAATACAAAAATTATAAGCATTCCTTCTCCAAAAATATTTGTAGTTAGTTTTGAGTATAAGCTTTTAGATGTTATTAAAATAAAATTGCAAAATTCATTCGAGAATGTTTCAAGTCGGAAACTTCAAATTTGCTTACATAATAAACAAGATTACTTATATAGAATATATACACTTCAAAAATTATTTGATTTTAAAGATAGAAGTAAACTTGAATCAAGCACAAATTCAGATATTTATAACCTACATTCAGATGTTTTAGAACTACATTGATAGATTTTACATTTTTAGTCCAAATTTCGATGGCAAGAATTGGATACCGATGAAGGTTTCAACGTTTATAAAGCCGAGGAGATAAGCGAAAAGTTTGCTGACGAGAATACATCACTTTTAGAATTATCATTTGTCTGCTATTTATTCTTAATGTGGAGAACACCCTACAGTAGATGAGGATCCTGCAAACGATAATCATTAATTATAAGTACTAATATAAGTAAAATAATTAATTACAATTCTAATATATTAATGCGTATCGTGTGTAAACTGTTAACTAGATTTTATTGATTATTTTACATACATTAGTATTATAAAGCGAACATTACACGGCCACACAAAAAAATCGTTTTTTGGCCTGGAGGTCAGACCATGTTGACTATATGTTTTTTGGGTCGCTGAATCTGAATCCGAGGTCCAAAAAACCCCAGCAAGTCAGGGTTCTGACATAACCTCCCAAAACCTCATAACATTTTATTTTTCCAAGTCCGGGGGTCAGACTATGTTTATTATATGTGTTTGGAGCCGCTGAATCTGAATCCGAAGTCCAAAAAACCCTAGCACGTCAGGGGTCTGACATAACCTCATAAGTACTTTTTTTCAAGTCCGGGGGTCAGACCATGTTTATTATATGTTTTTGGGGTCGCTGAATCCGAATACGGAGTCCAAAAAACCCCAGCACGTCAGGGTTATTACATGACCTCATAAGACCTCATAACTTTTTTTTCAAGTCTGGGGGTCAGACCATGTTTACTATATGTTTTTGGGGTCGCTGGATCCGAATGCGTGGTCTAAAAAACTCTGGCACGTCCGGGTTTTGACTTTCAAAGAAACTCGTGAAATTTACTCATCCGACTTACGTGTGTCTGCCACTCAGAGAAATTTCCTCTTGGAACAAAAGGATGTTTCTTGACCGAGATGGAATTTCCTTTTCAATTTAGGATGGAGAGGATTTTCATATGTCTCAGCAGGAATCCTTTTGCAGCAAGAAATTTCCTTATGCGATTCGGATTAAGCGACCCCTAAAACATATAATAAACATGGTCTGACCCCCGGACTCAAAAAAAAATTGTATGAGGTTTTTTCAGGTTATGTCAGAACCCTGACGTACTGGGGTTTTTGGACCTCGGATTCAGATTCAGCGACCCCAAAAACATATAGTGAACATGGTCTGACCTCCAGGTTCGACACAAAGAAATAATTTCTTTTGTGACATTTTTTCTGAACAAAGAAATATTTCTTTGCAATTAATTTGAAAATTATTAAGTCAAAGAAATGATTTCTTGAGAGCTCAGAACTTAGTTTACTTGAAACCGTTTTTCACAACTTAAGGCATATTTCCTTATTTCAATGGAATCTATGTGTGAATCAAGTAGTTTAGGGTTCTTGAATTAAAGAATTATTTGTTTCATTTACTTAGATGTTCATCGATTTGAAACAAAATATTTTTCTTATGCTAAGAGTTGACACGATTATTGTAAGTTGATGATTATATACATTTACAAAATATTGTATTATATTAAATATTTATCTATTTTATTGGAAAAAATCGTCATTCAAACAAACAATCTGCAATACTGATCTGAAATACTTTTTTTTTAATAAATAGTAAATACATTTGCATTTTGTTGAAATGAGCATTTTTTAATTGAAAATTTTGGCATATTTGTTCCAATTGTATATTTATTTCAGTGAAAAAAAAATTTACTTGAATAGAGTGTTCATGAAATCCGTCGCTAGAAATGTTTATTTAGTTCATGAAGAAGAAATGGATCATTCTGAATAAAAATGCATTCCGATAGTAAATTTTTCATTCGCAACTTTCAATGGTTCAGGATGAACCCCTCTAAGTCCTGTCGAAATGAACATAAATGCTATTATTAGAATAATATAAACATTATAAATATTATAAGTACAATAAAGTTATGAAACGATGCTATATTGAAATTTTTATATTTTAACTATGAACATTTTTTAAACAATGGTGGTATTTTTGTAGGTCAATGTATTATTTCTTTAATTTTAAGCAGCGTTTATATTTATAGATTACGTTATTTTGAAAACAATGATCTCCTTTCTTCAAATAAAAGGCGTGGTTTTCTGAATAATTCAATATTGGTAAAACCTGAAATGGAAGATTATCTTAAGCACTCGCGTTTAGCTGATTCTCTGTATACATATAGAGAATGGGCGATTCTCAATAACCTTTAGATTGAAAGTTCTAGTTATTTATCGATGTCGGAGGAAAGGATTAAGAATAATTATGTATGAGATACATTTACTTGTGACGAAAAGTAAGTCAGACCATAATTTTTACGTATTCAATAATGATGCAGGCGGTAAATTCACCTCTGATACAAGCTGAATGGGGGTTGAATTATGCCAACCCCCAACAAGTCACATTGCGGCAAAACACATTGTGGCAAATCACATGTTGAAAGCGCAGGAAGACAAAACCTGTCAAAAAAATAATGTATTCAACACCCCTATCCCTTTCCTTTGCCCAGAGGGGGGGGGGGGGCGATGGTAAGACACTGCTATAATTGGTCACAAAAATAATTTAAGTCCCCTACTACATTTCGCGAATTCCTTGGGGACTACACATTTTTTTTCGAATAAGAGATACCACAATGTAACTTATCAAAATGTGACTTGACGTAAATGTGACTTGCTGCATTTTTACTAATTTTTCGTGGGTTACAAATTTCTTGAAATGAGAGTAGCCGCATTGTGACTTGCCGCGACGTGGTTTGATGCCATGTGGCTTGTTGCAAATATGACTTGCCGTAAATTGTGACTTACTGCATGTTTGCCAAATTTTTGCGGATTTCATATTCTTCAAAATGAGTGTTATTGCATTGTGACTTACCGCAATGTGACATGACGCAATGTAACTTGACGCGATGTGACTTGCCGGAATGTGACTTCATGGAATATTTTTTTAGAATTTTTCTGCCTCTATTCCTCACTTTTGTTTCAAAGCGAAAATGTGTTACGAATAATTCCATATTTTAGCGTATGGTTGAGAGTTCGTTAAAGAATAAGAAAAAAACCTGAATTTTGAAAGTGAATGACTTTAAGCCACTCTTCTTGGTCCCTAAAGAAAACGCCATAAGTAACAAGTTCGTATTATACTTAATATTGTGGTTTATTAACGCTTTTCAGAAGTTATTTTTCAAATTAATTACTGATCAGTCATTTAAGAATATTTGATCATCTATCAACAAATTTTGAATTGTTTAAACAATTTTAATTTGATTTAAGTTTTTTTTCTTCCAGGTGAGTCACAAAATGAAGTATTTTCTATTAGACGTTATAAGTACTTTAATCGATGATAACAATAAAATAATTACTTGAAATAATTTGACAATTATTTGAATAACACGTGTTTGTTCATGTATACAGTTTACCTAAAAAAATCAGTAGAAACATTCTATATCGCAAAATTTTCTGCAGATTTTAATATTTCTCAGTACTAATTTGTACAAACATTTAAATTATTGATATAATTTTATTTTTTTAATGTAATATGATATGAATATAATTGTAAAATCATAATAAGAGTGACTTAAAGTCATTCACCCTCAAAAGGTATGATTGATCCCTATTTTCTGATAAATTTTGAAGAATATACTGAAATACGAAATGACTAATAACATATCATTGCTTTTAAATTCAAGGTTTGCAAAAAGCTGACTATTATCCATTTTAAATCAACGTGAAACTTCATGATCTTTGCACAACCCCAAAATACTATCCGATCTTGCTGAAATTTGGAGATTTTTTTGAACATCAGAACGAATTTCGGGGGTGTGAGCAGAGATATTCGAAAAGTATAAAATCAGGGCCACCCTAGTGCTTATACTACATTTTCGAATATTTTATAATATCTCATCTTTATATCTTGTAAGATAGAAGTTTGGAAATCACGTATTGTGTTTTAAATAGGAATCTGTAATATCATCGAAGATGGTAAATATCTATCCGTTGAGAAATTGAATCACACATACTGTGAATAATGGAAATCTACAATATCGATCAAAGTTAAATCCTCCAATACAGAAAAATTATTTCGTTATCACAGACTAGATGGAGATGTAAATTAAAATTTATTAAATTCAATTTATTCAGAAAAAAAGGGATCTCCCTCTTTTCACTCCACTGGGATTCGAACACCAGATTAACTGATTTCCGGTCAGGTGCTCTAGCCTAATTGTGTTTTTTTTAAATGATTCTATAATCTGGTAAAAATGTTTAAAATCTCGGAGAATTGACAGAAAAATTGTAATTGGTTAATAAAGTTTGTCCCACACGTTACGCTGCCAAAAAACTTTTACAAACAATTTTTGTTAATGGACACTGAAGCGAAATATTTAAGGAAGAAGCTAATCTCATGCCCTCTTTCTGATTCACAATATGAAGAAAGTTATTTCTTCATATAAATGCAGAAGTGCGTTCGTACAAGCAAAATGTCGCTGGTGTAACGGGTAAGGATTCTAACGAAATTATTTTAAAATAATAAAACACATTTTGGATTTCCTCAGCCAATGAAAGTTTTTCTTAGGATTACTAGGATAGTATCGTTGGCTGAAATATTTAATGAGTTGACGTTTTGCATTTTGCGCCAAGTTTGATGCTGCCATGTGACACTACCCTATAAAATATTTTTAATTTATCAATACATCTATCAAAAACTTATATTTATAACCTGTGATTTTTAAAATTTGAAATAATAAACTATAAATAAAGAAATACATAATGGGTTTTCAAAATTGGGTTTTAGAAATAAAGAAAGGTAGGAAGAGGATATCTTAGACGAGAAAATATGTGCCCAAAGAAAGCTACAAAATTAAAGATTAAAAATCAAACAAGCTTTTGAAGAAAACAGAAACTAAGGACTGTATATGAAAATTGTATCTGTCTGGAGTATTTTCAATTTGAAAGTATACATTTTTTGTTTTGGTAACTTTAAATAAATCAAATATTTTGTTCATTCAGAGGTACTAACTCAATACTTTCATTTAAAAATGGTATATTGCGTTATCCAGAAATTGAAAAAAAAATCCCTTTTTACTCTTTCACTTGCTTCGAAAAGAAAGTAAATAACCTTCAACGCGGTGGAAAAAAGGAGCAAAGTTCCTGCAAAAATAAGTTGGAAAAAATTTATGTTTTACATGCAAAATGTCCTAATGGTTGTTCGAAGTTCGTCAAAGTTCTTGAGGATTTTCACTCAATTGTGAAAGCCTGTTTTGATTAGCTGTTGAATCCAGAATTTAGAAGTATATTGTTAACTTTAAAATAGGTTACCTAGATTTAGGAGTATTAGTAGCGCCTGAAATTCATGCCATTTTTCACGAATTTGAAGACATGGAGTGGAAAAAAATAAAGTAAACAAATACCTTAGTTATTCATTATTTCACTCAAAATGAAATATGTTTGATAATACTCTAATTTGGAATGATTTTTTCACATGTGAATACTTTTCAGTTAGGGGTATCAAACAGAAGTTCAAAATCACGTTTCTGTCGTATCGGATTATTCAGCCATGTTCCTCGTTTCCATTCCCTTTACTTTCGTCCCTCCACTGATAGTTTTAGGGTTGATAGCATTGTTTCTACTTGAAACTTAATCCACGATAAGTTAACTTGAATGCTTCTCCTGAAGTTGAAAGTTTACTCTAATTTGAAGCGAATGGTAAAATAACCCCTCGGTTCATCAGTAAACAATTCCCAAGTAATATCAATGTAAATTTACTAACTAAATTATAAAGTTAGTTTCTTGAGAAATATTGTTTTGTAACCCACAAATAATCTCGTCACACCAAAATGTATATAATCACCTTAAAAGTGTGATAAATATGTTTTGCAGTGCTTATTATTTTGATATTTTAATTAAAAATATTGCAATTATTTACGAATTCAATTTGAAACTTGCAACGATTTAAGCTAGCGCGCAAATCACGTGTTTCTTTTTTTTTTTTTTTTTTTTGAAAAACATGAATTAAAAAAATGTTTAATTCAACATTTGTGCAAGTTTTTAGTCGTTCAGTTTCAAACCATCCACTTTATCACGGATTTAATTATAAAGTTGTTGATCACGAACGCATAAAATTATGAATTTGTGTAACCTGAAAGCTGTGTAGTATATCATTCTGATTAGAACAAAACAATATAAAATAATAAACTTTTGAAACTTTTCTTTCATGTATGACATTTACTTTCACTTCTTTCTTTTTTAATGTGCAAAATGGAATAAAAAAATCGTTTAAGGGTTGAAGTACACCAATTATGTAAAATCATAAATTTTTAGTGGGAAATTGTTATGAGAAGAACTTATATCTATGAAAGACGTTAAGAAAGAAAAATTAGTCGAATAGCCCCCAGGGGTGTCAGTACATAAGTTCATGCGTTTTAGTGCAAGTAAGTGCTTACGTAAGAAGGACTCTGCAATGAATAGTAATTAAAGTAAAGTAGCATTTTCCACATAGATGCGGGTATCTCTGAGTTCCACTTTTTATGCAAATCGCTGACTCGGTGTAATAAATTATTTCGTAAACTCTGCTCTGTTTGGTAAGAACTAAGGGGCTGTAATCTACCTTGCCACGCCAGAGACTCCGACAAACTTATTTACTTATTTAAGAGAAGATCCAGAAACCGCTTACTTACCTGAGTCTTGATATATTGCACGCCTCTGTACTCTCTTCAGCAAGAGCATCAACGAAAGATGATGGAATTTCGTTGAGCACGAGCTGTCACAAAAGTGTTGAGTTTAGGCATGGTTTACTGATTTTCAAGTTTCCACTTCAGAAGAATCGTTTCCTTCGAAATGTAGCGCCTCTCATCAATTTCAGGCTGAAGGTCCTGAGCTGAGCATACTTCGAAAGAGACATGAAATTGGTGAAATAATTAATATTCTTGATTCAACGTCTGAGAAATAAAAAATTGGAATTTGTGAGGAAAAACCTTCTTTCATCGACTTCTTCCAGACCATTTATTCATATTGCACAAAAAATGACGTTTCGGAATCAGACCGATTGCCTCATCAGAACATCTTTATGATGAAGAAGTATGTAGCATTTTCATAAAACTTAATTATTCGAAGTTACAATTTTTTTATATAATAGTTATTTTAAAAAATAGTGAACAAAATATTATATTTATAGGTATGACGGAGTGTGCACACTTCGTCGATTATCCTTCAGATAATTGACTAACCGATCGTGATTTTTAGAACTAGAACCTACCAAAACATCAAATAATTCTGTGTTGACTATTTTAATAGAATCCATGACTGTCATTCATAAAACTATTTCCAAATAAATATATACGTACGATTGAAATTAATGCAAATAATTCGGAAAATTTGAGTTACTAGCTTTCAAAAGGCCAGAAAAACAGTAGAAAGTAGAGGGTGCCCGCGACTGTTGAATCTCGCGCTTCGCGCTCGATCATATATTTATCTCGCGCTTCGCGCTCGATTATGTATTCACCTCGCGCTACGCGCTCGGACGTATTTACATTGCGCTTTACGCTCGGTTTTTCTAGATTTTAGAACTTTGTGTTCGACTTTGATGGAAAGAAAAAGTTTATTTGCAAATATTATAAAATTATCAAAACCTCTACATGTGAAGTGATTGTTAAATTTGTTTTTATTTAAGAATGAAATGGAACTTTATTTACTCAAGGTTCTATCGACCTTAAGGAACACATTCTCATCCAGACACTCGCGCTTCGCTCTCGATTTTCGATTTGAAAATCATTCGAACCTTGCGTTCCACGCTCGGTTCTGTGCACCGTAGGGATGGGGTCAACTTTGCACGTAGCAACTTTGCACGTGCCCAACTGTGCACGTCGATGGCCAGACGGACAACTGTGCACGTCGTTGGTCAGAAGGACAACTGTGCACGTGCCAACTGTGCACGTGCCATCTGTGCACGTGCACAGCTGTCCAAGTACCAACTGTGCACGTGCACAGTTGTCCAAGTGACAACTGTGCACGTCTAAATTTCGACGTGCACAGTTGTCCAAGTACCATCT